>LPNX011106205.1:215397-427042 GCA_001517045.1 Pseudotsuga menziesii
AATAGGCCAAATGTAATTTATTATTGCAAAAGGAAATAGTTCTTCTTACAATATGTCTTCACCAGTCTCGCTAGGAAAAAGTCCTTTTTTCCCTTCTAAGTCTTTTACATTTATACAAAAGGGTTAGACTGTTGGGCTGCCCAAAGTGACCTTTGGGCTTCCCAACCTCTCGTCTCCCAACGTTCCACTTTTCTTAAATGTTTCACAAAACAGTTACAAATTACAATAATGACCGATCCTTCATGAGGAAGGGCCTACTTGACTATCTAGAAATTTCTTCCATGCTGCAGCATCATTAACGATGCCTTCAAAAGCACAAGGCTCTAAAAATTGAATATTTATCTCAAACTTCTCAGCTTGATTCTTGATAGCCTTGACCCTGGATGTACTCAATCAGCGCTGATCTTCTAGAAGCTGTACACTGACAGCTGGATGAGCTACTTGGCTTCTCAAGATCATATCATCCAAGGATTTGATATCCTGCACCTTGGCTTCTTCCTCCTGGAATCTCTTCTGCAATAGCTCCACAAAGGCATCATGATCTGGGAAAGCTTCAAGCCTCTTTTCTGCTTCTATTTGGCACCGGTTATATGTAACGAGAAGTCTTCTAAAAAACTCGGTGCATAATCCCTTTGTCTTCTTTACTGCCTTCTTGAAGTCTTCAGCGGTGTTAACAACAAACTCCACTAGGTTATAGTCCCGTTTTAGGGCCTGCTGGTCCTTTGCCGGTAGATCCGCTGGGGTTTCTTCATTGTTCTCCAACCTTTCCATTCTTGTAGTTAGGACGTCTAGGACGTCTTGGGATCGGTCCACAAAGTAGGATGCAGTTTCCAGGATCTCCTCCAACCGGCCATCGATTTGTAGCACTCTACATCTTTCTTCTTCAACAGCAGTTTGCAGCTGCAGCATCTTGGTTTTCTGGGTCAATACATGCTCCTTGAAAGGCTGGAGATTAACATGCTATTCTCTTGCCACTTCCAAAGCAGTGGTCAAAGAATAAATCTGCTCCTGATGTTCCTTTCTCAGTTCTTGGGTGTGCAGATCATTTGCCTGCAAGAGGATCTTCAGCTGCTCTTCTAGCTCCTCCACCGTTGCCAGTAGCTGTCCCTTCTCACTCTTTAAATCTTGGCATTCCTTCTGCACTTTCTCTAGGGCCTCCTGTGCTGTTTCCTTGACTTGCATTTCTACTTGAAGGGCCTGTACTTCAGCTTTTGAGGACTTCATTTCCCATTGCACATCTTCATATTTCCTTTTGAGCCTGTTGCTTTCCTCCCTCTCTTTCCTCAATGTATCGTTTAATTGAGCAGAAGATTTCTTGGATTGCTCCAAGTTTATCATTATCTTGCCTACATTATCTTCTGAAGCTTGGATGAATGCAGATCCGGCTCTTAGGGTAAATCTCAGATCCTGGTCAGTTCCTAACATAACAGCCGTATCTGTTATCATTTTACCAGGTAGACCTTCCTCCTCAACTTTCCTCTCTGTCCTCTTTATTATTCTCTTCGTTGCCCTATCATAATATACAGTGTTGAAATTAGGGATTTCCTTTCCCTTTTCCTGCACAAAAGGGACCAACTCGAGTGTGGGGACCATGGGTATGCTGGTAGTAGGTACTTGAGGGGTCTGAACCTCGGGGTTCTCCAACTCCTGGGTCTGCCTTACTGCTGTTTTAGAAGCTAACTGCTGTGCCAACTTTATCCTTTCAGCTTCTTGCTTTTGGAGCTCCTCATTGAGCTTTCTCTTTGCTTCCTCTGTTGTTTCTTGAGCAGCTCTTTTTTCTTCTTCTGTATGTAGCCTTTCTGCAGCTTCTTTTGCCAACCTCTGGGCTTCTTCATCCCTCCTTTTGGCTTCCTCCTCAGCCTTAGCCTACTCATCCCCTTTTCCACCTTTGGTGGTGATTTTCTTCGTGAATCTTCTCTTCAGTGCAGTCATGTTCGGGGCATTCCAGAAGATAGATTCTTCCATATCAAAATGGTGAGTATATTCGAAATGCACCTTGTTTTCTTTACAATGCTCCGCAACTTTACCATGGGAGTCATTTCTGTGATAGGGCATCTCGCCAAAGTGGAATCTCTCCAGCTCCTCTATGAATTCACTAGCTTGTTTTACCTTAGTGAACTTGTAGCTTCCTAGTCGGAAAGGCAAGGGAGGATAAGCAGTCTTCTTGTGTTCGAACAGGAAACTACCTATTCCATCCAGGAACACTTATCTGACCACCTCCTTATGGACAATGTAGTCAGTTGCATATTTTGGAAGGAGGGAAGGTGCTCTCGAGCCTCCAAACATTCTGAGGTACATGCCGTGTTCAGTTAAATAGTAGTCTTTGTAACTTTATATCACTTGCATGGCCTCCTCTGACATACAATCACACTCTTTCTGGAAAATGAGTGTGTATAGTGGCATAATGAAGTGCTCACATACTTCTCCGTAATGGATGTAGTACTAGTGTGCCCACAATGGTCTATAAGCAGCATATACAAGCATTCTTTCTCAGTCCCAGATGCACCGGAGACCAGGGAAAGGTTGGTTGCACAATATACAGTCTATGAGTATTGAACTCATGTAAAATTCAGACCTTTTCCGGGATTCTCCTTCCAAGGCTAAGGTCAAGCAAGAAGAAAGACTGCTGGATACCAGGCTGGCCCAATTGAATATTGTCCCTTGGGTGGCCACATGAAAAATGATGGGTATCCACTCTAGCTTGAAGAGTCTGCCATGAGCTCTCCCAAAGACCCTATTAAGCATCAGAGCTATAAATCTGTAGGGAGCCCTCAATCTCGTCGTATCATATTCACTTGTCGGTCTGTACCGGTAATGTTTTCCCTGCAACAACATTCTCTTAAGAGTCTCTACCAGGTCCATTCTAATGCTATGCAGCCAGTCATCAGATAGGAATACTTGGGCTTCTGGTAGGTGATAAGCCAACGCCACATATCCAGGGCTAAATGTAGCATAGCCCTGTCTGTCAACATTTTCCAGAATCATCGTGGTTGTATCTGCTCGGGGCAGAATCCAGCCAATTACCTCAGAGCATGGGAACAACTCTGGCCTGGTGGCAACTTTCATGAGAGAAGATTTCTCTATGTTAGCATAGATGGATTGTTCTTCGAGGCCCGTGTCGGGAACCTCCCTGCGGGAAATCAATCTATATATTTCACCCCATTTGTACTCGGGTTCAACACCAGAAACACATTGAGTGTCTTCATATATGTATTCGATCTTCATGACAGCCTCTACTTCTGGTTCTTCTTCGACCACAGGGGCCTTCTTCTTCTGCCTCTTGGACATGGTGGATTCGAATTCTTCCTGCCATATATAACATTGTAACATTGAGAAATTCAAGGTGCAGACATTTATATGACAGTGTACAGCGTTTTACTTCTCCTATGTGTATCACGACAGCAATTTGTTAAAAATATGTGTGTATGGACTGAAATGTCCTGACTAACAAAATTATTAAACCCAATCGGCAGTGGAAAACAAGTTATATACAGTAAAAATGTGCAATCTACCACTGCTGTAGGACACTAAACAATTCTATCAATCATATCCAAGACAGAAAAAGATCTACATTAATATGCAACACATTTCTGCTTTCTATGCATGCCATTATCATGTCGCTGCGTGGGACTGACAAGGGACAAAACCCAGGCAATTTTTACAACAGCACCTTACAATGGACTGCACACTCAATCTAATGGTCAATAGGATAAATGCGAGCATACATCACTCTTCCCCCCATCGGCTCGGGTTGAAAACACAAACAATAGTGCACGGCATGGCATAGTGAACCACCTGCTATTCGAAAGTGCGAGATTCTATGGCGCGTTCAATTAAGAAAAAACAAACAAACCCCTGTGCATACTACGACAGATAACTACGTGTCGTGATAAACCTCCTCCCCCGACCCGGGTTCGAAGCCGAGCACTAAAATGGTTTGCGCAGGACCGCATAGGTAAAATGGCTGGGGTTCGAAGATGCGCATGATATGAAAACCTCAACACAAAGGGGCAACCAACCAATGCTTACAGAAAAACCACATAACCTCCCCTTGCAGACCCATCATCACACACAGGGAAGCTTGGTACAGGCAGAGTAACGGCTGCCTACACCAAAACCCCACCCACTATGTGCAAAGGTGCACACCAACGGCCGTGGGCAGAAAAAATACTTCGTGGGTCAAAACGCCCATGCTAATAGTCGAGATTAAAAACCCCCCCACCTATATAGGCGCGAAAAAATAACGGAATAGGAACACAGCCGGGGAAAACAAAGTACCACAACCAAAACTGACCGCATAAAAGCTTATCAAATGTCTCAATGAAAGGGGAGAAGGTGAGTAAAACCTACCTGGCACGAACGTATCCGACGTGGAGATGCTTAGCAGGTTTCGCGGTGGAGACACTTGTATTGAATGTACCACAACGAGGGACCAGGCAAGCGCGACAGCACGACAATGACGGGCACGGTAGTTAGAAAAAATAGCAATAGAATAATAACCTGCCTCCCCGCATATATAGAAATGGTCCACACGTGTGACACATAACATATCGGATGGGAGCCTATTCTGGATCGAAAAGTGAAACATAAATCCTTCCGCAACGGCGAAAGGCCATAACCTAAATCCGTCTGTAGTGATAGGCAAGGCGGGAAAAAACTAACGATCGGACGTCGGAGGTAAAACCAATCGAAAGGTGACAGCGCAAACTCTTCCACAACGACGGAGAGTCATAACAAAAATCCATCTGTGAAGCTCGAATCGGAAACAAAACGACTTTACGTCGGAAGGGCTAGCACTTTTCCCACTTGCAACAGCGGGTCCTAAGTCAGAATCAGAAAACTTTTAGATTGGAGAGGTAAGAGTTTTAGCAGCCGCAACGGCGGAGGAAAAAAGATAAAAATTTCCAATGCCACAGCTGCCGAAGTAAAATAACGAAACCGGGAAAGATATCGAAGTCGAAACGAAAATCCATCCACAACGGCAGAAGAAAAAGATGGTAAAAGGCTCCGATACAAAGCCAAAATACAGCCGAAACATATGAATCGGAAAGAAAGTGAAAACCCATCCGTAATGGTGGAAAAGAAGATCATAAAAGCTTTCGATGCCAAACAAACAAGCGTCCGATGGGAAAAAACCCAACGGGTCAGAAATCGGAAGGTTTTCTTTCTGCAAAACAAAAAACCATCCACAACTGTGGAAGACCAAAGCTAAGATCCACCTGCAACGGTGGAAAATCAAAACAAATCATCTTTCGATCCCAGCATGCTTTCAAATGGGCTTAAGGGCAAAGATACAACTTGATCGAATAGTGGATGACTTAAGGCATCAGAGGAAGAAATCAAAACAATGGGTAGCTCAATCCAAGCACAAGCAACGTCTTTCTGAAAGTTCTTAGACCAATTTCAAGCAAAAAATCAAACTAATCCAAGCAAAGGAGGGTCCTAAATTTTTTTAGAATTTTGGGAAGTGGTTGCAGCTGCAACAGGACCCTGCATCGAGGTAGAAATAAAACACCCCAACCCAGAATTACCCAGGATGGGGTGTTTTATTTCTAACTTTGAATTATTTCTATATTTTGGACATTCTATTTGCATTTCCAGTGCCTAACATATCAAGTTCAAATGCCCCCGGGGAACTTTGGCTATTGGAGGGAGGACACTATTCAAATCTCCCATTACCTTCACTGTTATGACAGAAGCAATCAGATGCATCTAGTGCATGATGCCTGGAATGATTGGTGTTTTGGGAAAATGAATCTTGCTCTGCAAGAGAAGACACACCCGAGCTTGAATGCCCATTTTCTATATCATATGACCAGTCCATGGAGTCCTTAGGAGAAGATATGGCTTTCAAATGTCTCCCTAGAATAAGTATTGTTTGCTGGCGCTCGACAATTTTCTCTACGGCGACAACTATCTCCCTTTGCTGCAAAAATAAACAGTTCATGAGCAATATTGACCCTTATTTTTAAAAACTTAAACAGGTTTTAGAGAATAAAATAACATCTTCTATTACAACAAAATATTAGTATATGAAAAAAAAAATACAACGCAATTGAAAAGTAGCTACCGATCCATGCTGAAATTGGAAGATTTAAGTAGTTAGGTGGCTCATAAAATGTTCATACTTGTCTTGCATTTAAATCATTATCTAGAACCAATGAATGAGAACTCGCCAACTCTTCATCCTTCCTGAATTTCAATAATGAATATAATTGTAAAATTAACTTTAAGGTTCAACACTCAAAACACACTCCTTGAGCTTTAATCTACATGGTTACAACTTTCAAACTACCTACATAAGTCTCATATAGGATCTGTTCTCACAAGACAAATAGTTTAATAGTCCAACAAGTTCAATTGCTTGACACATTCTGGATTGTAATTTCAGATCAAACAGTTACCATGAGTACCATGCATATGCATGCTTGCAAGATTTTAACTAACCTTTGCAACTGTTCCTGCAGATCCTGGAACTTTGCTTCAGCATCATCATATTTATCAAGATGCATGAAGATATGAGTACGTCTTTTCTTGAAGGAGGGAAATTCTTGCTGAGATTTATGCCATAGTAAGTCATACTGTCTTTTGTTGCCATGTATTTTATAATAGCCTTGAGATGGTTTGTCATGGTTTATGTCTTTTTTCTTATATTAAATTATTTAAATAAAAGCATGCGTGTTTTATGTTTTGTACATATTTATATTGTTTAGCTTTGGTATGAATCTTAGTGTTTTATAATTTATGTTAAAAATTGCATCTTATATCTTAAGGATTTATATTAAGAATTTAAGTTTAAGAATTTTATATATTAGGTACATGCTTGGTATATTAAGAATTGCACCTTCAGAGATTTGGTTCCTATTGTCATGCATTATTCTAGATATTGGTTTTCCATGCATTCTTATGCATACTAGTTTGGTTCATATTGTCATACATTATTTTTCATATTGGTTTGTCATGCATTCTTATGCATACTGGTTTGGTTTTGGTTTATCATCTACAGTCATAGTCAAAATTAATAGTCAATACATTTAGCTTCCAATGGTCTAACTGTAGCAAGGACACAATGCTTCAAGTTGAATTACTAAAATGTGTGATTGAAGTCTAAATATGTTTCTAATCTATACGTAAAGATATATTTTCAATAGTTCACATTTCTTATGACACACATGCTCATTACCACAAAGATGTTCATCACTTGTCAATTCATGGAAGTGATCTTTGTGGCCACAGCTTCTAGGACACCCCTGCATGATGCATTTTTTAGGACAATATCTCTCATGACAAGCATGATTTTGATGATCCCCAGGCTGAATTTGTATCACACAAGGATTTTTGCAACTTGGAAGAGAACACTGCATGTTACACATATGTTGAGGTGAATTACACTTATTAAGACCTTCATGTCCAACCTTCAAACAACAAGATTTGCTGCAATTGGATGATTTATCATATAAATAACAAATCTTCATACATGAATGTTTTTTCTTTTTGCAATCGTGACTCCGATCATGACCTGCCAAATTATGACATTCCTCCACTTCATTCCCTTGGTATGGTTCAAGAGAGCAATATGTGCACTTCTCATCACAAACGTGGTTACCCATATATGAGTGATCCGGGGAATGGCCTTTGTATCTTATTAAGATTTCTATGAAACTTAGTGGGTTGGGTTTCCGGCTATAAAACTTTGTGTTTTAGTTCATTTTTTTATATGTTATGTGCCTGCATTGTTTAGCTTTATTGGAAATTTGATAGGTTGGATTTTCTGGTTTTCATATGATTTATAAATTATATCTTATGTGGGTTTCTCATATTATCATACAAAAATGTGGGTTTCTCATATCTTCATAGAAAAAATTAAAAAATTTCAAGTTATATCAGTATTTGTAATTGCCAAGTTTTCTTTAACTGTGGAAACCACTACAGGTGGAATGCAAATATTAACTGCTTTACCAGACCACAACCTAGCAAAATCTAAAATTTAAACTCACAAAGTTCTCTGCATGTTACTTTAAGAAACTAGATTTAGGATAGCAGAAGATTATGCTAACTTAAGTTTATAGCTCTAACCTTAAAGTTGCAACATTGGGTATGTTTCCTACTAATATGCAGGTTAAGAGATTCCCAGAAGTTAGTGTGTGAAACTCATATACACATTCTAGCATTAGTGCCATTTTCTGTTGGAGGGTTGTAGGGATTTGTGAATATACGCATGATATTCCCAAGATTCTAATGTGAAAATATGAACATTACTGTGTAGTAAGCAAGTTAAACTTGGCAGGTTAGTTATATATTGTCAAGGTAACAAGTGAATGGTCTGTGTCATTATGTGAATAATTTGGGGTCTTGCACAATGTGAATTGAATGCAATCATCGAAATGGTGACTCTTATTTGGCCCATCTTTTCTAATTATACTCTTTATTTCATGCCAAGATCAATCTACTTCTTACTTGATAAAAATCCGCTTATGTAAAATATAGATGAGTTTTAATAAACTAACAGCTCTTATTTGAAAGAATTGTAAGTTCTTAGTGTATATTTTATTTTGCAGCAAATGTTCACATATTTGAGAGAGCTTTGTGTCTTCATTGGGTGATTAATAGTCTTTGCAACCCAGTTTTGGTCTCACATTATTTTAGTGGACTGATGAATAATTCCTTGTTATGTTCAGATGGGTGTTCAAAGTTTCAAAAGTTCAAAGCAACTCCCATGAATTGTATGATGTAAACCAGAATGATTGATAGGTTTTGGACAAAAATATCCACAAGCTTGACATCTTGCCTTACAATAATGCATTGCATATAGATTTAGTGTGTGGATATGCACACTATCATGGTATCTTTCAAGAGGTGGAATGGCAATGCAACAATCCTTTCATAGACCATTTTGTTCAAATACATGTTCATACTCAAAGGAACCTCTTCTTCCCTGAAAATGAGTGTGTCTGTCACACAAGTTCAGTGAAAATTTCACAAATGCCATCAAATTATCTAGAACACATCACCAAAAACATATAGAACATTTACAACATATAGAACACATCAACTTCTCTAGAACACATCACCATCAACTTCTTCCATTGATCTTTCTATAAACTGAGAAGCAAGCTAATGATCAAGTTCGTGAGAGGCAAAAGGGTATCTGAGCAGCTTCTTAGTAGAAGATTCTGAGGTAGTGAGAATCCAACCTGTCTGTGTCATAGCACACTTAACAACTTTCAAAAATCTATGTGCATCACCACCCTCATCATGTGCCTCAAAGATGGTATCTAGCCTTTCCTGAAGAGTGGGTAAAGAATTCTCATTGGCATCATTTTTAGATTGCAAGGCAGCTAGCTCGTCTTGAATAGAATTTAGCTATTTAGATAGATCAGAACATAGTTGAGTGGCAGAATGAAGTTCTAAATCCATTTTTTCAATGGTCTCTTCCAAAGAGGTCTTATCTTCACCTCGTACAATGCTTTTCTTGCTTGAGACATCCAATTTTCATGTCTTGTGTCATGTTTTCAATAAGTGTGGACTTGGGGAAAAATGTGGAGAACAGTACATAGCACTAGTTGAGAAGGGTGAAGGGTAATTTGTAAGGGTAAACAAATTACGTGTGACAAACATACCTATTATGTGTGACGAACTTGCTATACTAGAGACGAACATTTTCGTCGCTAGTATAGCAAGTTCGTCAAATTTTTATTTAAATATTTGATGTCTGTCACTATAGCGATGGCCTCTGCATCCTTACATTGATGAAAACTTCATTGTAAACACTTATTTAAAAAAAAAACTTACCTCTCGTCGCTCTAGCGACGCCCACCTTGTCGCTACACAAATGCCGTTGCGTCGGTACACCAACGAATATTGCTGTTGCAAATAGTTTTTTTTTTGAAAAAACATGATGGTCGTTGCTATATCAGCGCATTATTCTTTGCTAAAGAAACGAACATTCCATCCCAAAACTCTATTTATTTTTGAAAAAAATGTCTTTTCGTTGCTTTAGAGACGAGTCATTTGTTGCAACACCAACGCAAATTTGTTTATGCCCGTCGCTAAAACAATGCACATTCCGTCCTAAAAGTCTATTTTATTTTGAAATTTTTTTGTCTTACCATCGCTATCGCGATGCATAGTTCGTAGCAACACACATGCAAATTTGTTGATGCCCATCGCTAAAGCAACACACAGTCCATTGCACAAGTCTTTTTTTTTGTTGAAAAAATTGTCTTTTTGTCGCTATAGCGACGCCCAGTTCGTTGCAACATCAACGCTATATAATGATATTGCATCGCTAAAGAGACTAAATGTTAGTCACAAAAACCTTTTATTTTTTTCTCAAAAAACTCAACTTTCGTTGATATAGCGACGGTGTTTAAATTTTTCATCGGTAACAACTCATCATAAGAGCGACGTAAGTTCATCTCAGCAGGTGCCAATGTTCATCTCTATTGCGACATGTCACAGTCGTTGCAATTGCGACAAAGGTTTAAAATGTTGCTATATCGACGAAATTTTTGCCACGAAAAGAAGGGGTTTTTTTCGTCGAAATAGAAACCCACAAGTGTTGTAAAAGCAACGAAAGTCCATGGGAAAGATGTCCACATGTACTAGTGAGTATATGTGATGACTGATACTTCTTTTGGGAGGCAACTCATTTGGCAAGTCATCAACTACAATATCATGATACTCATGTAATAAATCCTGAACTTCAAGAGGTAAATCTACAATTTTAGTACACAGAAGTACTACCTTTGGCTTGCAAAGTACTGCATAACTTACCTCTTGTTCTTCCATATGTTGTAGAAATTCCTTTCCACCTAGAAACAATACTTTTGGGCTACTTGTTTCAGCTATGTTGTCCTCTTTCAATGGTACACGAGTGTGCTTAATGCCATCCTTTTCGAATTTATAATAATTGCTTTCTCCATCATGTATCACTTTCCTGTCAAACTGCCATGGGTGACCCAAAAGAACATGACAAACATCCATTTGCATTATATCACAAAGCACCTCATCCTTATACTTACCAATCTGAAACTCAACTTCACTTTGCTCCTGTACCAACAATTGGTGTCCTTTTTGTAACTATGACACTTTATAAGGTGTAGGATGCTTAACCTTTTTCAAACCCAATTTATCTACCATTTCTTGGGAGAATAAATTGTCCGTACTTCCGCTATCAATCACCAATTTGCAACACTTACCTTTTTCTATACACATTGTCTTGAATAAGGATTTTCCTTGAACTGGTTCAGCAGTTTCCTTTGCTGGTTTCAACAGGAATTTATGCATCAGCAACACCTCTCCGGTCTCTGGCACATTCTCCGCTTCTGGTGCTTGTTCTTCTATTGTTTCAGTTTGAGCTATGTATGCACCTCGCTATCCCATATTTCATTCTCAGGACATTCAAAATATTGGTGACCCAAAGTGTTACATCTGTAACATTTATAGATAGTCTCTCTACCTATTCCTCTACCTCTACCTCGCTGGTAAGGTCTTCCTCCTTTGCTGCCACCTTCTTTCCTTGAATTTCCTTGCTGATTTGAACTACCTTCATCATTATTTTGTGATGGAAACTTCCCTTTTCCAACTAACTGGCCTTTCCCTCTAGCAAATCCACATTCTCTGCTAGAGTTTTTATTCCTTGCTATCTTTTCTTCCTCTTTCAAGGCACACTGGAATGCCTCCTCTATTGTTCTTGGAGAAAGTATGTTGATTTCATCTTGAATATCCAGCCTCAAACCATTGTTATACCTGGTTGTCTTCTCTGGGGTATCTTCTACATGACCTGCTCTCAAGTTCACTTGGTAAAACTCTTCGGCGTACTCCCTCACTGTCATCATCTTTTGTTTGAGATTTGCACTTGTCTATAGAGAGTTAGCTGGTAATCCTTTGGCAAGAACTTACCCTCCATTTTTTCCACCATCCTATCCTAGCTCTTGATGAATGGTTTGTGCTTATTTCTTATTTCAGATTGCACATTGTCCCATGATAGTGCAGTGTGACCTTTCAACCTTGTCACTACAAATTTAACTCTTTTATTTTCGTCAATCTCCTTGTATTCAAAATAATTTTCCATCTCACTGATCCAATCTATTAGATTCTCACCCTTCAAACTACCATCATAAATGGAGAGTTCAGGATTTGGCCTAAAACTTGAGCCCAATAATGCCCTCAAAAATCTAACTTCTGTAGGTACTGCTTCTTCTTCTTTAGGTACTTCATTAGGCTTACTAATATCTCCAACTTTAGGATCCTGCTGTATTCCCATTTCCATGGCCTATAATTGAGCTTGCAACCTCCTTATCTCTTCTCGGAGTTCTGCATTTTCTTCAGGTCTGCCTCTTTGACCTCATCCTCTTCCTACTGGTCTATTCATCTTTTTGGCACTTGTAGGAAAAGAACAATGTAATTGATCTGATACCACAAATTGATGGCATGAGAGGGCTGGAAGACCAAAAACATCAAGAAAAGAAAACTTTCACTGAAATTGAATCTGGCAACGCTCTTCTTCAAACGTTTTCCTATGATATATAAACACCATTCCAATCTTTCTGTTCTCCCCTTAATTCTGCATCCGTGTTGTGTTTTTTTCTTCTCTGCTGAAAATAAAAGAATCTACCCAAAACTTGGTAACATTCTGTTTTCACCTAAACACAGATTTCCTGGTTTTAACATTTCTCCAGAGGATTTTATAAATTATTCAAAATCAAGCTAGCAGTCAAACATTCCTTCAATTTATTTTGTTGAGGCAATTTCCATTTCCCTAAACGTACTCTTTTATGCAGACAGTCAGTATATTTCTCCCACGTCTATGTTCACCCAACATTATTTACCCAACATTCATCAAACAATTCATAATGGCATTAAAAGAGTCACAGTTTTACTTCCCGGGGAAATTCAAATCTATTCTGGCCAACTTCAACAAACGAATGCTATCACTCAGGTGATTTTTTTAATCAATAAATGCTCTGGTTTTCTTTACAGGAAGTTTCCATGTTTTCTCTCATAGATAATTATAAAAAATATTCATAAACCTCAGTTCCTCCAACACTGGCAGTAAGAAGAAAAAAACAAAATGTATAAAATAGACTCACGTTGAACTCCTAGGCAATTCCAGATAATATCCATGCTTTTCAATTGAAATTGGTTCTCCTCAACCATAAAATTGCATAACAACACTTACAAATTTCTAGAATTGTGGCACTTTGGTAAATCACCCATGATTTCACAGAAAACCTTCAGTTTCATTCAATTCCCAAAATAAATTCTCGATTCCAAACATTAACATCACTGGAAGATGTAATTTTTTCCATATTCAATTTCTATTTGCAGAGAAATACATTTACACAACATTAACAAGAATATTTTTCTCCCTTTCCCCAAAAACTAACTCAAAAATTAAAATCCCCACATTAAAAACCAAACCCCTTTTCCCAGAAACAAGGAAACTACCCTAACTGTTTTGTTTATGTTTTAATTCCAATATTTATTTAAAATCTAACTAACTCCTAAGTAGATGTCCGAAATATTTGCTTCAGCTTCAACATGTGACCAATCTATCACATTGCTAAGCCTTTTATTTAAATGCCTACCTAATGCACCTACATCAGAATGCTTCCACAATTAGTCTAGTGGACCTCCCTAAACCATTGATCTTTTTATTGTCGATTCCTACCTGTAGTTAGTGTTTTTGACACTAGTTGGTGCAAAATGAAACCTGCTAAGACTCGGGAGAGTCTTAGTAACAAATAAAAAATGGAAATGAAAATTACTACAGTAAACCCTAGTAAATAATAGTAAATACAAAGCTCTACATAAAGTGAATTTTAGTAAGACAAAATAAGTTAATATTTTTTCATTCTTTCACATAAAAAAGGATTAGGGAAGAATTTTTTCAATTTTTATTTCATAAAATGAATGCATACAAATGGTATTAGATCACCTCGATGAGTGTGAGCAAGGGGCCCTTATAGGTAGTTGAAGTAGCGATCTCTTGGTCTCCAAGCCACTTCAAGATTTATCCACACAATGGTCACAAATGGTAACGAAAAATCCAAAATGGGTGAAACTAGAGGTCAAATGGGGGATTTAGGGTTCCTAGTGTAATTTTAATAGAGTGACGATAGGGTAATACTTGAGAATGGATGCCTAAAAAGGGAGCCTTCACTATTATTTTATAGGAATATTTCCCTAGGTTTTATGTTGGTTGTGGAGCTTGATCTTCCTGATTCCAAGATCATGTTTTAATCATTTTTGTAGCATAGTACCATGATGGGTGGGGTGGATCCCCCCCCCCCACTATAGTCACCATGGGGGTTCTAGGGGGAACGACTAATTTGGGGCCCCCCCCCCCCACCTTTGCAAGGGTTTAGGGATAGCGCCATTGTAGCAAAAATATAGGAAAAAATGATTTGTAAAATGTTGTAATTTCATAGTCATGACTTGGTCAATAATGGGAGATTTATGGGCCAATGGATTTGGACAACCCGTAGTATTTTCCCATGGTATTCCCTTTATAAAAGGAAGGCATTGTAATACGGTTGCGTATTGTATTGTAGCATTTTGAAAAAGTGATCTCTGTGATTGTGTGAGAGAGATTGTGAGAGAATGAAGAGGAAATGCAATGGGTGTGCTGCAGGTTGAATCCCTTCATTTTGCTAGACGATATTATAATAAAGGACTGACAATTTCTGTGTGAACGTATCCCATCTTGAATGAACCACGTTATATTGGTGTCTCTCTTGTAATGTGTTTATGTGTTTAGTATTTTCTTCTTGTTTATTGTTATTGCTCTACTATCCTATTTTCTAATAGTTTTATGCCCATGGTTTAGGAGGCCCTTGGTATTGACTCATGGTTTTAGATGGATTTTAGGGTTTTTCCTCCTTTTTCCTCTTTTTTGAATATTCTTTCTCTTTTTTATTTCCGTTTCACTTTTTTTGGGGGGGATTTTTCCTTAATTTGGGGAATTTACTTCTTTTTGGAGGAAATTAATTGATATTTCCATATTTTGGAGAGGGAATCAATATTTTGAATCAATCATAGGTTTTGTAGATTAGTGAAGGTTTTTTATGGGGAAAAACAAGGCAAGTGGCAATGAAGCTAGGGGATGAGCATGGTGAGGAATTTTTGGGTGTTAGCACTACCCTTCAATTCTTTTCCTAGTTTACCGGGTTTCAGTTTGAGTGCCTAGAAGAGAAAGGGAATTCACATCCATGCCCGGAACACCCATTCCATTTCAAGATGGAAAACCCATTAAGGCCTACGTCAAAGTAGCGAAGACCATAAATATAGGGGTAGCACCACCAATGGAATTAGTTTGAGTTGGAGCATCTTATTTAACCTCATTGGCCAATAAGTGGTTAGCCACCATTCCCAAAGATTACATACACAAGGTCAGATCAATAATTTTTTTGCTTGGCCATAAGGGAGAGGTGCATATCCTCCAATTTAAGGATCTATTTTTGTTCTTGTCACAAAGTAAGTTTAAAATCCATGTTAAGCGCCAAAAGTGGTGGTAAAGGAAAAATATCTAGACCATATATAGTAGCTCATTACCTAGATTGAGATTGAGAGCCAGTACTACCCATAGATTGAGTAGCTATGTAGAGTAGATGTCTAGATGATCAACCCCATAAATAGAGCATGATTGGCTTAGCCTAAATAATAATCACCTTCACCTTTGAGCTATGTGGTTGTTTCTTTTTGGTTGTTGCAAACATAGTTAAATGAAATGAATAAATATTTTGGAAATAAAAAGACACAAGTAAAACATAGCTTTTAATGTATGAAGTCTGCACTTTTAGCATTGACACCAAAGACCATGTGAATTAAGCTGGGATTATGATCTAATTCTATTGATTGTAGATTAAGAAATAATTGTTTTCATAATGTAGATTCAATATTTACATGAATAAACATCAAAATTATACCTCCTGGATAAACAAGAGTATGAGTTGATGATGGACAACTAGTAGCAACAACATATGGTTGAAGACCAAATAATGAAGGATGCTATATGGATTGAGTTGATGCTACATTAGATGCACACAATAATGAAGTAGAAATTTTTGGTTCAAGTTTCACCTCGAGCTTCCATTCTAGATTTGGATCATACTTTACTTTGTGAATTGGTTCATTAGGCCTTGCCTATTTTACAAACATCTGTTGGGCCAGGAAAAGTGCATAAGGAAGAATCCACCAAGCAAGCGCAAGAGGAAAAGAGAGCACGCGACGAGAGAAAAGCAGGTAAAGGAAGAAGCGTGAGCACAGAGCAGAGGAATCTGTAATGAGGATCGCTGCGACGAGGAAAGGCAGATTCGAGGCGGTGGAAGAGGCATGTAGAAAAGTTAAAGCAGAATAGGTACAAACCGATGGAAGATTGCAGAAGGACAAACCGACGGAAGACTAAAGGACAGTTTTGTGGCTAGTTATGACCTGTACAGACAAGATGAAAGATGTTTCCATGGCTAATTAAAGTTGTGGTTAATGTAATGCATGACTTTTATGGCCAGTTTGGCCTGTCATTAGTGTAATCATAGATATTTTGTAGCTACTTGCATCTGTAATAACTGAGTTGTACTCAACTGACCTTGCGCGGTCTTGTAAATACTATAAGTAGGAGGAACCCGCTCTGTATAAGGGTTTGGTAAGTTAGACGCAGTTAGAGGAGGAGAAGTGTTGTTGAATCAGAAGAGGAGTCTAGTAGAAGTAGAAGGCTATTGAGCTGCAGATCTGCAATTGAGTGCCCAGACTGTTAGTAGAAGTAATCTGTACCTAAGTGCGTAGGTAGTCAAATATAAGAGTCGATTTAGGCTATGTACAGATCAGTAGGAGTAGATAGAAGCAATAAACTAGAGAGCATGAGAGAAAGAAGATTGAGTAAGATAGACATATCTTAAGAACAGTCTGAAAGTTGCAGACTGCAAGGTGCTACCAATATTTCTCATTCCATAAGAAGAGCACCTTGGTGGTTTTTCCCAGATGGGTTTCCACGTTATTTCCTATGTTGAGTGATTGAATGCTTATGTGAATGTTGAGTGTTTGATTACTTTGTATTGTTACAATAACTATTGAATGTATGTCGCGATATTACCAATCAGTGAATGAATGAATGTTAAAGCATTGCCGACATGTTATGCATAACTTCCTGGTTAAATCTGCTAAGTTATAATATAAGTCACACATTGTTCATTATAAATAAGGAATTAGCTGCGCTACATGATCCCACCATTTGTTAAGTGGTTAGGGACAAGGTTGTATCGCGCGTCAGTTGTGGCACACCGTTGCACCTCTGTCGCATAGTAATAGACTCCATCCTCCTATCTCCGTTGAGTGCCTTGGCTACACGCCAAGGGACTATAATCCCTCGCCAACTGCGGAAACATGGTTCTGGCAGTTACACATTAAGATATCTCAGGTGAGACTGTGCCTACCTCGTGGGTGTTTTCGACTGAGCTTTCTCTATTGGGTCAATGTCTTGTGGTGTTTTGTTGGTATTGTGTTGTTGTTGAACCACGGTTCAAGTCAAGAAGGAATATTAGGCCAAAAAATGGTTCCGTTGCTGGGACCGTTAATCATTTGGTTCGAGAGAAATGTTGTGGCATCTGACAAAGAATGAAATAGAGGACTAGATGGAGTCTAAGACGGTATAATTCACACAAGGAGAGAGCGCAGGATCACGGTTGAGTGTAGAAAACTCGTTAGACCGATACATATATTCTGACATTCAGGATACCTTCTTTGCAGAGTTCCCTATTGTGCTACAAGAGTGGTTGTCGAGAATAGCGACTAGGTAGACAAATTTCCAGAGAATAGAAGTGGTCAAGTGGAGCGATCACTTGGTTCACAAGATAACCAGTGTAAGTAACACCATTTCTAGAGCTGTTGAATTTTGGGTTGATAGTATTTTGCAAGGGTATATTATTGAGTTTGCAGTAGAAACTATAACCTCATATAGTAAGGCTGAAATAAATTTTTTCCAAGGACCACGAAGAAGGTATTTGTTATCTATCAAGACATGGATAAAGATGCTAGTTTATGAGAAGGGCATCTTGCAATTGAGTAGTTGAGCCGCATATCTCGGACAAGCTACATATAAGATGGGAAATGGTGAGCTGAGATGTTTCCTGGAAGTATAGAACCTAAACTAGAAGTGGGATTCCTAAGGAGTGGAAGGAGATTTAGGTGTAGGAAAAGGAGAAATACAAGTCCTAGTATGTTCGAAGAAAGTGAGCACAAAATTTGGTTGTAGCTGGACGAAGGGTACTACAATGAAGAGGAAGAGTATCATCCAATATTTGAAGTAGAAGAGTCAGTAGAATATGTGCAGACACCTATATCGGGGAGTGACTACATCACATGAGGAGTATCTCCAGAGGTAAGGTCTAGAGCCTCATATCTTGAAATAGTTGTTAATACCGATAGTGCTAGTACTACAACTAGTATGCAGGAAGGTACACCTACACTAGAGTATTCATTAGATAACCCAGACGCCAACTCAATTTCTGGGGAAGATATTAGACTACCCACATTCAATGGGAATGGAGAAAAATATCCAGAGCAAGATTGGTTCCTTTGTGAAGCTGTTTGGATGGTTCACCTAGTTCATAATGCATAACTAAAGAACGTGCAAATGATCACAACTCTGAGGGGTCATGTGCTAGACTGGTTTATGAAGTTCTGCGTAGAACTTCCAGGAATGCCACAGAAGACTCTTGAATAAATATGACTCATAATGATCTGTGAGTTCAAAAAACCTAAATTTGAGTCACAGTGCATCACTGAGATCAAAGAGATAAAAAAATCATTGGCAGAGTTAGTATGGGACATTGACCAACGATTTAAAAATCTAATGGCCAAAGTAAGTTTCCAGATGTCAGATGTGCAACATAAGGAGTGGTTTATTGCTACGCTATTACCACACATCCGAGTTCCATTGATGCAACAAAAGATTGAATCACAGACATAAGCGCTAGAATTGGCAATGAAGATGGAAGCTTCGCCAATCTGTGATGGTGCTGCAGGAATGGTGCAGTCCAGTCACAGCTAGCTAACTTGACAATACAGCTTCAATATATCAAGAAGGGAAAGGAATCCCAAGAAGACTTATGGTGTACGAAATGCAGAACGGATGGACACACCAAGGATAATTGTCTGACCTAAATGAACTATATCTCATGAGGTGCGCCAAACCCATTGAGTTCCCATGGAATACCCTGGTGCCGCATATGCCAGTCTAGAGGAAATCACGACGAGGAGTGTATATACTTGCAAAATATTGTAAGTACCCCAACAAGCCTTTTCTATAAATTTTTTAAGTCGGTAGGCCATGAAGAGAAGGATTGCAGAGCATACCAGCTCCTGAAGGAAAAGACAGTTGACACCTACTTGATGAAGAATGATGGGAAACCCTAGGATGAAATAGCGCAAGCATCCTATTAGCCTGCACAATCTCCACCCAATCAGTATCAGAACCAGTATCAGCCACAGTATGTGCCTCAGAATCAGTATGCACCATATAATCAATGTCAGCTGCAATACCAACAAAACTTGTACCCCCTGCAGCAACCACACTCGTAGGGAAGGGGTGGTGGAAACTTCAGAGGTCGAGGATGAGAAGGACTTGGTCGAGGAAGAGGTTCGGTTACATGATATAACTATGGATAGTTGGGTCATTATACTAGATATTGTCAGGAACCTGCAAAGACATGCTCATATTGTAAAGCATAGGACCATAATGTAGAGCAGTGTTCACAGTTGATTGCGAAGTGGCAAGCTAGAACCATTATAGGTCCTAACCTTGCGTAGAATCTGAACCCAAATCCGAATCCTAACTTCAACGTTCATATGATTTCTGCTGAGCCAAGAGGGCCAAGCATTACTGTCATAACACGAGCAGGTGCTGCAACCGAAGCTTATCAGGATGTGGTGCAAGAACAACTGCAACCATAGGTACGACCCGTGATGCAGAAGAAAGTATGATTCGATGTTCAAAAATAGAAGCAAGTCTTTTTGGACATGTGAGAAGAGTTCATAGATCAAGAAAAACCATCAACATTAGGTGAAGTCAGGGAGATGCCTGAATGGTTCCAACAACTATTCCAGAAGCAAATCCCAAAAAATGTTAGTAAGCTCAAGTTGTTTCTATCAAGTTTCTTAGCGCTAATGCAAGATAAAGATGCTGTCACAGAACTACAAGAACTGATAAAAGAAACCCTATAAGAGTCACAACCAGAAATGAGAATTAACCAGGTTAAAAAGAAGTTTAAAACTTGGCGCGATTTAAGAATGACTGCGTAGATAGACAACTACGACATGGATTACATCATTTTAGACTTGGGCTTAGATGCCAATATTTTGATGCAACAAACTTGGGAAAGCATGGGAAAGTTGCGCTTGGATTGGTCTCCTGTCCAGTTGTGACTTGCAAATCAGGAAAAGGTCCTCCCAATTGGTATTTTGAGTCAAGTCCCTGTCGACATTGAAGGGTTGTGCACGTTTGCAGACTTCAAAGTCATTAATATCATCGATGACACGAACCCATATCCAGCACTGTTGGAGATAGACTGGGCCATAGATAACCAAACCATTATCAATTTGAAGAAAAGGATACTCTCATTTGAGGATAATGAGATGAGGGTAGTGTCGCCCATCGATCCATTAGAAGGACAAAGATACGTCGAGCCTGTCTACAATGAGGGACAGGATGATTATATTGACCAGATCTACAATTTCATTGTTCTACAAGAAGATTATATCAATCCAACAATAGATGGAAACCTGAGCTGGAGGAGTGCTAGTTCATGCACATCCCACTCAGGAGAGGCCTTGGAGAATCGGAAAAACCAGTTGCATGAGGTCTCTATGAGGAGATGCGCCAGAATCACAAGGTCTGTGCGACGAATGGAGAATGAGCTATGAGAGCTGCCCACCCATGAGGGTTTACCTAACCTTGAGACCTTCCTACACAAGTTTGAATGACTTGTAATATAATCACAGCGCTTGTCTGCGTTAGACCATGTACTAAAGGCTATTCTCGCTAGATGGTGGGGTACACACAAGCAGTCTATATTAGAATGGCCAGAGTGCAGAAGATTGATGGAAGTCAAATTCAGCGAAAAAGTCACCATTGTGAGTCATAAATACACAGGGATGTCAAACCCTATTGAACAAATAAATCAGTTTCGCACCGTATTTGCAGAATACCCATGACAGGAATGGGTCCATCAATTCATTCACACATTGGAAATGAGACCCCGAAGCTGGTATACCTCTATGGAGTTGTGAAAAAGAACATAAGATTGGGAAGACATATCTAAATAGTTTACGCACACATTTGAATTTGCTGATGAGAAACCTACAGTTGATGGCGCACTTCAAATCATAAAGGAGAGGATATTTGCTAAAATCCTTGTCGAAGAGGAGAATTCCCACCAGTGTAGTGCGACCATCCAACAATGGATGGCCTATTATAATATCGCTGGAGACCTAGATGATGATACGACTAACATCAATATACCGGAATCAGAGGGTACATGCACAGTGGTATTTCAAGTGACCAGTTCCTCAAGCCACCGAAAATCAAGAAAGTAAACATTGGGTCACTAGAGAACCCAAAGTTCGCCAATATAGGAGATTATTGGGATGAAGAGTAGTTGCGAAGTTCACAGACTTTCTACATGAGTATCAATACCTATTTCCCACCAATTACTTAGAGATGAAGGGAATAGTCGATGACCTGGGAGAGATGAAAATACCCATGAAACCAGATGCTAAGCCAGTCAAACAACGATCTTATAGGTTGAATCCAAGGTATAAAGAAAAAGGTAAAAGATGAATTGGATCGCATGCTCAATGCATGAATTATTGAACATGTTTAGGAATCAAAGTAGCTAAGCCCTATAGTGATTAGGGATAAGAAAACCACAGGTGAAGTTAGGATCTGCGTCGACCTAAGGAAGCTGAATGATACATTCTTGCACGATCCATTTCCAACACCATTTATAGATGAAGTATTGGAAAGCATCGGAGGTCAAGAGATGTATTCATTCACAAAAGGCTTCTCTAGATACCATCAAGTCAAGATCGCGAAGGAGGATCGCCATAAAATGACCTTCATTACAAAATGGGGATGCTACCAGTATACGGTAATGCCCTTTGGACTCAAGAATGCACATGTTATTTTTTCTAGAATAGTAGTTTCTAATTTTGAAGATTTCATTCATAAATTTATTGAGGTCTACTTTGATGATTGGACTGTGTTTGGTTTAGTAATAGACTATATTGAGAGTTTGCGCATGATGTCGGGCCACTGTCTCCAGTATCAAATCGCGCTTAATTCCAAGAAATGTATTTTTTGCACACCATTTGGTGTGCTGTTGAATCACGTTGTATGTTGTGATGGAATTTTGGTCGAACCAACAAAATTTGAAATTATCCTTGACTTACCACCACCCACATCAGTCACGCAATTCAGATAAGTGATAGGACACACAGGCTACTACAGGAAGTTTATCAAAGGATATGCAGAGATCACTTCACCTATGGAAAATTTGTTGAAGAAAGATGCAAAGTTTCAGTGGATGGAATCTTGTCAAGAAAGCTTGGATAAATTAAAGAACAAGATGGCCATTGCGCTAATACTGGTATTTCCAAAATGGAAGAAGGAGTTCCATGTTCATGTCGACGCATCATCTATCACACTTGGCATTATCTTGATGCAACTAGGAGAGGGTGCGCTTGACCACCCCATTGATTTTGCTAGCAGAAAACTGTCAATGACAGAGAAAAATTATACCATGATAGAGAGAGAATGCCTCGCTATGGTCTATGTGCTTCAGAAGTTTCAACATTACTTGTTGGGTGGACATTTAAAAATGTACACTAATCATTCGGCTTTAAAGTACCTGGTCAATAAGCCAGTGTTGGGGGGGAGATCTGCTAATGGCTCATCCTATTTCAAGAGTTTGACTTTCAGGTCATACTTAAACCTGGTCAACTAAATGTCTATCCTGACCACCTGTCACAAATATAAAGTGGTGAATAACCAACCAGTATGGAGGATAACTTGCCCAACATGCAACTATTTGCGATCCACATGATGGATGATCAGAATACAGAGTTTAATGCTATCATCCATCTCCTCTGCACAGGTTATGCGCCTGAATGATTATCCACTAACCAAAATAAACATTTGGTTGTCAGAGTTGCTGATTATATGTTGATTGCTGGACACCTATACAATATAGGCGTGGATAAGATATTGCGTCGATGTGTTTTTGACTATGAGCAACCTTGGGTAATAAGTGAAGCACATGATGGTGTTGTAGGAGGACACTATGCAGGAAAGGAAACTATGTACAATATATTACAATCAAGACTATGGTGGCCAACCATACATATGGATACTAAGAGCTTCTGTCGGTGCTATGATATATGCCAGAGAATAGGAAAACCATCGTGTCACGATGAGATGCCGCTTGCATGCAGATAACACTTCAAGCATTTGACAAGTGCGTCATTGATATTTTTGGACAAATCAGTCCACCATGCAAGAGGACTGGCGCACACTACATTATCACTGTGGCAGACTACTTGACCAGATGGGAAGAAGCTGTGCCTGTTAAATATTGCACTGCTGCGACTGCGGTGAAATTTTTATTTGAAAATGTGGTGACCATATTTGGATTTCCAAAAATTCTACTTAGCAACCAAGGTACGCATTTTGTTAACAAAATGATTACCGAGCTTACTATAGAGTTCCAGATCCAGCATAACAATACCACACCCTATCATCCTCATGCGAATGGAATGGTTGAAGCCTTCAACAAGATTATGGAGAATGCATTAACCAAATTATGTAATGTGAGTCGATATGACTAGGATCAAAAAGTTTCAGCTATGCTATGGGCATACAACACAACTTGCAAGCGACTAACAGGGCACACCCCATTCATACTGGTGTATGGACAAGAAGTTGTTGTGGAAATGGAGTACATTGTGCCGAGCCTATGGATTGCTACGCTGACAGGGCTGACTGACAGAGATGCTGTCGAGGAAAGGTTGTCATAGCTAGTTCAGATGGAAGAAGAACACTTCATCTTCGAATTCCATCAGACTGTCGAGAAGCAGATACATAAATCATGGCATGATCTCCATCACCAGGTTAAGCTATTCAGATTCAGAGGACTTGTGTTGCTGTATGAAAAAAAATTATTCAAACATCAAGGGAAGTTAAAAACACATTGGCTAGGTCCATATATGATCATACACATCACTGACACAGGTGCAGTAAAATTGTAGAAACTAGATGAAACATACGTCGCAGGTATGGTGAATGATAATCACTTGAAACCTTACTATGATGGCCATGGCGTGCCTAAATAAGATTGCACCATGCGCAAAAAAAAAGGAATGTAAGGAAATTGTTTTGTCGCGCATCTCTGACAGAACCAGGAAAAAAACAGGAAAAGTGGGAATGACAGGCTGGCCGACATTAAAGTACGAATATCTGGAAAATATTGAGGCAGTTATGATAGCTAAGCGTCATTAATTTGACGAGATACGAGAAGAATGACGATGTTCTTTTTGGTCCCATCATCTGTCCTCGTCATAACTACCATAACTGCCCTGACAGTTACAACACAAAACTCGAGTAGCTGAATTAATGAGAAACACGTCGAACGAGAAGCCAACGTGATTGAAAAGACCTTGATCTTGCATCAAAGTTACGATTGTAGGCCGCACAGGAGCCTATAAATGCGAGATTCATTGTCAAGCTTTACTTTACTTGTATCTAGTGAACACGAGAGAACCATAGTAGATAATTCCTAGAGCTGAAGCCTGTAAGTAGAGAGATCCAACACACATGGTAATAGAGATCTCCATTTCCAGTGAGTTATCAAACGTAACTATCACCGCATCATGTCTGATTGAAGAGTAAATTCAATCGCCTGAAGTACAAAAACCACAATAACCATAGACAATGGTGAGAAGAAATCCACAGACCGCTCTCATGCCCGGTTCGACCCTAGTAATGGCCCTAGTCTGGAATCCACCCACAACCGCCCCAGGTCTAGGACCAACACCTTTCATCTCGGATAGATATATTCCAGGCACTTTCGCACCGAAGAAAACACCTATTTGGTGACACCTCGAATCCCTAATAGTGTACCTCTATCGCACGACATATTATCATATCACCAAGCTATAGTTTGAAGATTGTGACACCCATAAATAGGTAGGCCTGGAAAGGATAAACTATATGACTAAGGTTTCGACTGAGCCACCTGTGCCCCAGCTCTTAATGCCAATGGAGTGGGCCAGTGGTGTTGATAGTGTAGGCTTACTAAATTTGTTGCTCATGCCTCACTTTGGGCACACCATGCAGGCAACCACATATGTGAACTAGCTCCTCATCTTCTTTCATAGAGGATGTTTATGACTCGACCGACCCTACCTTGTCGACATCAAGCTCATTGTTGGGCTCCAATCCACTAGTGTAAATTAGACCTTAAGTTTATGTCAATCCAGAGTTTGTAGACTTAGAGGCATATCCCGAATATAGAGACTCAAAGCTAGACCTAATTGGAAATCTAGTTTACCTATGAAACAAATCTATTGAAAGCTAGAATGCTGTGACTTTGAAATACAAAACCTACCTTATAGAAGCAACTTCATTTGATGTCTGAGTTTAAATAGCAATTCATATGTGAAATATTCTGAGATAAAACAAATTAAACCTAAATCGTAAAATATAGATCACGATACTCTGCCTATTATCTCACTATTGAAAGCAGTCAAACATTAATTTCCCTTACAAGAAGACATTCATAATGTATAACTGTCCTCAGCAATTCGACATTGAATAGGAAATGCACAGCAATTTGATATTGAATAAGCAGTCTGAACCATTCCTACAGCATGTAAACATTTAAATAACAGAGTTTCTAACCCAGTTCAAACAATCTAATTCATTCTGCAAAATATGAGTAATTAAAATGAAGAAATCGACTTCTACAAGATTTAATAAAACATACCACATGCAACGATACAAAAATATGTGTGCAGACTTGGTAAAGGGGGCCCTCCAATGCTTCGTTTACACACGCAGAGAAAATTACAGAGCTCTAAACTTCAATTGCATTCACCATATCGAATTGGGCATACACAGTAATCAAATCCATAGTCTTGATTCCACAACTATATGTTTATGATCCAAGATGTCTTTTTCATATGTAAAATAAAATACTTATACAATATTTAAAAAAACTGGAAATGCTACAAATATGGAAGACTAATAATGATATGCAACCCTTGAGATCCTCCATCAGATCCATCAGATCCATCAAAATAGTCAAAATCGGAACTGTCATGTTTTTATGCTAAGTGGTAGCACAGGTGGTCATCTTTGACTGGCATTGACTCGACACCTGTGAGAACCATATCATCTGTTCGTTAGAAGTTTAACCATCCTTGGACATCAAGGATATTTGTCTCATCTCTCAGTTTACGCCTAGCTAGCCTGCAAGTATCCAACCTAGGAGAAATTACGGGAAGTTAGCACATTCTGTAATTTTGAATAAAACCTTAATTTAAATGCCTTAAAAATCTCNAACCACATTTATACCTTTGACCAAAGTTTTGTGAATGAAATTAATGTTTTATGGATCAGTATGAAGGTTTACGGAGGAGACTGGAAGGTATTTAGATGACAAAAATAGGTCAAAATGGTGCCCAACATCTCCCCCAAGAGGAAGTTGTTGCATTTCCTCATGCACAAAAAGTATCTCAAAAAAAATTTGACCTTGCTTATATCATGACAAAAATTTTGTTGCTGACCCTCTGCTATTAATCTCCTGTCTGAGATGATGCATCTGTAGAAGTTCGAGATGCATAAAGGACTTTCAGTTTCTATACTTGGTTTTGTAAATCTTATTTTGTTTATACCATCGATATGCATGCTTGGAGATTCGTGCCCTTTGAACTTTAAGCTTCCCGTTCCTTTCTTTAAACTTTTCATTCCTCAATTCTAATTCCCTTACTTCCAGTTTCAATATCTGAATCTTTTTACTGTTTTTGGAAGTTTTCTTCTTTTCCATATTCATTGGAGGCTACACATAATTGGTGTCCATCCCCAATTCTTCATTCTCTTGTATTGAATCTCCCTTATTTTCTTCTTCGATAGTTTTTTGCTCTAAGAAAGGAGAAGTTGGATCATTTAATATTTCCTGTCTTGGATGGTTTTTCTCTTCTTTTTCTTGCTACTCCAAGAAGATATTGTTTTTTTTAGTCTGCTTTATCACTTCATCTTAAATCTTTTCAGTTCCTTGGGTATCTTTTTCTTCATGGACCTGCCCTATCTCACCTATTAGATTTTCTTCTTGTCTTTCCAAGTATTGTATGTATTCATACTGTTTCTGCTGGCTTTCATCATCCTCTTCTAGTGCTGACTTATTTCGAGCTTGCTGATGCTTCCTTGGCTTTTTCTTATAAGTGGTGAAGATTTGATCTTGCTTTTCAAACTATCTTTCTTCTTTCATCACACTCCTGGTTCGTATCCTTCTCTAAGGATGTTTTGAGCTTGTTGTCTCAGAGTTGTCTTCATCATCTGTGATCATCAACACCTCTCTTTCTTTCTTTTCCCCCTTGAGCAGTTTTGAGCTTGTTGCTTCAGGGTTCTGTTCTCCATCCTTGGGGTATGTTATCATCAACAATTTGTCTTCTTTCAAACCTTCTTCAGGCAGCTCTTCTTGTTCTTCAAACTAATTATGAATTAAAAATTCTTTCCATGTCAGATTTTGCTTCTGTAACTCATATGTGATGATTATTTTGATGAGCCCATAGTGGAAAAGGCTTGTTAATTTATCTTTTGCATGCTTTTGAATAGCCTTAGCCATCTTGGAAAGACTATGTAATAAGAAATGGGGCATGTTAATATCACAATCACCCCTTAGATGTTGCAATAGCTTGATATGGTAAAGATATACAATACTATATTGGACTTCACAGGTGATGAATATTTGGATGATATAGACTATTTCATCCCAGGGATGAACCAACCAGATCCTTGGTATTCCCTTCTTCTAGTTCACTGATCCTACCCTTGACTTGCATAGAAAGGGTATCCATGCCTTCTCCTTGAATTGTTTGGTTTTGAAGAATCTCTCCCCTTGCTGTGGTAAGCCAATGATCTGTGCCAAAATGTCTTCAGACAGTCTAAAACTCAAATTTCCCACTGTAGCCCTTTCTCCATCAAACAAATCAGAAAAGGCTAGGCTAACATTATCATTGTGCCCATCAAACTTTTCAAAAAAAGTCACCGACTGTTTCTTTTCAAAAATTTCCATACATTTCTCATGAATATCAGTGGAATCGAATTTCTCTGGTTCTAGTCTAGATACCATTTTGCAACTTTAATAGGAAAAGAAATATGCAGCAGAAAACCTCAGCTTTGCAACTTTTAGCTCTGTAAACATTTTCCTATTTCAAAATGATACTCTGAAACTAGAATTTCTATTGATCTAGCAAATTCTTTTGGCAAAATATTTAAGTTTTACCTCCCCTTTGGCATTATTGCTTCAAAATTTCTCCTGCACGAATGCATTCTTCAAAAAGCTAGTGCCCGCATCCTTCCTCTGTGATACACGCCTTCTTTTCACTGTAAAATATTACCCCTATATGCCTTTGCATTACATAGCAATTGGGTCTGCAGATGGAAGAGTGAAGTTTGGTTCAAAGAGGAATGACCATTTCGATATGCAATCCCAATGTCACCAGTTCACAATGCGATTTTCCAGGCACATTTATATATTTTTGTGGGAGCATACAACCACGTCTTTTATAATCATTATTTGAACATGCCACTTTTTTATCCAATCACTAGTTCAGGTACAAATTCTCAAGGAGAAAGATTAAAGGTAAGGTTAGAACCATTTCATCTCTATACAATGCACTTCAGTTCCTTTGCATACCCCAATGTTTGATTAATGAGCTGTAAGGAAGGGATTTCTTCACTTGGAGTGGACTCTTTTCGCCTTTTGAAAATACACATAGCCATTCCTTATATCGAATGTTCTATATTCCATATATATTTTTAACGTAATGCATAACACACTAATATCTGGAGTATGAAAATATAAAAACATTTGAATTCCATTTTTTTTTAAAACATTTCACTTCCTGTTGAGAAGGAAACCCTGCCTGTAGAATGCAGTTTAGGTTTTGGTCATTGAAAATTTGCTTTTGGGATTGATTCTGACCACCATTTTGACACCTAGGGTAGGATAATGAGAAGTAAATGGAATGTTGGCATGGATTGTGAAGGTGATAGAGTAGACAGTCAGGCTTATGAGGATAGGTAGATATGTCATTACTTAAAAACAAAGAATCATGCAACTTTTAAAGCATAAAAATTAAAATCCTTACAGACTTTGCTTGATATCCCTTTGTGTTGTGTTTGCTGCTTGATGTAGCTGGTTTGCAATTTGTTTCTGATTCACATATGTCCTTCTGATGTCTACTTTTTAAAAATGTTTTCCATCTCAGGTCCCTTCTGCTAAACTGGAAGTCAGGTCCCTCTGCATTTGAAAAAGAAACTTGGAACTATCTCAGATTCCTTCTGCTTTGCTGGAAGTCAGTTCCCTCTGCATTTGAAAAGACTTGGAGGGTTCCAAGAAAGAAGAAAAATAGAAAGCATGAAATGCTTATCCCCCTCATAGGCCTACTTATTGACTTGTCCTCAAGTCAAACAAGATCTTTATTATGCAAAAAAACTGCCTATGAGGCATGAAATTTCTAATGCAAGAAAGTGAAAATATTTTTGTGAATTTTCAATGGCCAAGCGAACCTGGTTTTCCAAGGAAAATTCAAGTTTATGTTGTGCCAGTTGCCTGGTTTTCACAACTAAACTCCCTTTTTTTCTTGTTTTTTTTAATGTTTTGTTTTGTTTTTATTTTTTTTATCAAATCATAAAATGGGTAAGAAGAAAGTGAAGGAGAAACACCAGTGTGTTTATCCAGCACTTCCATCTCCCATTGCTGTGAAATCTGCTGTATGAAATCTTCTTTGTTGATAGGCTTAGTGTAGAGTTTGAGCCGATGCCCATTGACCACAAATGTACGTGCTTCATCATCGATTGTTTGGAGTTTGACTGAGCCATTGTTATATACCTCTGCAATCTCATATGGACCAAGCCAATGAGTTGTGAACTTGGCCTTGAAGTCTTTGAATTTTGAATCAAACAATAGGGCCCAATCATCAATGTGAAATTGTTTCTTTTTGATAAACTTGTCATGCCATTGGGCTCTCTGTTGTTGTATCAAAATATTGTGTTCTATTGCAGCATGTCTCATCTCATCTAGCTGATTCAATTGTAGTATCCTTTCTTGATGTGCTTAAAAAAGATTCATCCCCAAATCTGCTGCTAACTTAAAGCTATGAATTTGAAATTCTATAGGCAGGAGGACTTGCTTACCATAAACGAGCTGATAAGGAGAAAAAACAATATTGTTCTTATAAGTGATTCAGTATTCCCATAAAGCTTCAGTAAGATTAGCTAACCAATCCTTCCTATGCATCTAGACAATTTTGGTGATGATCCCTTCCAAAATATTGTTTGTAGATTCCACCTGGCCATTGGCTTGTGGATGGTAAGGTGTAGATTTTCTGTGCTTAATCTTGTACTTTGCTGCTGTCTCCTGCACTAATTTAGAAGTAAACTGGGCACCCTGATCAGTGACAATCTCTCTAGGAACCCCAAATATGACAAATATCTCTTCAAAAAGAAAGTTTACCACGGTCTGTTCTGTGGCTCTTGGTAATGGTTTGGCTTCCACCCACTTTGTAACATAGTTGGTACATACCAGAATGTACTTCTTCCCTTGTGATGGTGGATGAATCGAACCAATGAAATCAAGAGCCCACTTTTCAAATGGTTCTATGAGGATTTGTGGTTGGAGTGGCATTTCATCAGATCGGACTGGCCATCCCATCCGTTGACAAGTATCACAGCTCCAAACATACTTCTTAGAATCCTTGAAAATAGAAGGCCAGTAATACCCCAAATTGAGTATCTTGTATGCTGTTCTTTTCTCTGCAAAATGGCCACCATATGGTTCATCATGACATTCTTTCAAAATATCTAAAACTTCATCTTGTTGTACACATCTCCTAATAATTAGATCATATCCCGTGTAAAAGAGATCACCATTGACCCATATATGTCTAGCACTTTGTTTAATAATCTTTTTCTTTTCTTTAGATGACATATATGGAGGTAGCTGTTATGATGATAAATAGTTGGCAATATCAACATACTAAGGAGTAATAATATAAATTGCAAACAAGTGTTCATCAGAAAAACTATCTAAAATAGGAACAACCGTACCGGTATTGTGTAAGCAAGACATGAAATCTGCCACTTGATTTTCTCATCCAGGTTGATCTAAAACAGTGATATTGAATTCCTGCATTAATAGTAACCATCTGGTTATCCGACCATTAGTGATAGACTTATTCATCAAATATCATAAAACAGAATGATTTGTGTGGACAAAAATTTTGTAGCCAGTAATGTAATGACAGAATTTGTTCACAACATCAACTACTGCCAACATCTCCTTTTCAGTGACTGTATAATTCAATTCTGTAGGAGTTAGATTTTTGCCGATAAAATAAATAGCATAAGTCATGGTATGCTCTTTTTTTCCCAAAGAGGCCCCTATTGCAGTATCAGATGCATCAGTAGAAATATGGAAGGGCAATGTCCAATTTGGTCCCCTTAAAATGGGAGCAGTTGAGAGCTTCTCTTTAAGTGTCTGAAATGTAGATTGACATTTAGTATCCCATTTGAAATGTACATCCTTTGAAAGTGATTTAAACAATGGCAGAGCTATCTTACTGAAATTTGCAATAAATCTATGATAATAGCTTGCATACCCTAAAAAGATTCTTACATCTGTTTGAGTTGTTGGTTCAAATAGATTTTCAATGATTTGAATTTTAACAGGATCTACTTTTTTTCCAGATGAAGAAATGTGATGTCCTAAAACTATCCCTTCAGTCATCATCATAAAACACTTTTCGTTGCTAAGGGAAAGATTTGAGTCAACACACCTTTTTAAAATTTTCTCCAAGTTTGCTAAGGAATCCTCAAAGGAATTTCCATGCACAGAAAAATCATCCATATATACTTCAACACATTCATGAATTAGATCTGCAAAAATGGCTAAGACTGCTCTCTGAAAGGTAGCTGGGGCATTACATAAGTCAAAAGGTAAAACCTTGTAGGCATATGTGCTCCAGGGACATGTAAAGGTAGTTTTGTCCTGGTCCTCTTTTGCAATGCTAATTTGATTATATCCACTGAAACCATCTATAAATGAAAAATATTCTTTTCCAGCTAAGGCATCTAACACTTGATCAATAAAGGTCAATGGGAAATAATCTTTTAGTGTTGCCTTATTTAAATCCCTGTAATCTATACATATCCGCCATTTGCCATTTTTTTTAGGAACAACACCCAAGGGAGAAACCCATTGGCTGTCAGAGATAGGATAAATAAATCCTACTTTCAATAACTTCTGCAATTCTTCCTTAACTATCTCTTTTAGTATGGGGTTCATTCTACGTTGCAGTTGTCTGAGAGGTCTGATTTTATCATCTGTGTAAATGTGGTGAGTGCATGTTTCATAATGAATTCCTAGCATGTCAGTGTATTCCCAATCAAATGCATGGGAATGTTTATTCAGTAAGGAAATCAATTTTTCTTCCTGTGATGTAGTAAGATGTGCACTAATATTCAAAGGTTTTCCTGGACTGATTTCAACTGTTTTGGTTTGGACATCAGTGATTGAATGAACATTAAAAATATCATAAAGTGCCAATGCTAGAGAATATACTGTGCAATTTTCCTGAAAATTCTGTCCCAAAACTTGATCTGCTATAGCATACTGCATGTCTCTTAATTCTTCAGAAATATCAGGTTCAACAATGAAGTAATCTAGCAAATCTTCATTGTTTTCTTCTTGAAAATCAAAGAACTGATTGATACTTAGGACAGGCTAAATCACTTCTTCTTCCTATTCTTTGGTCTCATTAATCCATGATAACTGATCTAATGCAGAAGTTTGTTGGGAAAAAGGATAAAGTGTAATTTGTTTTCTCTCTATCCCATGGGAAATGAGCATACTTCCTGATCTACACCCTATGAAAGCATCAGCTGTTTCCAACCAGGGTCTGCCAAGAATCAATGGATGCCCTCCTATATTAGACTTTGGTTGCAGCACTATAAAATCTACAGGATACTCCCAGGAGTCTAAAGAAACAATGATATCTTCTAAGATCCCTTCAGGTGTGATTTTAGACTTGTCAGCTAGTTCCAAAACTGTAGTGGTTGGTCTGAGATTTTTTCAAGTGAAGGTATTCCATTGTCTCTAGTGTCATGACATTAATGGCAGCACCTAGATCAATCAATGTTTTTGGAATTGAAAAATTGTTAACAGTAATTGTGACCATTGGGATTCCAGGATCTACATACTTTTCAATAAAAACAATGTTAGACATTAATCCTGCTAAATTGCCTACCACATGAATTTTTTATGGATCCTTCCTTCTTTTATTAAGACATAATTCCTTAACTGCTTTAGTATAGATTGGAATATCCTTTATAGCCTGTAGTAGGGGAATTTTGACACATACATTATTTAACTCATTCAAAGCATCAAAATTAGGTAGGGAGATTGAAATTTTTTCCTTGACCAACCTTTCTGGAAAGGGAGGTATATAAGGTACTAATGTTTTCCCTTTTTTATTGTGATTTTCTAAGTGTGACTTTTCTGACTGTGACTTTTCTATATTTAATTTTTTTGGAGTTTTCTCATTTTCTGCTTGTTCTTCTAAAATAACAGGAGATTCTTTTTGTAAAGCTTTTCCAGATCTTAAGTTGATATTTTGAAGTGGGAGGATTGAGTAGGGAAGTGCCATTCCATCATCAACATTATACATGGGTTTATCCATTTTATTATTTGGATTTGGGATTGGATGGGCTGGCAATTGTGTTGGCCGAGGTGGAGGCTGATTGGATGGCAATTGAAGCTGTTGAGGTTGTTGGCCTAGTTGAGGAGCAAGATTGGGTTGTTGGAAAAATGGGGCTTCATTCTGTTGGTATTGGGGATATGCAGAAGGTTGTTGATAGGGATGTAAATAGGCCTGTTGATATGTCTGGTTACCATGAGTATACCCTCGCCAATTTGGAGCAGATTGGGATAATTGAGGAGACCAAGTTTTCCAGGGCATGGGTGCACTCCATGAATTCTGAACAGGAGTTTGATAATTTGAATGAAACTGTTACATAGGATCTTGAGACATTCCTAAAAATCGTGGCTACCAAGGTCTTCGTTGTCCCATAAAATAGAGAGAATCAATGATTTGATTCTCCTCCATTCGAGTTGCCTTCAATTCTTTCAATCTGGGGCAATCATCAGTTTTGTGATTTGAAGTACATAAGCCACAAATTTAAACAGTATTTAAAGGACATTCTTTTAATGGGTGTTTCTTTCTACATTTAGGGCAAAATATAGACAGGGCTTGATCTTGTTGATCTTGTTGTTCTTGTATTTTCTTGGTCTTTGATGTTTTGACTTGGGTGCCTAAGGTACTCAATAGACCAGTCTTAAAATCTTCTAACAGATTCCCAAGCTCAGCTCTGGAGATGCCACTAGTTGCAGATTTAGTTAGTTTGGAAGTTACATCCCTTTTCCCATTTCTAGCCTTTCCTCTTGAATACTTCTGACATAAGTATTGTATCTCATCAAAGGGTAAGTAGGAGATGTCACCTTTGCCCAGAATATTCAAAATATCAAGGTATTCTTCTCTTATCCCTTTTAAAAATATTGTCCGAATGATCTCAGGTGTCAAGGAATTGTATTTGGATTTCTGCAAGTTGTATGAGAATCTTTCTAGATACTCTTCCAAGCTTTCATCTTCCTACTGAGAAATTTTGAAAATGTCATCTTTTAAATCTTTTGATCTACAATATGCCTGATATTTTCTAAGAAAAATGTTCCTCATCTCATCCCAGCTAGTTATAGAATGCTCTCCTAATCCCATTAACCATTTCAAGGCAGTTGCTTTAAGTGTAGCAGGGAAAAGACGAAGTTTGTGGGTGTCATCAGTATATCCATAGGTTTGACATAAGATATCAAAATCAAATAGGAAAGAATCCGGATCTTCAGAAGTCATACCATAGAAATTTGGTAGGATAGATGGTGGGATATTTTTAATCTTTACCTCTTCCCCTAGGATGATGCTAGTGTCCAAGATGGGAAATTTAAAGGTAGCTTCTTGATCTTCTTCTGCTCTTCATCCCTTTCATGTATCCTCTCTTCTTCCCTATCATGTATCCTCTCTTCTTCCCTTCTCTCTTGTCTTAGTTTATTTTCCATTTCTAACCTTCTCTCATACTCCCTTCTTTGTTCTGCAGTTGGCCCTTTTGATGTTTCTTCCTCAGCCATTTTAAAAGTATCAACTATTGTAATGAATCCTTTTTTATCAGATAAATAAGTTCCTGTTACTTCTAATTTTGTGGGGTTTTTGATAAATCTTCCTTTCTCGTCTCTTTGTCTTGACATAAAACTAAAATCTACTATGTGTTTTTTTTTTGAAAATTTCTTTTTATCAGAGAACTAAAGTTCTTAAGTCTGCTTCTAAAATGCCTCCTCGGCAACGGCGCCGAATGTTGGGCTCCAATCCACTAGTGTAAATTATACCTTAAGTTTATGTCAATCCAAAGTTTGTAGACTTAGAGGCATATCCCAAATATAGAGACTCAAAGCTAGACCTAATTGGAAATCTAGTTTACCTATGAAACAAATCTATTGAAAGCTAGAATGCTGTGACTTTGAAATACAAAACCTCCCTTACAGAAGCAACTTCATTTGATCTCTGAGTTTAAATAGCAATTCATATGTGAAATATTCTGTGATAAAACAAATTAAACTTAAATCCTAAAATATAGATCATGATACTCTGCCCATTATCTCACTATTGAAAGTAGTCAAACATTAATTTCCCTTACAAGAAGACATTCGTAATGTATAACTGTCCTCAGCAATTCGACATTGAACAGGAAATGCACAACAATTTGATATTGAATAAGCAGTCGAAACCATTCCTACAGCATGTAAACATTTAAATAACAGAGTTTCTAACCCGGTTCAAACAATCTAATTTGTTCTGCAAAATATGAGTAATTAAAATGAAGAAATCGACTTCTCCAGGATTTAATAAAACATACCACATGCAACGATACAAAAAGATGTGTGCAGACTTGGCAAAGGGGGCCCTACAATGATTCATTTACACATGTAGAGAAAATCATAGAGCTCTAAACTTCAATTGCATTCACCATATCGAATTGGGCATACATAGTAATCAAATCCACAGTCTTGATTCCACAACTATACGTTTATGATCTAGGAGGTCTTTTTCATATGTAAAATCAAATACTTATACAATCTTTAAAAAAGTTGGAAATGCTACAAATATGGAAGACTAATAATGATGTGCAACCCTCGAGATCCTCCATCAAATCCATCAAAATAGACAAAATCGGAACTGTCCTATTTTTATGCTAAGTGGTAGCATAGGTGGTCATCTTTGACCGACATTGACTTGACACCTGTGAGAACCATATCATCTGTTCGTTAGAAGTTTAACCATGCTTGGACATCGAGGATCTTTATCCCATCTCTCAGTTTACGCCTAGCTGGCTTGCAAGTATCCAACCTAGGAGAAATTACGGGAAGTTAGCACATTCTATAATTTTGAATAAAACATTAATTTAAATGCCTTAAAAATCTCATAATTCAATTTGTTAAGAAGAAACAACATTTATACCTTTGACCAAAGTTTTGTGAATGAAATTAAGGTTTTATGGATTAGTATGAAGGTTCATGGAGGAGACTGGAAGGTATTTAGATGACAAAAATAGGTCAAAATGGTGCCCAACACTCATCTCGTTGATAACAGGTCTATCGAAGGTTAGACATGACCCTACGCCATATTTGTGCCAGAATAGAGGCACCGCCTAGATGAAGCAAAAGAATAACCTTCAACGCGCAGGTAGGGGATTCCTCATTACCCCCATAGAGGACAACATGATAAGGTTTGCAGCCATAATTTTATGTTGCAAACTGTTGCGCAAGATGAGACATGTTGAGTGCACCGCAGGGGCGATAGAAATTGCAAAACAGTACGCACAAGGAGTAATCTTCAACTGCTTGCAGTTACTGTTGAACGAGCTCATAGAGGATGCATAGCAGGAACAGGAAGAACCTAAAGCTAAGTTTGACTACTCCTTGAAACTCATTCTTCTTTCCTTTGTTCTGTGGTCCAACCCATCGGAATACCATCCAATGGATGTCCCAGTGCTTTGCCTTGGCATAAAGTATCAGAACTTTTGGGAGAAGAAGGAGGATAAGATTTGCTAGAATGACATTAACATCAATTTCTTTCTACACTGCGAGGTGCTGCACAATGTTATAATCCAGTCATGCAGAATACAGGAAATGACAATGCAAAGGTATGTTGCGTTCATAAATTTTCAGGTCGGTGTTCATAACATTATTTGGAGCCAACTAAGGAACCAACCAAGCAAGCGCATCAGGCAGGGTTTGTGATCACTGACATTGATGTGGACACAATCATGCAGGACTGGCCAGAAGAATGGCACGGGTTAGTCAAGGAGTCTAGCTTGAAAGGAATAAGTAAGAAACAGCTGCGACCAACCGACCATCTCCCTGATCATATCAACTAGTTGACAAAGGCTATAAAATGAAGTTAAATCCACCATCGAGGCTGAAACATATGGTGTGGATCCCAGTATCGCGTTAGTAACACTAGAGCTAGTGTCATCGATAAACATAGAAATCTAGGTGCGAGTAATGGAGACGAGGACGCTTGGGTTCGACAATGTTGTGCATGGGTTTGAGGCAATGGACATGGAATTCTCTAAACTCACATTGGATGAAGTCTATGCTATCCAGTAGGTGGCTGCAACCAAGTTACGCCTCAGAGAAAATGCGGTGTCATATCAGGACACCAAGCAGAAAATAAAGGCGACAACGCGCAAGACCCTCCTTAGAGAAAAGGAGTAGGAAATTGAGGCCAGAGAGCATAGCAAGCTTGGACTTGCTAAAGCCATCAAAGGCACAGTCACGAAGCTCCCACTAGAAGCAGGTCAAGAAGATGAAGACTAAGTTGCAAGGGTTGGCCCCCTCTCCAAGATCATGGTGGAATTGAAGAAGCAAGTAGAAGAGTTTCATGAAAAGAAGGTACCAAGCACACCTCTTGAGGTGCTTGAAGAGCGAAGAAAAGCAACGTCTGAGGATGTTGCGAGGATAAGCAAAGGAGAAAAATTATCCACTGAGGCAGTAGTAGCGGTTTCTGTGATGTGGGAAGCACTTTTGGAGGATGAGACTATAGAGAAGATCAAGGAAGATGCACAACAAGCTGACGAGAAAATCACCTCGATAAAGGCAGAGATGAAGAAGTTGCTGCTTAAGGAGAAGGTGAAAAAAATCGATGAGATAAAGCAACTCCAGTAGGAAGTCCAAGCTCTTCGAGACCAAGAGCAAACTAGGAATGAGGAAGTTGCGAGGATAAGCAAAGGAGAAAAATTATGCATTGAGGCAGTAGTAGTAGTTTCTGTGATGTGGGAAGCACTTTTGGAGGATGAGACTGTAGAGAAGATCAAGGAAGATGCAAAACAAGCTGATGAGAAAATTACCTCGATAAAGGCAGAGATGAAGAAGTTGCCGCTTAAGGAGAAGGTGAAAAAAATCGATGAGATCAAGCAACTCTAGTAGGAAGTGCAAGCTCTTCGAGACCAAGAGCAGACTAGGAATGAGGAAGTAGCTGTACACCAGTCGAAAGTAGCATGAGTTACAGGGCTTATTTAGCTTGTACAATAGAAGCTTCAACATATTGCACAGTCATTCAAAGCTGGACCATCGGAACATACCAGTTTCGACTGTGTGGAACAATTGAGTAAGCAGGCGGAGGAAGTAACTAAGGAAGTTTCCAAGGTGAAACAAATTTTGAAGGAATTTTAGGACAAGTTGGTCCTGTCATGCATCCTGAGCCAGAGACTTGAGTTTGGTGCAACACTAAATTTGCTAAGGCATCGTTTTTTCTTACTAGCTTGGGACGAGCCACATGTGAGTGTTGGGGGATTGTTGGGCCAGGAAAAGTGCATAAGGAAGAATTTGTCGCGCAAGCACAAGAGGAAAAGAGGGCGTGCAATGAGATAAAAGCAGGTAAATGAAGAAGCACGAGTGTAGAGTAGAGGAAGTTGTGAAAAGGATCACCACGACGAGGAAAGGCAGATCCAAGGCAGTGGAAGAGGCAAGTAGAAGAGTTAAATTGGAAAAGGTACAAACTAGTGGAAGATTGCAGAAGGACAAACTAGTGGAAGACTAAAGGATAGTTTTGTGGCTATTTATGACATGTACAGACAGGATGAAATACATTTCCAGGGCTAGTTAAAGCTAGTGTTGATGTAATGTAGGAATTTTGTGGCCAGTTTGGCCTATCATTAATGTAATCACCGATGTTTTTTTAGCTGCTTGCATCTGTAATAACTGAGCTGTACTCCATCAACCCTGCACGGTCTTGTAAATACTATAAGTAGGAGGAACCCATTATGTATAAGGGTTTGGTAAGTAGACGCAGTTAAAGGAGTAGAATTGTTTTTAACTTAGAAGAGGAGTCTAGTAGAAGTAGAAGGTTGTTGAGCTGCATATTTGCAGTTGAGTGTGTAGACTGTTAGTAGTAGTAATTTGCAGCTGAGTGCACAGATAGTCAAATAGAAGAGTCGATCTAGGCTGCGTGCGAATCAGTAGGAGTAGATAGAAGCAATAAACCAGAGAGCATGACAGTAAGAATATTGTATTAGATAGACATATCTTAAGAACAGTCTGTAAGTCGCCAACTGCAAGGTGCTACCTATATTTCTCATGCCAAATGAAGAGCACTTTGGTGGTTTTTACCAGATGGGTTTCCACGTTATTTCCTGTGTTGAATGATTGAATGCTTATGTGAATGTTGAGTCTTTCTTTACTTTGTATTGTTACAATCACTGTTGAATGTATGTCACAATATTACCAATCAGTGAATGACTGAATGTTAAAGCATTGTCGACATGTTATGCATAACTTCTTGGTTAAATATGCTAAGTTATAATCTAAGTCACACATTGTTCATTACAAGTAAGGAATCAACTACGCCGCACAGTCACTTCAGTTGTTAAGTGGTTAGGGACAAGGTTGTGTCATGCGTCGGTTGTGGCACACCATTGCACCTCTATCACACATTAATAGAATCCATCCTCCTATGTTTGTCGAGTGCCTTGGCCACACTCCAAGGGGCTATAATCCCTCGCCAACTACGGAAACATGGTTCTGGCAGTTACACATTAAGATATCTCGGGTGAGACTGTGCCTTCCTCACGGGTGTTTTTGACTAAGCTTGCTCTGTCAGGACGATGTCTTGTGGTGTTTTGTTGGTATTGTGTTGTTGTTGAACCGTGGGTCGAGACAAGAAGGAATATTAAGCCAACAAATGGTTCCGATGCCGGGACCGTTAATCATTTGAGTTGAGGGAAATGTTGTGGCATCCAACAAAGAATGAAATAGAGGACTAGATGGAGTCTAAGATGCTAGCATTCACGCAAGGAGAGAGCGTCAGATCATAGTTGAGTGCATAAAATTGGTTAGACTGATACATATATTCTGACATTCATGAGATCTTCTTTGTAGATTTCCCTATTGTGTTGCACGAGTGGTTGTCAATATTAGCGACTAGGCAGACGAATTTCCAGAGAAGAGAAGTGGTTGAGTGGAGCGATTAGTTGGTTCGCGAGATAACTAGTGTAAATAAAACCATCTCTAGAGCTGTTGACTTTTGGTTTGACAATATTTTGCAAGGGAATATTACTAAGTTTGCAGTAGAGACTGTAACCTCATATAGTGAGGCTAAGAGAAATTTTTTCCAAGGTCCAGGAAGAAGGTATTTTTTATCTATTAGCACATGGATAAAGATTCTAGTTTATGAGAAGGGCATCTTGCAACTGAGTAGTTGAGTTGCATATCCAAGCAGAAGGGATATGTCATGGACAAGCTACAGAGAAGATGGGAAATGGTGAGCTGAGATGCTCCCTAGAAGTATAGAACCTAAACTAGAAGCAATATTCCTAAGGAGTGGAAGGAGATTCATGTCTGGGAAAAGGAGAAAGACAAGTCCTAGTTTGTTCGAAGAAAGTGAGCATGGATTTCGGTCGCAGCTGGACAAAGGGTCTTGCAATGAAGAGGAAGAGTATCAGCCAATATCTGAAGTAGAAGAGTCAGCAGAATCTATGGAGACACCCAGATCAGGGCGTGACTACATCACACCAAGCGTATCTACGGAGATAAGGTCTAGAGCCTTATCTCCTAAAAGAGTTGTTAATACTGATAGTGCTAGTACCTCGACTAGCACGAAGGAAGTTACACCTCCACTAGAGTATTCATCAGATAACCCCGATGTAAACTTAGTGGCTGGGGAATATATTAGAATAACCACATTAGATGGGAATGGAGAAGAAGATCCAGAGCACCATTGGTTCCTCTGTGAAGTTGTTTGTATGGTTCGCCTAGTTCATAATGCAGACCTTAAGAAAGTGAAGATGATCATGACTCTGAGGGGTCGTGCACTAGATTGGTTTATGAAGTTCTACATAGTACCTCCAGGAACGCTACATAATACCCTTGAAGAAATACGACTCACAATGAACTGTGAGTTCAGAAAACCTAAATCTGAGTCACACTGCATCACTGAGATAAAAGAGATAAAACAATCATTGGCAGAGTCAGTATGGGACTTGGACCAACGATTTCAAACTCTGATGGCCAAAGTAAGTTTCTAGATGTTGGATGTGCAACATAAGGAGTGGTTTATTGTTGCGCTATTACAACACATCAGAGGCCCATTGATGGAACAAAATATTGGATCATGGATAAAATCACTAGAATTGGCAATGAAGTTAGAAGCTTCACCAATCGGTGATGGTGCCACAAGAATGGTGTAGATCCAGTCGCAACTAGCTAACCTGATGATACAACTTCAAGATATCAAGAAGGGAAAGGAATCCCAAGAAGACTTATGGTGTACGGAATGAAGAATGGATGGACACACCAAGGATAATTATCTGACCTACATGAACTATATCTCATTAGGTGTGCCATACTCATTGTGTGCCCACGGACTACCTTGGTGCTGCATATGCTAGTCCAGAGGACATTGTGATAAGGAGTGCCTATACTTGCAAAAGATTGTAAGTACCCCAGCAAGCCTTTTCTATACATTTTGTAAGTCGATAGGCCATGAAGAGCAATATTGTAGAGCATACCAGCGCAGGCTGAAATAGAGAATGATGGGTAACCTCAGGCTAAACCAACACAAGCATCCTATCATCCTGCGCAATTCCCACCCAATCAGTATGAGAACCAGTATCAGTTGCAATATGCACCTCAAAATTAGTATGCACCACAGAATCAGTATCAACTACAATAATAGTAGAACAAGTACCCTCCGCAACAACCACACCCATAGGGAAGGGGTGGTGGAAACTTCAGAGGTCGAGGAGGAGGAGGATTTGGCAGAGGAAGAGGTCAGGTTACATGCTATAACTGTGGATAGCTAGGTCATTATGCTAGATATTGTTAGGAACCTGCAAAGACATGCTCATATTGTAAAGCATAGAACCATAATGTAGAGCAGTGATCGCGATTGATTGCGAAGTGGCAAGCTAGTACCATTACAGGTCCTAACCACGTGCAAAATCGGAACCTGAATCTGAATCCTAACTTGAACATTTAGATGATTTCTGTTGAGCCAAGAGAGCTAAGAATTGCTATCGTAACACGAGGAGGTGTTGTGACGAGAGTTGATTAAGATGTGCCGCAAGAATAACTGCAACCACAGGTATGATCCACAACATAGAAGAAAGTATCATTTGACATTAAAAAATAGAAGCAAGTCTTTTTGGACATGCGACTAGAGTTCGTAGATCAAGAACAACCATCGACGTTAGTTGAAATCAGGGAAAGTTGCTTAGCTCTAATGTAAGATAAAGCTGTTGTCACAGAACTACAAGCACTTATAGAAGAAACCCCAGAAGAGTCGCAACAATAAAAGAGAGTTAACCAGGTTAAAAAGAAGTTTAAAACTGGGTCTGAGTTAAGAATGACTACTTAGATAGGCAAATACGACATGGATTACATCATTTCCTGTCCAGTTACGACTTGCAAATCAGGGAAAGGTCCAACCAATTGGCAGGTTGAGTCAAGTTCCTTTCGACATCAAAGGGTTGTGCACATTTATTAACTTTGAAGTCCTTAATATCGTCGATGACATGAACTCATATCCCGCACTGATGGGGATAGACAAGGCCATAAATAACCAGACTATTATCAATTTCAATAAAATGCTACTCTCATTCAAGGATAATGAGATGAGGGTAGTGCCACCCATCGATCCATTGGAAGGAAAAAGATACGTCGAGCCTGTCTATAATGAGGGACAAGGTGATTATCTTGACCAAATCTACAATGTCACTACTCTACAAGAAAATTATATCAATCTGACAGCAGATGAAAACTTGAGCTGGAGGAGTGCTAGTACATGCACATCCGACTCACGAGAGGCCTTGGAGAATTGGAAAAACCAGTTGCATGAGGTCTCTATGAAGAGATGCACCAGAATCACAAGGTCTGTGTGACGGGTGGAGAATGAGCTACGCGATTTTCCCACCTATGAGGTTTTACCTAGCCTTGCTACCTTCCTACATGAGTTTGAAGGACTCGTAACCGAATCGCAACGCTTGTCTGCGTTAGACTATGTACTAAAGGCTACGCCCGCTAGATGGTGGGGTACACACAAGATGTCCATATCAGAATGGCCATAGTGCAGAAGATTGATGGAATTCAGATTCAGAAAAGAAGTCACCACTATGAGTCGCAACTACACAGGGCTGTCAAACTCCATCAAGCACATAAATCAGTGTTGCACCGCATTTGCAGAATACTCACGACAGGAATGGGTCCATCACTTTATTCACACATTGGAAATGACACCCTGAATCTGGTATACATCTATGGAGTTGCGACAAGGAACACATGATTGGGAAGACATAGCTAAATAGTTTGCACACATATTTGAATTTTCCAATGAGCAACCTACGGTTGATGGTGCGCTTCGAATGATAAAGGATAAAATATTTGCCGAAATCCTTATCGAAGAGGTAAATTACCACCAGTGCAACGTTACCATCCAACAAAGGATGTCTTACTATAATCTAGTAAGAGACCTAGATGATGATTTGACTAGCATAAACATACCAGAATTAGAGGGTAAACGCGCAGTGGAAGGAAGTGGTATTTCAAGCGACCAGTTCCTCAAGTTGTTGGAAATCAAGAAAGTAAACATTGGGTCACCAGAGAACACAAATTTCACCAATATAGGAGATTATTGGGATGAAGAGTCAGTCACGAAGATCACACACTTGCTACATGAGTATCAAGACCTATTTCCCACCAATTTCTTAGAGATGAAGGGAATAGTCGGCGACCTGAGAGAGATGAAAATACCCCTAAAACCATATTCTAAGCTAGTAAAACATCGACCTTATAGGTTGAATCCAAGGTATAAAGAAAATATAAAAGATGAATTGGATCACATGCTCAACACATGAATTATTGAACCTATTTAGGAATCAGAGTGGATAATCCCTATAGTGATTCAGGATAAGAAAACCACATGTGAAGTCAGGATCTGCGTCAACCTAAGGAAGCTTAATGATGCATGCCTACACGATCCATCCCAACACCATTTATAGATGAAGTATTGGAAAGTGTTGGAGGGCAAGAGATGTATTCATTCATCAGCATCTTCTCTGGCTGCCATCAATTCAAGATCGTGAAGGAGGATCACCATAAAATGACCTTCGTTACAGAATGGGGATGCTACTAGTATACGATAATGCCTTTTGGACTCAAGAATGCACATGCTATTTTTTATAGAATAGTAGTTTCTTCTTTTAAATATTTTGTTCATAAATTTATTAAGGTATACTTTGATGATTGGACTGTGTTCGGTTTAGTAAGAGACCATGTTGAGAGTTTGCACATGATGCTGGTCTAATGTCGCCAGTATCAAATCATGCTTAATTCCAAGAAATGTATTTCTTTTCACACCATTTGGTGTGTTTTTGGGTCACATTGTATGTTGCGATGGAGTTTTGGTTGACCTAGAAAAAGTTGCAATTATCCTTGACTTGCCACCACCCACATCAGTCACGCAACTCAGATTAGTGCTAGGACACACAGGCTACTACAAGAAGTTTATTAGAGGATATGCAGAGATCACTGCACCTATGGAAAAGTTGTTGAAGAAAGATGCAAAGTTTCAGTGGATGGAACCTTGTCAAGAAAGCTTGGATAAATTAAAGAACAAGATGGCCACTATGCCAATACTGGTATTCCTAGACTAGAAGGAGTTCCATGTTCATGTTGATGCGTCATCTATCATGCTTGGCATTGTCTTGAAGCAACCAGGAGAGGGTGTGCTTGACTACCCTATTGATTTTGCTAGCAGAAAAATGTCGACGATAGAGAAAAATTACACCACGATAGAGAGAGAAGGCGTTGCTATGGTCTATGCGCTTCAGAAGTTTCAATATTACTTGTTGGGTGGACATTTCAAAATTTACACCTATCATTCGGCTTTAAAGTACCTGGTCAACAAGCCAGTGTTTGGGGGGAAGATCTGCCGATGGCTCCTCCTGTTTCAAGAGTTTGACTTTTTGGTCATAGTTAAACCTGGTCGACTGAATGTCAGGCTCGACCACCTGTCACAAATAGAAAGTGGTGAAGAACAAATCAATATGGAGGACAACTTTCCCAACGTGCAACTATTTGCTATCCACAAGATGGTTGATGAGAATATGGAGTTTAAGGCTATCATCCATCTCCTCAGCACAGGTTATGCACCTGAAGGATTATCCACTAACCAGAAGAAAAATTTTGTTGTCAGAGCTACTGATTATACACTGATTGCTGGACACTTATACAATCTTGGCATGGATGAGATACTGCATCGATGTGTTTTCGACTATGAGCAACCTTGGGTAATGAGTGAAGCACATGCTGGTGTCGCAGGAGGACACTATGAAGCAAAGGAAACAGTGTGCAAGATATTATAAGCAGGAATATGGTGGAAAACCATACATATGGATACTAAGAGCTTCTGTGGGCGTTGTGATATCTTCCAGAGAAAAGGAAAACCTCACGTCACGAAAATATGCCACTTGCACTGCAGATAATACTTAAAGCATTTGAAAAGTGGGCCGTTGATTTTGTTGGACCAATCATTCCACCAGGAAAGAGGACTGGCACGCGCTACATTATCACTGTGACAAACTACTTAACCAGATGGGTAGAATCCATGCCTGTTGAAGATTGCACCGCTGCGACTATGGCGAAGTTTTTATTTGAAAATGTGGTGACTAGATTTGGTTGTCCAAAAATTCTACTTAGAGACCAAGGTACGCATTTTGTTAACACAATGATTGCTGAGTTCCATATCTAGCATAAGAATACCCCACCCTATCATCCTTAGGCAAATGGAATGGTTAAATCCTTCAACAAGATTATGGAGAATGCATTGACCAAAGTATGTAACGTGCGCCGAGATGACTGGGATCAAAAAGTTTTAGCTGTGCTATGGGTGTACCACACAACTTGCAAGTGACTGATAGGGTACACCCCATTCAGACTGGTGTATGAACAGGAAGCTGTTGTGCCAATGGAGTACAGTGTGCTGAACCTATGGATTGCTGCGCTAACAGAATTGACCGATGGATATGCTGTCGAGCAAGGGTTGTCACAACTCGTTCATATGGAAGAATAACACTTCGTCACTGGATTCCATCACGCTATTGAGAAGCAGAGGTAAAAATCATGGCATGATCACCATATCCGGGTTAAGCCATTCAAAGTAGGAGGACTTGTGTTGCTATATGACAGCAAATTATTCAAATGTCCAGGGAATTTAAAAATGCATTGGCTAGGGCCATATACAATCGAGCACATCATTGACGTTGGCACAGTAAAACTGCAGAAACTAGATGAAAAATATGTCATGGGTATGGTGAACAGAAGTCATCTCAAACCTTACTATGATGGCCATGGCATCCCCGAATAAGATTGTGCCATGCACAAAAAAAGAAAGAGAAGAGAACGTAAGGAAACTGTTATGTCGCACGTCTGCAGCAGAACCAGGAAAGCACAGGAAAAAGTGGGAATGACAGGCTGGCCGACATTAAAGTGTGAATATCTGGTGAATATTGAGGTAGTTATGACATCTAAGTGTCATTGATTCGATGAGATACGAGGAGAATGACGACGTGATTTTTGGTCCAATTAGCCGTCCTTGTCATAATTACCATAAATTCCCTGACAAGTACAATGCAGAACTTGAGTAGCTGAATTAATGAGAAACTCATCGAATGAGAAGCCCACGTGATTGACAAGACCTTTATCTCCCATCAAAGTGACGATTGCAAGCCACATGGGCGCCTATAAATGTGGGCTTTGTCATCAAGCTTCAATTTACTTGCACCTAGTGAACATGAGAGAACCAGAGAAGATAATTCCCAAAGACGAAGATTGTAAGCAGAGAGAGTTGACACACATGGTAATAGAGATCTCCAGTGCCACTGAGTTATCAGATGTAACTATTTCCATGCCGTGTCCAATTGAAGAGGAAATTCAACCGCACAAAGTACAACAACCACAAGAACCAGAGACAATGGTGAGAATAAATCCAAGGATCGCTCTCGTGCCCAGTTCGGCCCCAGAAGTGGCCCCAGTCTAGAATCCACCCATAGCCGCCCCAGTTCTAGGACCAACACCTTTCATCTTGGATAGAGATATTCTAGGCACTTCCATAATGAAGAAAGCACACATCTCTTTGGTGACACCTCGAATCCCTAATAGTGTACCTCTATCGCTGGACATATTGCTGAAGATTGCCAAGCTACAGTTCGAATATTGTGACACCTACAAGCAGGTGGGCTTGGAAAGGAAAAACTATATGACTATGGTTTCAGACAAGCCGCTTGCACCCCAGCTCTTAGTGCCAATGGAGTGGGCCAACAGTGTTGATAGCGCAGGCTTACTAAATTTGTTGCTCATGCCGCACTTTGGGCACAACATGCAGGAAACCACATATGTGAAGCAACTCCTTATATTCTTTCACAGAGGTTGTTTATGGCTCGATTGAACCTACCCTATCGACGTCAAGCTCATCTCATTAATAATGGGCCTATCGAACGTCGGACATGACCCTACGCCATATTTGTACTAGAATCGAGGCACCACCAAGATGAAGTAGAAGTATAACGTTCAGCGCGTAGGTAGGGGATTCATCATTGCCCCCATAGAGGACAATATGGTAAGGTTTGTAGCCAGAATCTTATCTTGCAAACTGTTGCTCAAGCTGAGACCTGTTGAGTAATCATATCATAAAATCACAGAACAGTGCGCACACGAAGTAATATTCAATTGGTCGTAGTTCCTACTGAACAAGCTCATATAGGATGTGGAGTAGGCATAGGAGGAACCTAAAGCTAAGTTTCACTACTCCTAGATGCTCATTATGCTTTTCTTTGTTTTGTGGTATGACCCACCATACTACTAGCCAATGGATGTCCTAGTGCTTTGCCTTGGCGCAAAGTATCAAAAACTCTGGGAGAACAAGGAGGATAAGATTCGCCAGATTGACAATAACATCGAGTTCTTTCTATATGGTGAGGCGTTGCGTGATGTTATAAGGTAGTCGCATAGAATACAGACAACAATAGTGCAAAGGTATGCTGCATTCATAATTTTTCAGGCTGATGTTCATAAAATTATTTTGGAGCCAACTAAGGACTCGACCAAGCAAGCACATCAGGCAGGGTTTATGATCATTGACGCTGATGTGGACACAATTGTCCAGGACTGGTCGACAGAATGGCATGGCCCAGTCGAGGAGAAGATGGACTAGGGAGGAGATGGCTAAGGAAGTGGCCAAGGCGAGGGCCAAGGAAACGACCAAGGGAATGTTCAGGGGCATGAGCAAGATAGTGGGTAAGGCAATAACAGAGGCGACGACAAAGGAAATCAAACACCGAGCTTCGATGATGATGATAGTGCGCACAATAATGATGATGATGATGATAAGGATGATGACTCTAACGGCACTCCTACTGATGAGGATGTGAAGAAGGCCTGGGAAGAGGTGCATCATCCGCAGTGAAAGAAGAGAAAAGCAGAAAAATAGGATAACACGGTCAAATTAGCTGACGAGGACATCAACTTGTTGTCCAATGCCATTGTAGAGGTTACAAAGTCTAGCTTGAAAGGAATAAGTAAGAAACAATGTGACTGATCAACCAGCTCCTTGAGCATATCAACCAGCTAACAAAGGCCATAAACAAAATTAAATCCACTGTCGAGGATAAAAATTACGGCATGGGTCCTAGTATCCCGTTAGTAACACTAGAGTTGGTGTCGTCGATAAAACTAGAAATCCAGGTGCGAGTAATGGAGATGGGGATGCCTGAGTTTGAGACATTGAAAATTGAATTCTCTAAACTCAAGTTGGATGAAATCTATGCTATCTAGAAAGCAGCTATGACCAAAGTACACCTCAGAGAAAATGCGGAGTCATATCAGGCCACCAAGCAGAAAAGGAAGGGAACAGTGTTCAAGACCCTCCTTAGAGAAAATAAGTAGGAAGTAGAGGCTAGAGAGCAGAGAAAGCTTGCACTCCCTGAAGCCATCAAAGTCACAGTCACAAAGTTCCCACTGGAAGCAGGTCAAGAATATGAATACTCAGTCACCAGGGTTAGACGCCTCTCCAATATCATGGTGGAACTCAAGAAGCATGTAGAAGAGCTTCGGGAAAAGTACGTGCCAAGCACACCTCCTGAGGTGCTTCAAGAGTGAAGCAAAGTAGCGTCTGAGGTTGTTGCAAGGATAAGCAAAGGAGAAAAACTCTGCACTGAGGCAGTAGAAGCTGTTGCCACGATATGGGAAGCGCTTTTGGGGGATGAGACTATGGAGAATATCAAGGAAGATGCACGGCAAGTTGATGAGAAAATCATTACGGTAAAGGAAGTGATGAAGAAGTTTCCGCTTAAGGAGAAGTTGACAAAAATTGCTGAGATCAAGCAGCTCCAACAGGAATTCCAAGCTCTCCATGACCAAGAGAGGACTAGGAATGAGGAGGTAGTTGGGCACCAGTCAAAAGCAACACTACTTACAGGGCTTATTTAGCCTGTACAACAGAAGCTTCATAATATTGCGTAGTCATTAGAAGAAGGACTGTCAGAACATATTAGTTCCGACTGTGTGGAATAATTGAGTAAGCAGGCAAAGGAAGTAACAGAGGAATTTAGCAAGGTGCAACAAATTTTGAAGGAATTTTAGGACAAAGTTGGTTCTGTCACACATCTCGATCCAGAGACTTGAGTTTGGCACAACACTAAATTTTGCTAGGGCATCATTTTTTCTTAGTGGCTCTAGACAAGCCACATGTGAGTGTTGGGGGGCTGTTAGGCCAGAAAAAGTTCATAAAAAAGAATCCGCTGCGCAAGAACAAGTGGAATAGAGGGCGCACGACGAGAGAAAAATAGGTAAAGGAAGAAGTGCGAGCACATAGAAGAGGAAGCTACAATGAGGATCGTTGTGATGAGAAAAGGTAGATCTGAGGCTATGGAAGAGAGGGGTAGAAGAGTTAAGAAAAACAAGTAGAAACCGTCGGAAGATTGCAGAAGGACAAACTGGTGGAAGACTGCAGAAGGACAAACCGGTGGAAGACTAAAGGATAGTTTTGCATCTAGTTATGAACTATACAGATAGGCTAAAAGACGTTTCCATGGCTATTTAAAGCTTTGTTTAATGTAATCTGTAATAACTAAGCTGTACTTAGTTGACCCTGTAGGGTCTTGTAAATACTATAAGTAGGAGGAACCCTCTCTATATAAGGGTTCGGTAAGTTAGATGCGGTTAGAGGAGTAGAAGTGTTGTTGACTCTGAAGAGGAGTTTAGTAGAAGTAGAAGGTTGTTGAGTCATAGATCTGTAGCTGAGTGCACAGAGTGTTAGTAGAAGTAATCTGCAGCTGAGTGCACAGATAGTCAAATAGAAGAGTCGATCTAGGCTGTGTGCAGATCAATAGGAGTAGATAGTAGCAATAAACTAGGGAGCATGAGAGCAAGGAGATTGAGTTATATATACATATCTTAAGAACAATCTGCAAGGTGCTACCTATATTTCTCATGGCAGATGAAGAGCACCTTTGTGGTTTTTCCCATATGGGTTTCCACGTTATTTCATGTGTTGAGTGATTGAATGCTTATGTGAATGTTGAGTGTTTTCTTACTTTGTATTGTTACAATTACTGTTGAATGTATATTGCAATATTACCAATAAGTGAATGAATGAATGTTAAAGCATTGTCGACATGTTATGCATAACTTCTAGGTTAAATCTATTAAGTTATAATATAAGTTGCACACTGTTCATTATAAGTAAGGAATCAGCTGCATCGCACAGTCACGCTAGTTGTTAAGTGGTTAGGGACAAGGTTGTGTTGCGCATCGATTGTGGCACACCGTTGCACACCTGTCACACAGTAATAGACTCCATCCTCCTATCTTTGTTGAGCACCTTGGCCACACACCAAGGGACTATAATCCCTTTCCAACTACGGAAACATGGTTCTGGCAGTTACACATTAAGATATCTCAGGTGAGAGTGTGGCTGCCTCGTGGGTGTTTTTGACTGAGCTTGCTTTTTTGAGCCGAAGTATTGTGGTGTTTTGTTGGTATTGTGTTGTTGTTGAACCGTGGGTCAAGACAAGAAGGAATATTAGGCCAACAAATGGTTCTGTTGCTGGGACCATTAAGCATTTGAGTTGAGGGAAATGTTATGGCATCTGACAAAGAACAAAATAGAGGACTGGATAGAGTCTAAGACACTAGCATACGCCTAAGGAGAGAGTGTAAGATCACGGTTGAACACAGAAAACTGGTTAGACCGATATAGATATTTTGACATTCACAAGATCTTCTTTGCATAGTTCCCTATTGTGCTGCATGAGTGGTTGTCAATATTAGTGACTAGGTAGACGAATTTCTAGAGAAGAGAAGTGGTTTAGTAGAGCGATCAGTTGGTTAGTGAGATAATCAGTGTAAGTAAAGCCATCTCTAGAGCTATTGACTTTTGGTTTAATAGTATTTTGCAAGGTTATATTACTGAGTTTGCAGTAGAGACTATAACCTCATATAGTGAGGTTGAAAGAATTTTTTTCATGAAGGTATTTGTTATCTATAAACACATGGATAAAGATGCTAGTTTATGAGAAGAGCATCTTGAAATTGAGTAGTTGAGCCTCATAACCAAGTAGAGGGGATATGTCACCGATAAGCTACAAAGAAGATGGAAAATGGTGAGCTGAGATGTTCCCTAGAAGTACAAAACCTGAACTAGAAGCAGTATTCCTAAGGAGTGGAAGGAGATTCAGGTCTATGAAAAGGAGAAATACAAGTCCTAGTCTGTTCGAAGAAAGTGAGCATGAACTTCGGTCACAGTTGGACGAAGGCTCTTGCGATGAAGAGGAAGAACATCAGCCAATATCGGAAGCAGAAGAGTTAGCAGAATATGAAGCAGAAGAGGTAAGGTCTAGAGCCTCATCTCCTGAAAGAGTTGTTAATACTGATAGTCCTAGTACTGCGACTAGCATGCAGGAAGGAACACCTCCACTAGAGTATTCATCAGATAAAATCGACGCCAACTCAATGGATGGGGCATATATTATACTACCGACATTCAATGGGAATAGATTAGAAGATCCAGAGCAGCATTGGTTCCTCTGTGAAGCTATTTGGATGGTTCACCTAGTTCATAACGTGGACCTAAAGAAAGCGCAAATGATCACGACTCTGAGGGGTCATACGCTGGAATGGTTTATGAAGTTTTGTGTACTACCACTAGGAACGCTGCATAAGACCCTTGAAGAAATATGAATCACAATGCTATGTGAGTTCAGAAAACCTAAATTCAAGTCGTAGTGCATCACTGAGATCAAAGAGATAAAACAATCATTGGCAGAGTCAGTATGGGACTTTGACCAATGATTTAAAAATATGATGGCCAAAGTAAGTTTCCAGATGTCGAATGTGCAGCATAAGGAGTGGTTTATTGCTGTGCTATTACCACACATCCGAGGCCCATTGATGCAACAAACATTTGAATCATAGACAAAAGCACTAGAATTGGCAATGAAGTTGGAAGCTTCACCAATCGGTGATGGTTCCGCAAGAATGGTAAAGATCCAATTGAAGCTGGCTAACTTGATGATAAATATTTAGAATATCAATAAGGCAAAAGAAGCCCAAGAAGAATTATGGTGTACAAAATGCAAAATGGATGGACACACCAAGGATAATTGTCCGACCTACATGAACTATATATCATTAGGTGCACCAAACCCATTGAGTTTCCACAGACTACCCCAGTGTTGCATATGCTAGTCTAGAGGACATCGTGACGAGGAGTGTCTATACTTGAAAAATATTGTAATTACCCCAACAATCCTTTTCTGTAAATTTTGTAAGTCGGTAGGCCATGAAGAGAAGGATTCCAGAGCATACCAGCTCCTGAAGAAAAAGACGGTCGATAGCTACTTGATGAAGAATGATGGGAAACCTCACACTGAACCATCACAAGCATCCTATCAGCCTGCACAATTCCCACCCAATCGGTATCAGAACCAGTATCAGCTGCAGTATACACGTTAGAATCTGTATGCACCATAAAATCAATATCAGCCACAATACCAGCAGAACCATCACCCCCCGTAGCAACCACACCCATAGGGAAGGGGTGGTGGAAACTTTAGAGGTTGAGGAGGAGGAGGAGGAGGATTTTGCATAGGAAGAGGTTAGGTTACATGCTATAACTGTGGACAGTTGGGTCATTATGCCAGATATTTTTAGGAACTTGCAAAGACATGCTCATATTGTAAAGTGCGGGACCATAATGTAGAGCAGTGATCGCAGTTGATTATGAAGTGGCAAGCTAGGACCATTACAGGTCCTAACCCTATGTAGAATCTGAACTTGAATCCTAACTTGAATGTTTAGATGATTGCTGCTGAGCCAGGAGAGCCAAGTGTTGTTGTTGTAACATGAGGAGGTGCTGTGACCAGAGCTGATCAAGTTGTGCTACAAGAACAACTGAAACTGCAAGTACGACCCACGGCGTAGAAGAAAGTATCATTCGACGTTCAAAAAATAGAAGCAAGCATTTTTGGATGTGTGACCAGAGTTCATAGATCAAGAACAACCATCGACGTCAGGTGAAATCAATGAGATGCTTGAACGCTTCCAACAGCTATTCTAGAAGCAAATCCCAAAAAATGTTAGTAAGCTCAATTCATTTTTGTCAAGTTTCTGAGCGCTAATGCAAGATAAATATGTTGTCGCAGGAACTACAAGCACTAATAGAAGAAACCCCAGAAGAGTCGAAACTAGAAAGGAGAGTTAACCAAGTTAAAAAGAAGTTTAAAACTAGGCATGAGTTAAGAATGACTGCGTTGATAGGTAACTATGACATGGATTACATCATTTTAGACCTGAGCTTGGTCGTCAATATTTTGATGCAACAAACTTACAAAAGCATGGGAAATCCATGTTTGGACTAGTCTCATGTCCAGTTGCGACTTGAAAATCAGGAAAAGTTCCTACCAATTGGTAGGTTGAGTGAAGTCCTTGTTGACATTGAAGGGTTTCACACATTTGCAGACTTTGAAGTCATTAATAGCGTCGACGACATGAACCCATTTCTCGTGCTGTTGGGGATAGATTGTGCCATAGATAACCAGACCATTATCAATTTCAAGAAAAGGATACTCTCATTCGAGGATAATGAGATGAGGGTAGTGTCGCCCATCGATCTATTGGAAGGAAAAATATACGTTGAGCCTATCTACAATGAGGGACAGGGTGATTATCATGACCAGATATACAATGTCACTTCTCTACAAGAATATTATATCAATCCGACATCAAATTGAAACCTGAGCTGGAGGACTGCTAGTTCATGAACATCCAACTCACGAGAGGCCTTGGAGAATTGGAAAAACCGCTTGCATGAGGTCTCTATCAGGAGATGCGCCAAAATCACAAGGTCTATGTGACAGGTGGAGAATGAGATATGAGAGTTTTCCACCTATGAGGGTTTACCTAACCTTGTGACCTTCCTATAGGTTGAAGGAATCGTAACATAATCGCAATGCTTGTCTGCATTAGACCATGTACTAAAGGCTACGCCTACTAGATGGTGGGGTACGCATAGGTAGTCCATATCAGAATGGCCACAGTGTAGAATATTGATGGAATTCACATTCGGCAAAGAAATCACCATTGTGAGTCGCAAGTACACATGGCTGTCAAATCCTATCGAGCACATAAATCTGTGTCACACCACATTTGCAGAATACCCCCTACAGGAATGGGTCCATCAATTCATCCACACATTGGAAATGACACCCTGAAGTTGGTATACATCTATAGAGTTGTGATAAGGAACACAAGATTGGGAAGGCGTAGCTAAATAGTTCATGCACCAATTTGAATTTGCTGATGAGCAACCTACAGTTGATGGTGCACTTCAAACAATAAAGGAGAAAATATTTGCTGAAATCCCTGTTGAAGAGGAAAATTACCACCGGTGCAGTGCGATCATCCAACAATGGATGGCCTGCTATAATATATCTAGAGACCTAGATGATGATCCGACTAACATCACATACCAGAATTAGAGGGTACACGCATAGTGGAAGGAAGTGCTATTTCAAGTTACTAGTTCCTCAAGCCACTGAAAATCAAGAAAGTAAAAATTGGGTCACCATAGAATTCAAAGTTCGCCAATATATGAGATTATTGGGAGGCAGAGACCGTCGCAAAGATCACAGAATTGCTACATGAGAATCAAGACCTATTTCCCACCAATTTCTCAGAGATGAAGGGAATAGTCGGCGACCTGGGAGAGATGAAAATACCCATGAAACCATATGCTAAGCTAGTCAAAAAATGACCTTATAGGTTGAATCCAAGGTATAAAGAAAAGGTAAAGGTAAAAGCTGAATTGGATCACATGCTTGACGCAGGAATTATTGAACCTATTGAGGAGTCAGAGTGGATCAGCCCTACAGTGATCCAGTATAAGAAAACCACAAGTGAAGTCAGGATCTATGTTGACCTAAGGAAGTTGAATGATGCATGCCTGCACAATCTATTCCCAACACCATTTACAGATGAATTATTGGAAAGCGTCAGAGGGAAAGATATGTATTCATTCACCGATGGCTTCTCTGGATACCATCAAGTCAATATCACGAAGGAGGATCACCATAAAAAGACCTTTGTTACAGAATGGAGATGCTACAATTATACAGTAATGCACTTTGGACTCAAGAATGCACCTGTTGTTTTTTCTAGGATAATAGTTTCTTCTTTTAAAGATTTAGTTCATAAATTTATTCATGTGTACTTTGATGATTGGGTTGTGTTCAGTCTAGTAAGAGACCATATTGAGAGTTTGCGCATGATGTTGGGTCGCTATCACTAGTATCAAATCGCGCTTAATTCCAAGAAATGTATTTTTTGCACACCATTTGGTGTGTTGTTGGGTCACGTTGTATGTTGCAATGGAATTTTGGTCAACCCAAAAAAAGTTGCAATTATCCTTGACTTACCACCACCCACATCAGTCATGCAACTCAGTTCAGTGCTAGGACACACATGATACTATAGGAATTTTATCAGAGGATATGCAGAGATCACTGCACGTATGGAAAAGTTGTTGAAGAAAGATGCAAAGTTTCAGTGGATGGAACCTTGTCAATAAAGCTTGGATAAACTAAATAACAAGATGGCCACTGCGCCAATACTGGTATTCCCAGACTGGAAGAAGGGGTTCCATGTTCATGTCGATGCATCATCTATTGCACTTGGCATTTTCTTGATGCAACCAAGAGAGGATGTGCTTGACCGCCCCATTTCTTTTGCTAGTAGAAAATTGTCGACGACAGAGAAACATTACACCATGACAGAGAGAGAAAGCCTCACTATGGTCTATGCGCTTCAAAAATTTTGACATTACTTGCTAGGTGGACATTTCAAAATGTGCACTGATCATTCATATCTAAATGTGGCCTTTGTCATCAAGCTTCACTTTACTTGCACCTAGTGAAAATGAGAGAACTAGAGCATATAATTCCTAGAGCCGAAACCTTTAAGCAAAGAGATCCGACACACATGGTAATAGAGATCTCCAATGCGAATGAGTTATTAGACATAACGAGTGTCACGCCGTGTCTGATTGAAGAGGAAATTAAATTGCCCAGAGTATGACAACCACAAGAACCAGAGACAATGGTGAGAAGAAATCCACGGACCGTTGTCATGCTCGGTTTGGCCCTAGTTGTGGCCCCAGTCCAGAATCCACCCACAGCCGCCCCAATTCCAGGACCAACACCTTTCATCTCGGACAGAGATATTCCAGGAACTTCCACACTGAAAAAAGCACACACCTCTTTGTTGACACCGCAACTCCCTAATGGTGTACCTCTATCGCTGGACATATTGCCAAAGATCACCAAGCTACAGGTTGAATATTGTGACACCCGTATGCAGGTGGGATTGGAAAGGAGAAACTATATGACTATGGCTCCAGCTGAGCCATTTGCATCCCTGCTATTAGTGCCAATGGAGTGGGCTAGCAGTGTTGATAGTGCGGGCTTACTAAATTTGTTGCTCATGTCGCACTTTGGGCACAACATGCAGGAAAACACATATGTGAAGCAGCTCCTCGTCTTCTTTCATAGAGGATATTTATGGCTCGACCGACCCTACCCTATTGACGTCGAGCTCATCTGGTCGATAACGGGTCTACCAAAGGTTGGACATGACCCTGCACCATATTTGCACCAAAACATAGGCACCACCAAGATGAAGCAGAAGTATAACCTTCAGCGCATAGGTAGGGGATTCCTCATTTCCCCCACAGAGGACAATATGGTATCAGTTCCTGCTGAACGAGCTCATAGAGGATGCGAAGCAAGAATAGGAGGAACCTAAGGCTAAATTTCACTACTCCTGGTTGCTCATTCTGCTTTCCTTTGTCTTGTGGTTTGAACCACTGGATTACCAGCCAATGGATGTCCCAGTGCTTTGCCTTGGCGCAAATTATCAAAACCTCTAGGAGAACAAGTAGGATAAGATTCGCCAGACTGACAATAACATCGAGTTCTTTCTGCATGGCGAGGCACTGCGCGATGTTATAAGGCATTCACAAAGAATACAGGCAACGACAGTGCAAAGGTATGCTGTGTTTATAAATTTTTAGGCCGGTGTTCATAACATTATTTTGGAGCTAAATAAAGAGTCTTCCAAGAAAGTGCATCAAGAAGGGTTTATGATCACTGATGCTGATGTGGACGCAATCATCCAAGACTGGTCGAGAGAATGGCATGACCCAGTCGAGGAGAAGATGGACCATGGAAGAGATGGCTAAGGAATTTGCCAAGGTGAGGGCTAAGGAAATGACCAAGGGAATGTTCAGGGGCATGACCAATATGATGTGCAAGGTAATGATAGAGGCAATGGCCAAGGCAATAAAACACTGAGCTCTGATAGTGATGATAGTTCACACAACAATGATGATGATGATGATAAGGATGATAACTTTGATGACACTCCTATTGACGAGGATGTGAAGAAGGCTCGGGAAGAGGCGCATTAGCCATAGAGCAAGAAGAGGAAAGCAGAAAAATCGGCTAACACGGTCAACTTAGCCAACGAGGACACCAACTTGTTGTCTGATTGTATTACAGAGGTTGCAAAGTCCAGCTTGAAAGGATTAAGTAAAAAACAACTGCGACTGACCAAATAGCTCATCGAGCATATCAACCAGCTGATAGAGGCTGCAAACGAAGTTAAATCCACTGTTGAGGCTAAAACTTACTGCGTGGATCCCAATATCCCGTTAGTAACACCATACATGGTGCTGCTAATAAAAATATAAATCCAAGCGTGAGTAATGGAGACAAGGATGCCTGAGTTCGACAATGTTGTGCACGGTTTTGAGACAATGAACATGGAATTCTCTAAACTCACGTTGGCTAAAGTCTATGCTATCCAGTAGGCAGTTGTGGCTGAGGTACTCCTAAGAGAAAATGCGGTGTCATATCATGCCACCAAGTAGAAAAGAAAGGTGACAATGCACAAGACCCTCCTTAGAGAAAAGGAGCAGGAAATTGAGGCCAGAGAGCAGAGAAGGCTTGCACTCATTAAATCCATCAAAGCGTGGTCATGGAGTTCCCACCGAAATCAGGTCAAGAAGATGAAGACTCAGTCACCAGGGTTTGCCGCCTCTCCAAGACCATGGTGAAACTCAAGAAGCAAGTAGAAGAGCTTCAGTCAAAGAAGGTACCAAGAACACCTCCTAAGGTGTTTGAAGAGTGAAGAAAAGCTGCGTCTGAGGCTGTTGCGAGGATAAGCAAAGGAGAATATCTCTGCACTGAGGTAGTAGAAGCGGTTTCTGCGATGTGAGAAGTGCTTCTGGAAGATGAGACTGTGAAGAAGATCAAGGAATATGCATGGCAAGATGATGAGAAAATCACTGCGGTAAGGCATAGATGAAGAAGTTGGCGCTTAAGGAGAAGGTGACAAAAATCGTTGAGATCAAGCATCTCCAACAAGAATTCCAAGCTCTCTATGACCAAGAGTGAACTAGGAATGAGGAAGTAGTTGTGCACCAGTCCGAAGCAACACAAGTTAAAGGGCTTATTCATCATGTACAATAGAAGCTTCAGCATATTGTGCAGTCATTAGAAGTAGGACCATCGGAACATATCAGTTCTGACCATGTGGAACGATTGAGTAAGCAGACAGTGGAAGTAACAAAGGAAGCTGCCAAGGTGAAACAAATTTTGAAGGAATTTTAGGACAAGGTTGGTCCTGTCGCATAGCCTGAGCCAGAGACTTGAGTTTGGCGCAAAAATAAATTTCTCTTAGGCATCATTTTCACTTAGTGGCTCAGGATGAGCCACATGTGAGTGTTGGGGGTCTGTTGGGCCAGAAAAATGCATAAGGAAGAATCTTTCGTGCAAGCACAAGAGGAAAAGAGGGTGCGGGATGAGAGAAAAGTAGGTAAAGGAAGAAGTGTGAGCGCAGAGCAAAGGAAGCTGCAACGAGGAAAGGAAGATCCGAGGCTATGGCAGAGGCAAGTAGAAGAGTTATAGTAGAACAGGTACAAACTGACGAAAGACTACAGAAGGACAAATGACGTAATACTAAAGGATAGTTTTGCTGCTAGTTATGACCTGTACAGACAGGATGAATGAAACATTTCTGCGGCTAGTTAAAGATATGGTTAATGTAATGCATGACTTTTGCGGCCAATTTTTCCTATCATTAATGTAATCACAGATATTTTGAAGCTACTTGCGTCTGTAATAACTGAGTTGCACTCAATCGACCCTGTGCAGTCTTGTAAATACTATAAGTAGGAGGAACCTGCTATGTATAAGGGTTCGGTAAGTTCAACGCAGTTAAAGGAGTAGAAGTGTTGTTGATTCAGAAGAGGAGTCTAGTAGAAGTAGAAGGTTGTTGAGCGACATATTTGTAGCTAAGTGCACAAACTATTAGTAGAAGTAATCTGCAGCTGAGTGTGCAGATAGTCAAATAGAAGAGTCGATCCAGGCTATGTGCGGATTAGTAGGAGTATATAGAAGCAATAAACCATAGAGCATGAGAGCAGGAAGATTGATTCAGATAGACATATTTTAAGAACAATATGCAAGTCACAGACTGCAAGGTACTACCTATATTTCTCATGCCAGATGAAGAGCACCTTGGTGCTTTTTCCCAGATGGGTTTCCACGTTATTCCTGTGTTGAGTGATTGAATGCTTATGTGAATGTGGAGTTTTTTCTTACTTTGTATTGTTACAATTATTGTTGAATGTATGTTGTGATACTACCAATCAGTGAATGAATGAATGTTAAATAATTGCCGATATGCTATGCCTAACTTCCTGGTTAAATATGCGAAGTTATAATATAAGTCGCACACTGTTCATTATAAGTAAGGAATTAGTTGCGCCGCACAGTCACATCAATTGTTAAGTGGTTAGGGACAAGGCTGTGTTGTGCGTCGGTTGTGGCACACCATTGCACCTATGTCACACAAGAATAGACTCCATCCTCCTATATTTATCGAGTGCTTTGGCCGCGCGCCAAGGGACTATAATCCCTCGCCAATTGTGGAAACATGGTTCTAGCAGTTACACATTAAGATATCTCAGGTGAGACTATGCTTGCCTCACGGTTGTTGCCGACTGAGCTTGCTTTTTCGGGCCGATGTCTTGTGGTGTTTTGTTGGTATTGTTTTGTTGTTGAATTGCAGGTCGAGACAAGGAGGAAGATTAAGCCAACAACATCCTTGCAAGATCATATAAATTTTTTGCAACCTCCACTTCCTGCTTTGATGGGGATATCTGCATGCATTAACCAAACCTTAGCATACAAACATGTCACGAGGAAAAGGAATACCATTTTTAGCAGTAGAAGAAATCATAGTAAGCTTGATATCCGCCAAGTACATAACAAGCTAGGTTCCCAGTTGTCGAGTATCTCCACCTATGATGCAAAGGAATATGGGCATCACTTATGCCTCTACACTAGAAGATGCATAAAACTGTCAACATGTGCAGAAAACAAAGCAAGTTCTATGTATTGTGCATAACATTATGTATATAACTTCAATCTCACCAATATTCAACTTAATCAAGTGTTGTTTGTGTCAAGCGTTATGCTTCTATTATTTAACAACTCATAATCAAATATACTAATGTTTTTTGGTATCTTCTTTAATTTTTCTAACTAATCAATCCTAAATATTTGGAATATTTGATGTTGATAAGGGAGTGCGAATTAGAAACCATGATTATCTCATCAGGACTTCACAAATAATTAAACTTTATTCCCTTGGCCAATGTGAATTAGGTGGGGACGACTATAACGATTCGTTGAATAAACCTATTTGTTGGGTTTTCATTGTTAGAAAGGAGAATAATTAAATTGGATTTGTGCGCAAAATGTAAGTTGGTTGTCTACACCTTGATTTCCAACATTAGACCTTTCCAATCAATGTTCGTTATCAGTCACTTCCAATGCAAATGCATGATTTTTAGTGTGTATAGGGATGAAAATTAAAATTTCAATCTTTTGGCCTATCATCCATAATGCCAAATGCAGTAAACAAAGGATAAGGGGAATAAAAAATAAAATGTAATTAATGTAATGCAAAGCATACCTTGGCTAATTTGACAACCCTGGCCTTACTGTGATTGTTGGGATTATGCAAGATAAAAAACGATTTAATTCCTATTTGATGAGAAACAAGCTGAGAGACAAAATACACATAATATGACGGTAGATGAATCTATTGATAGTCCTTGGGTTTGCTACTTTGAGAGATGCATCTTCAAAAGATGCCTTCTTTGAATTGGGTGATGGGAGCCTAATTATTCCATTGGAGGGTGGTTGTTGCTTTTGCTTCTTCTTGGAGATGGAACCACCATCACTCTCATTCATCATCTTCTTCTTCATCGCTATTCCAATTCCCAAAACAAAGTTTGTTGCAGGTGATTTGTGGCGTTGTCGTATTTAAACAATTTGAATTAGGCTCCAATTCCAATGCTTTACACCAGGCCATGGTGTTCATTCGTATTGCATATATTAATGCAAACATAGAAGTGAGAACATCCCCATGCTTCCACCCCTCAGGCTATAGAACCCAATAAGAACATCAACGACATAGAGTGAATAGAACATGAGATAAATGATTTATTTAAAATGTTAGTTTAATATAAAAACTCCATTATAATATGTGTTGGGATATATTACCTATCTAGACATTAGGCGTGCCCTAGTGCTTAGATCATGTTTATTGACATCCTAGTGTATAGTCCTCATGAGTCATCATTTTGATTATCCCATACTATTGTTTTATCATTTTTTCCTCATTATCCATATATGTGCCCTCTTCCATGATTTTAGGACCTACTACCAATTAATTTGAGCACCTTCCTTGATTTTATGCATTCTAGGCTGATAGTGAGTACCGATGACCACTAACAGTCAACTAAAACTCCCTTATATGCCCTCTTGAGTTTCTCTCCCCTAATTTTTAGCCTAAAATTCCTCATGTGCTATTTAGACTCACCTACCATCAGTTATCGTCAGTTAACTAAGTTGAGTGAGTTAGCTAGCCACATATCAAGAGTTACAACTGGCATGGCTCACTTAACTCCTGGTAATGTGCAGCTCATGGCTCACAAATTTCCTTCTTTGTACTAGCAACAACTATATTAATAAGATTAATATGTTCGGAATATGACGACAACTATATATTTGAATTATTAATAGTCATTTAATAGTTAATCTAATATAACAACGATAAGAGTTGAAGTTAAGCTAATAGTTGTATCTAATAGTCAATTTAAAAGTTAATATATCAATGATTCCAGTTCAAGTTAAAGTTATTATTGGAGTTGAAGTTAAGCTAAAGTTCTATCATCATTGGAGTTAATCTAATAGTTCTATCTAATAATTGAATAGTTGTGCATCAACATGATTGGACTTTTAATTACCAATTTGAAGTTGAAGTTTAATTTTTCCAACTACCACGAACAATAGTTATCACATGTTAACTATGCTATATTTTTATTTTTTTGAAATTGTTAATTATGAATTTTGACAACGCCCATAAAATCAATATGGACAACACAATTGTCTCATTCTCATCCATAGATGAAAAATCATAGATGGTAGTCCACCCCAAAATTCTAAGATACTAGAAACAACCATATTAATAAGATTAATATGTTCGGAAAACGCCGAAAAGCATATATTTGACACATCGATAATGTTTTTTTTTCATAACGAATGTGTCAATTATTTGTATCTAATAGTTAATCTAATATAACAACCACTTAATTTTTGGTTGTTAATCTCATAGTTGAAGTTAAGCTCATAGTTGTATCATCAATGAAGTTACGCTAATAGTTATATTTGATATTTAATTAGAAGTTAATATAAAGCTATTGCAATTAATATAACAACAACTAGTTATCTAGGATCCTAGCTTCTAAATGGAGTTAGACTAAGCCTTATGCACATTAACTCGTTTCCCAACTCCCACATGGATTTGAGTGTCACATGAGCTGCACATTACCATGCCACTAAGTGGAGTTATCACATGAGTTTGGAGGAATTTATTAGGATTTCAGAGCAGTTTATTAGGAGTTATACTTCAACTCCTAGTTGTAAAATGCAGTTTGACTAAACCTTGTGCACATTAGCTCGACTTCTAGCCGCTAGATAGAGTTCCACTGTAAATGGACTACACATTACCATGCCATTAAGGTCAGTTATCGCATGAGCTATTTTTTTATTTTTTATTTTTCCAACTACCACAAAAATGCAGTTATCACAAGAGCTATTTTCGATGTTTTTATAATTATTAATTATGAATTTTGATCAACATCCATAAAATCAATTAGTACAGTACACTTGTCTCATTCTCCTCATAGATAGTAGTTAACCCCCAAAATTCTAAGATATATATTCCTTTCAAAGTAATTATACTATACTATTAATATATCACAACCACTTAACTTTAACTTGTTACCAATGAAAGCCTATAAGCAATAGCATACATGTTACTGTAAATTGAATAACTAATGTTTAAAACATAAATTAACAATGTTGCAACACCACAACTGAGAAAACTAAAACTTATGGATAATGGGAGGTCAATGGCTTGAGTTTGTGAGAATATGGTTGTTATAAACGGTTCCATGATCGACTCTTCAAATTTCTTTTCAAATTCGTTGTAAAATAGTATTTCATTTCAAGGAATCAAGATCATGTATATGTACTATCAAGATTTGACTCCTCCAATTGGTAACACCATTTGAAAGTGGTTTTACATGATATAGTGGGAGTTATAGAAAATATGCTATTGGAATACTTTTCATTCAACATCAAGTTAGAATTATCACTTTTGCATAGTTCCAAATGTTCATGGAAAAGTGTACATTGAAATACAAGTTACCTCTAACTCAATAATTGAAATAAGTGCACTAAATAATGTATTGTTCTGCCTCTTTGTGTTTAGATGTAGGAAGGTCTGAATTAGACTCTTCAAAGATGTAAAAATTTGAATAATGTAAACTATTCAGTTTCATATTTGATAATTTGGGAACTTTATTATAATTTCATTTATACCTTGGGTGAAGTGAGAAGCAAACTTTGATAGATATAGACCAATTACATAACAAAATTATAGCCAACCTCTGATATGGCAACCTCAGGAAGAAAATTTCATTCTAACGACTTACAAGGATCCAATCCAAAACGTCACCTGTTTATGGCACATAAACACAAACAGATAAATCATAGACCTTTTAGCCTGCATTAGTTGCAAATATAGAATCCAACCCATTCCTCCAAGTTGGAATCGGTTTGAATCAACTCTTGATCAGAATTATCCAATATCCACACCAAATGCTTGTCGTTGGTTCGATTCGCATGCCGGCAGGTACCCTGTGGTAAACCAATAGATCACAAATTGAATCGTACCGTAGATCACAGTTCGAATTGCACCGTGATAGATACCTCTTAAGAAAAAAAGAAAGTCTTTTGGCTTAGATTTTTAATGGTGGTGAAACTTTGTTTATTTTCTTGTTGTGACAAGGCTTGAAGGCTAAGCAACCCCTTGGATAGAGGCTCACCTTGGTGAGCTTCGAGACGTCGTCCCCTGCTAAGTCACAAGTTATTAGCATATTTAGCTTGCAGGCTATTAGGTATATTCTTGGAAGGTTGTAGTTCCCATGGTTTAAAAAAAAAAACCTTAGCGATAAGACAATGATCAACATTATAAACTTCTTGGTAGTCCCCAAATGAAGTTTATTGTTGTCAAAACACACTCATGGATGTTAACTACCTACAAGCACTAACCATGTTTTTATGAATGTTTGTTAAGCTTAATTGTATTTTTAAAGATTAATCTGCATTAGCTAGCATTAGTTAAATTGCTTAATTTAAAAGTTAATACTATGAATCTGTGTGGATTTATTATCATGAATCATTATGAATTTGTGGAATTTTGGAAATCAAATTTCATCTTTACTTTCACTAATAAATAATAATTCTAACATTTATAAAAATAATTATTATATTTTAATGAAAAGTTTATTCTGTGTTGTATGGTTTCACTGCAATGAAGGTGGGTTACTTAATAGTTTTCTATTACCACCTTCATCTAAATTTAATTTAATAGTTGTATCAAGATTGAAATATCCTAATAGTTGTCTAATAGTTAATGTAATAGTTATCCAATATATTAGAGTTGAAGTTAAGTTAATAGTTGTGCAATCATTGGAGTTAAGCTAATAGTTGTGTCTATTAATTTAAAAGTTAATATACCAGCAATTGTAATTCAAGTAAAAGTTGTGATTGTATCATCAATGGAGTTAAGCTAATAGTTATATCTAATAATCGAATAGTTGTATCTAATAATCAAATTGTTGAAGTTGAAGTTCAATTTTTCCAGCCATCACGAATTGTGTACTTATCAGATGTTAAGCACAACCTATTTTTATTTTTTTCGAAATTGTTGATTATAAATTTTGGACAATGCCCATAGAATCAATCTGAACATGACACTTGTCTCATTCTTGCCCGTAGATGAAAAGGCATAGATGGTAGTCCACCCCAAAATTTTAAGATATACACCTATCGGGGTAATAAACACATATCAGTGTAGTTAGTTAGATGCCCAATTGTCAGATGGAGGAGTTTATTAGGAGTTCAAAAGATTTTATTAGGAGTTCAAGTGTTACACGAGTGCACATTAACTAGACTCCTAGATGACAAATCTACTTAAATTCAGCCTTAAGCGATTAGAGTTGAAGTTAAGCTAATAGTTGTAGAATTATTGGAATTAAGCTAATATTTGTATCTAATACTTAAGCTAATAGTTATCCAATATAACCGTGATTAGAGTTGAAGTTAAGCTAATAGTTGTAGAATCATTGGAGTTAAGCTAATAATTGTATCTAATAGTTAGTTTAAAAGTTAATATATCAGCAATTGAAAGTCATGATTGGAGTTGAAGTCAAGTTAATAATTATATCATCAATGGAGTTAAGCTCATAGTTGTATCTATTAATCGAATAGTTGTATCTAATAAATTGAATAACTGAAGTTGAAGTTTAATTTTTCCAACTAATAGTTCATTTAAAAGTCAATATATCAGCAATTGGAATTCAAGTAAAAGTCATGATTGGAGTTGACATTAAGCTAATAGTTGTATCATCAATGGAGTTAAGCTCATAGTTGTATCTATTTTAAATCGAATAATTGTATCTAATAATCGAATAGTTGAAGTTGAATTTTAATTTTTCCAACTATCAGGAACTGTATTTATCAGATGTTAATTATGTTTTTTTTTATTTTATTTTTTTGAAATTATTAATTATGAATTTTGGACGATGCCCATAGAATCAATCTAGAAATTACACTTGTATCATTATTGTTCACAGATGAAAAATCATAGATGGTAGTTCACCCCAAAATTCTAAGATATATATGTCTATTGGCATAATTAGCTAGATGCCCAAATACCAGATGGAAGAGTTTATTAGGAGTTCAAACCAATTTATTAGGAGTTTGACTGTTACACCAGTGCACATTAGCTAGACTCCTAGATGCCAATTGTACTTCGACTAAGCCTTAAGCGATTAAAGTTGAAGTTAAGCTAATAGTTGTAGAATCATTGGAGTTAAGCTAATATTTGTATCTCATAGTTAACCTAATAGTTATCCAATATAACCAATATCACTGTGATTAGAGTTGAAGTTAAGCTAATAGTTGTAAAATCATTGGAGTTAAGCTAATAGGTGTACCTAATAGTTAATTTAAAGGTTAATATATCAACAATTGCACTTCAAGTAAAAGTCATGATTGGAGAAGTTAAGCTAATAGTTGTATCATCAATGGAGTTAAACTCATAGTTGTATCTATTAATAGAATTGTTGTATCTAAAAATAGAATAGTTGAAGTTTAATTTTTCACGAATTGTATTGTACTTATTTTTTACTTTTTTGAAATTATTAAAATTATGAATTTTGGAGGACATCCATAAAATCAATCTAGATAGCACACTTGTCTATTATTGTCCGTAGATGAAAAAACATAGATAATAGTCCACCCCAAAATTCTAAGATATATACACCTATGAATAGAATAACAAATGAATATAATTGATTCCATAAAGTTCATTCTCTTGATAAATTCTCTCATTTTCTGTAAATATCTCTTCAACTCCTAATTGTAGATTACTTTTGTTTCTAGATCAATCTATACAAAATTTCACAATATGAAACTTTGATATTTAAAAAAAATTGATGACGTGCAAATCAACTAATCGATTAGACCAATTACTTAATGTCTTTGCTTTTTTCCAGGAGAAAAATAGTTGTTCCTTGATATTCATTGAATCAAAGGTAACTGTTTACATCACAGGTGGAGCCTCACTATAACCATCCAAATGGAGGAAGAAAAAATACACCAGCCTCTCCAAAAGTGGAGCCATCTCATCCACATACAATACTAGACATCTGATAATACATAGAGGGCACAACAGTCACAATCCATGCTCCATCAAAAGAGTGAAATAGATATCCTCCCTACACCTACATTGGATCCACAATGTAAGGAGAGAAATCATGGAAATCCATGAATGGCTTATCTAAGGAGGCACTTATGGGAATGCTTACTAAGTAGAAAAGGGAGGGGTATAAAGACTACCTCAGCCATCCAAAAGGATGTGATACTCAAATGCCATACTAAAAAAGAAATACATCAAAGATGTAAATGAGTAGGATGACCGAAGTCAATAGTACTGAATAGTTCCATTCCCAATACATTCACCATCTGTGAATTCTGTAAACTGTAAGAGGCCAGATGTCATAATAAGTGCCTCCTTAGATAAGGCATAATAAAATAATAAAATGACATTTATATCTATTTACTCTAAATGTTTTATTCATGAATCATTCATAATCTAATTCTTTACTGTTGGATCTAATTTATTGTTGAAGTAAATATTTGCGTGGACATTTTGATTGTGATCACTGCTTATAATTCATGGAAAAATGTTCGAACGTGAAGTTAATGGGGGACAACCTGCATCATTGCATGACACAATAGGTGATTAGCAAAACATAACCCATATGTGTCAACATTGAGGTTGACAAAGTTGAAATAACATATAATTCTCTTTATGTTTGATACAACAACTACCAAGGTGTATAGCTTTAAAAAGTATTATTGAGTTTTGATACATTATTTCATTTATATTTATATTTTATTAAAGTATTAAAAAAGGATTATTGAGTTTTTATGTGATAATCAATAATCATATTGATTAATTTTTGTTTATTATAAGTCATGAAGGCAAGTTATGTTGTAATTGGTTTAAAGCCCGTTTTCTTTTGTCATGTTCCTTCAAATTGACCATTAAAAGTGTTGACCATGCTAAGTTCTTAAGGGCTCAAGTTGTTATTAATTATTCCTCATAGTATAAATTTTTACTAATAATTGTTCTAAGGCATATATTTAATTTTATTTTAGCAATTTTATTTACTATGCACAATAATGATGTGGAATTAAAGCTGCTATGTTAGGAGGGTGCATTGGGGAAAGCCAGTCAACTTTCCTTGGTAAAAATAAGAAAGTCCATGACAAAAGCAAGCAAGAGAATAAAATGAAGTTTCCTAAAAGCAGAAAAAGCAAATAGAGGTAAAAGCAGGAAAGTATTTCAAAGGGGAGGGCACAGTTTCCTCTTATGGAGCTCAAAAAAGCTGTAAGAGAAAAGCAGAAAAGTTTTTTAAGGAAAGAAAGAGTTTCCCTATGACCCAAGAAAAGTGGAAAACTGTCATAACTAAAAAGAGGTAGCTTTTGACTAAGGGAGGGTGCAGTTTCTAATTGTGAATGATGATTTGGAATTGGAAACAATTCCACATGGTCCTACTTGCCTAATTTCCCAAAGGGGGCACTTTTGTGGCTAGGGTTAGGTCACCCATGGGGTTGACTTGCTTTCATAGGTCACCATTGGCCTCAACTTACTAAGCAGGTCATCCATAAGTCTATAAAAGATAAATTCAAACCCATTGCTTCATTTTGGTTGATGATTTGATTGCTGAATTCTTATGTGAGCATTACTTCTGAGTGTTGTGCCTCAAACTATTGAGAGATGAGCCCCAGCCTTTCATTTCCCTCTCCTTCCATCCCCTTCTCTTCCATTGCAGGTATGGAGCGCTAGCTTGCAGACATTGGAGGATAATCAGAGCCATTTTTAGCCTCCATCAAGTTCAGTTCATACTCTAGTGAAGCCCATGCTTCACCTATGCTCACAGTCCCTTGTTGGTCATGATACGGGTCTTCTGCCCCTTAATTTTGGAAGCATCTTTGTAATGGTCAGTCAATAATGTAATTTCTATTCTGTAGTCTCATAAGTTTTTGAATATTACAGTTATCAGGTCGAGATATCTTTTCCCCTAAAGAATATTGTCTCAATTTCATCAAATGGGCCTATTTTATCAATGTATGGAGGAATTGAGTAAATTTGAGTGATGTAATAACTATTATATGCTGGGGAAGTGATTGAAGGGAGTATTTATGTTCATAGAGATTATATTTATCTATGTTACAAATATCACATTTTACAGAAATGAATTTGAGTTGATTTAATTGCCTTTTTAAGACCCTAGCTAGATTACTAGTTTTTAATTACTAGTTTTACCAAAACTGATGTAAAACAAGTTCGGTAAACTCAAACTAAGCTCTGTAAGTTCCCATGGGTCAGTAACAGGCCTAAATTTCCATATCCATATCCAGAGCTCTTTTTGTTGGGGTTATACAACCTTTTGGGATCCTCTTTTGCGCAGGGTTTCTCTTGACCAAAACTGCCAAAAATCCCCAAATTCACCCAAAAAATTCTTAGAACTTTCCAGAACATCAATAAACTGTATAAATCCTTTATTTATGTTATTTTAATGCTGGAACAAACCTCTGCAAGTTTCCATAAGCCCCTAGTTGAAACAGATCGAACTACTCTCCTTAGTTTCACGATTTGGCCACCCAGAAGCGTGGTAGTAGGTTTCCCTAGTGCAAACTCTGAACCCTAAATGGCACTAGATATAAATGTGTTAGGGGAGAGGAAATTACATGTCTAACATATCTTTGTTTTTTGTCCACTGCTCACTCTTTTTGCCTACAAATTTCCCAGAAGAAATCCCTTATTTGCCCAGTGTGAAAAGTCATTGTGTAAATTAATTCAAGTTTAGAAATTTTAATATAATTTACAGAATTGAAGAGTGTTCATATCTCTACACTAGACTTTAGACATTACATCTTTGACTTTAAATTAATCACCGCAATTAAAAAAAACTCTGTAAAGGTTTAACTTTATTCATTAAATATAATATTTTTTAATTTTTTTTAAAATGATTTATCTTTTATCAATTAGTTAAAGATGTGACGGATGTTGAGGTGATTGATTGTCTTCTTGTGAGCGTGGTCTTTCCATGTGAGTCTATCTGCCCATTTTAACAGGTTAAAAGAAAGAAGCATTAGAGAGAATTTGAGGTAATTCCTCATGCTTCTCTTTCCATGTGCAATTCCTACACAATTTCTATGTTTGTGTTTCCTCTTTTTCATTTATGTATATACATAAAAATACATACATAAAGTAAGAAGGAAATTGTATGTCAGGCATTTCTGTTTGTATAAATTCCCACTTTTGCACACATTCTGCTTTGCTCCCACCACCTGTGTTAAAATTTTAGAATAACAAATAAATTTTTGGACCTTTACCTGATATGCTTTTTGCTGAAGATTCTTTGGTCTTGAGTGAATTGGATCTCACGCGCAAAAGAATATTGGTTTAGACCAGGTTCACACAGACCTGTATCTCCAGTTTTAATATGATTGCAGAAAGCAATATACTCAAAAGAACTTTAAAGGAGACATACCCTAAAATACCTGCTCAACAACATAGGATTTATAATAAAATCAACATGATTCAGTTGTAATAATACTAATTGAGAATCCAACCTGACAACTAACTTGTGAATGCCGAGAATGAGAGCCTCGGAAAAGAGCTCAATGACCGCACTATACTCCGTAATGTTGTTGGTTGTGGAGCAAGGCATATGCCCCCTGAACTGACCAGCTCGTCTGCGGGCGAGAAATAACCCAAACATCGGAAGTAATGTTCTGAGTGGTCCTCATGTCCATCCTTTGATCTGATGGACGTCAATCCGTCCCTTGGTGATATTTCATTTCTTGTCACATTGGTCAGTTCTTCAATGATTCTTCTTTGATTCATTTGGCTTCACGGCCTTCTTTAATCGGGAAGATCAAGCAGTGAAGCAGCTGCCTCTTTTCACGCAAAGAACCGGGCAAAGTGATGTTGGGATTCCTACTAGTACTTTCACTGGTTTTGGTTAAACTTTATGTTCATCGATGGGAGTCTCATTGGAGATGGGAAGTATCAAAGGCATTGAGGCAATCCTGGAAACAATGAGGCCCGTTCTCAGCTCCCACAAAGAGATAATTCCAGCCGCCAATCTGGCAACGCGGGTACAACCTTGAAGACGTAGTGCACAGGCAATGTGACTTAGACAAAATTCTTAATTTCAAAAACTTTATGTTCATGAAACATCCAAACTCTCATCATGGCAGAGAGATTCATAGAGCCATATCATGACACGTTCGATGTTCACGCATGGAGAGAGGGGCGGCATTTACATATGTCCATGGTCGTTCATATAGGTGCAAATTTGAGAGTGGCAACATTCTCCATAACAAATTATAAAGTATTATTTCCAATACACCAGTTATGTATATGTGATTGAGGAGTTTATATATAAAGTTTAAATATGGCACCGTCTGAGATTTCAATTATGAAATGGACTTAAAATGGTCAAAACATTATATAATAAAAATAGAATATGTTGTGGGTACCGACGTCAAACTATCATCTAGGCTCGCCCTTGACTATCCTTTTATCTCCATGTGATCACTGGTAAGCAGTTGTTGCTTCTTTGCTGAGGCCTTGCAGTTGCATCCAGTTTCATTTGTTTTTCTTCATTTGCAAGGCCCATCATATTTTTATTCATATAGAGACATAACCTTGCAATATTGGTTTGTTAAACAATGGCGATATTGTCCCAATCCACAATATGCTTACGAATGCATACAAAAGGGCTGGCACCTCTTCAAAGATCCATAACCAAATCTCTATCGACAAATCCCATTCTTACATATCTAAATTCACATCCCACCCGCCATGAGATCTTAACACACTTCTCTCTTTGGGATCTCACTTTTTTCAGCCCTTCATTTAAGGTCAATGGAGTTTTAATCAAGATGAAATTAAATAGAGCAATAGTTTATAATGCATACAATCCATCCACCACAACAACTGAGTCTTCATCACCAGATGCAGGACGTGCGAAGGAGAGTCTTTGTGAGGCGCACATTATACACAATGTATCCCCTTGTGTATAATGTGTGAAATGTTTTTGCTGGACTCCCCTTTATCTTAATTGCAGGAAATTGATGTGTTACTAGTTGTAGTTTATTAGATTATTTCTTTTCTTACTAACCTTTAGAGAATTTGTTCAACATAGACAAACAAAATCCATATTCCTGTCTTATTTATGAAAGTATTCTAATATTATTTTATAACTAATGCAATATTTTATGGTTACAATATTATTTCATTCCTTTCAACTATGAGGAAGCCTCTATCAAAACTCTTTTCAGCATACCTATAAACCTCGGCAGGTATCCGCTGCCACGCAACACTTGTTTACAATATCTTTTTAATCAGGCTTTTCCAATGTTTAAATAGTTTTAATGATAGTTATTGTGACAAGATATATATAGGAATCCTTTTTGACATAGGAAACGAATGGTTTTGATGATAGTTATTTTCACAATATTTTTTTTTTATAAATATTTTGGAATCCTTTTTGACATAGAAAACATATGGGACTTTTATAGTGTATTTTATCGATGTCTAAGCATTCAAACTTTTTAGTTTGCAAGTGGAGGATGGTAAATCATTTCTGTGAATGTCATGGAGGCATCAGTTCCTTAGTGTCGACTTTTTATATGTAAAAAAATTTCCATTCAAAGTTGAATTTATTTGATGTTAGTTTTGTTTTATTTAATGTGAGGTCTATGCTCGTCAACGAATAGCCATCATTAATTTCTATATTAAATTTCACTTATTACTTTTTTTTTTAATTAGAAGTCTTTTTATACATTAAAAAAAACTTTGTTTTGCTATACATATTAATAGTTGTATTAATAGTTTTAATTAAAATTAACATATAAATCAAACTAAATTTATATTTTATGATTTAGATATTATATTAATTCATTGAAATAAAAAATAACATAACATTTTTAATAATAAATTTTAATTTTAAATATTTAAATATCATAATAATTAATTTTTATTTATAAAATCCTAATCTCTAATAATATGAATTAAAATATCCATTTTATTTTATAAATATAAATCAAAATAAAATATAAAATATTATAAAATTCAATTACATTAAACATTAACATTACATTTTATTAAGTTAGAATTAATTTATTGTTTTTTAATAATATGAATTAACATATCAATTTTAAATTTATATAATATAAACTAAAATAAAATATACAAAATAATAAAATTTAGTTACATTACATATTAGTATAGCAATTTATTAATTAATTATATCAATTTAATGATTTAACATTTTTATATTAAAAGCAAATTAACTTAATAAAATTTTATAAAACAAAATATTCACCTACTTATATTTATATATTTATTTTTATTTATTAATCTAATATTTATTTATAATAAAACATTGTTTTCATATATTTTCCATGTAATAAGTTTCTATACTTCAAACTACTATAACTATTTATATATTACATACTTTTCGTAAAAACTATTTTCATATTCTTTCTTTTTAGTAACATATTTTATAATTATTTTTAATATTTAATAATAACTAAATATTAAATAAAAATTCTAATATCATAACTAATATACTAAAACATTTAAAAATAAATAAATGTTAATTTATATTACACGATCATTTATATAAAAATAGATATTAAGCAACTCTGTTGCTTATTTCACTTATATTTAATTTAAAGTATAATAACTATTTTTACTTAATAAATTTGTTTATTTTATTTATATATATAATAATGATAATAGTTACTTTTCATTTATATTAATAAGTCAAATAGATTAATTTATTTTCTTATATATAGTAATGATAATTATTACTTTTTATTTACACTAATAAACTAAATCTAAATTGATATATGAATCTCTTATTTATAGAATAAAGTATTCTTTTTATATGACTATTTATTTGATTATTTAATTCAGAAAGAAAATTTACATATTCTATCTTAAAAAAACACTTCGTATTCATTAAATAATTATACATTAAAACAACCTAATACTTTCATAAACCTTAAATAAATAGAGTTATAACAAAGTCAAGCTTTCATCGTATTTGATATGATGTTATGTTATTTATATATGCGAAGTTTGATCCTTTCCAACTTATTAAATTACTTGTTTTTAACTATGTATCACATGAAGTCACCTCCATCCATATATGTCCACTAAAGTTTAACCTTCTCAACTAATTAAAATATTTGACTTTGGACTAAGTATCACATCATAACATGTTGGAATTTCAACTTGATTTTATTAATCAAAGTCACAAGTTAGAGTGTTCATTATCTATCATGAGAAGTCGTTTGAAGTTTGAGCATATTAACAATGAAGATGTCGATGAACAACATTTAAAAAAGTCATATTTTATCCCACAACAACCACTCAACACCTATCTTTAGATATAAGTTTAAGTATACCCCCTCGCAAAAAATGAAATATGGATCAAAACATTTATTATTTATTTTGTTGTAATACTTTTTATATTTAAAAAGTACGTAATCGAAAAATTTGATGATTTGGGCTGGAATAGATGGATGTTTTCGACACGATTTTGAAAAAATCCAATCGGATTTTTTCAAAAACTAGGTTACAACTGTCAAGTTTAGGAATTTTGAGTGCCCCATAAATTTTTTGAGGGTGATGAATCCATTTCTAATATTAAATTCATGATTAAAACATAGTTAAATTCTACTTTTGCAAAATGAAAAACACCGGATTTCGACAAAAATGTTTGTCAAGTCCAAATCGTCAAATTTAGACGACTCCTTTAAAAACATATTTACAAGAAAGAGTGAACAATATAACAGAGGATTTATATAAATAGTATTTGTATTTTATTTCTCATAGAAACTAAAACAATAATAAAGTTTGATCAACAAAACTTTTAGATTACAATTGCATACATACATATTTCTTCCATAATTGACAAAATGGTGACAAAAAGCTAAGTTTGTTATAAAAAAATGTATTTGCACCAAAGTTTCCAAATGTTATGTAGCAAATTCTCTAAATAACATAAAACTAGAATGAGAGAGTAACCCAACTCCTTGAGAATGCAATTAAAAGATGAATAAGAAGCCTCTTCAGAGGGGCAACCTCCTTTTACAATGTATCAAATGCACAACAAAAAATGATCACTAAAACTAGGTCTCCTTGGTATAATTATATATATATATATATTTTTGTAAGTAGCAGTGAAAATTTATATTCATGGTAACAAAAGAAGATACAAAGTAGCAAAAAGAAATTTTCTATGAAGGTCTTAGACTAACAGACCACCTGCCCAATCTGCCAAAAATACTGGAGTTTGGGTTTTCATAGAAGTAGATGCGTCTTCTCTTTCTGTAGCTAAAAACTTTAACAAACATATTACAACTTAAAAACTGACTATAGACAAGCTTGAAAATTACACATTTAAATAGCAAGGAAACCCAAAAAATTTGGAAATCATAGAGTGAACCAGGGATGATGATGTGGCATCTACGACGTTGCATCTCCTGCATGGAAGTTTGGTGTCTCTTCCAAAATTGGACGGGGTCCATATTTGTCCACTGGGTCACGAGGTTGCCTCTCCTGTATCGGTAGAGCGACAATGGCGTCGGTTGGTGTCTCGCGAACTTGTTTAACAGGCGTAGCACTTCTCACCATACCCCTCCTCTGTTCATATAGGGGTTCTAGATAATTCACAACAACAGCTGAGGATGTACCACCTTTCTCTCACTGGTTCTTGCCTCCATTATCATCCACATTTCCAGTGTTGGGAAACACCAAATAATCCCTTAAGTTGAAGTTGTCTTCCAAGGCTTTTAACCGCGTCTTTGCTTGGGTGATACAAGTGTGCATACCTTCGGCCACGTCCCTGGATCCATTCCATTTTACAGTCATGTCTTTTAGTAACAGTCCAAACATGTTCTTCATCATCCAATAATGATTGATTTTGTGCCCACTTTTCCTCGATTCTAGAGGTCTGAGACTACCTTGGACTCTCATTCATCAATTAAACATCTGACCAGCATGGAAACCTGCTCTACAAACCCATCAGCGTCCCCAATAGTGGTCTTTCGATGATCTCCTCCTCTGCATGGGGTGGCTCATTGCTGGGGCATCTCCTTCTTTGAATTAGTGTGTAGGATCGCAACAGAGTGAGCACAGAGCAGATGCAAAAGAATAGAAATGACCACAGGGTTGAGGCTAGCAGGTCTCATAGTTTGAATTGTTGCCATCCTAGAGGTATGTATTGGCACGTACATGAATTAAATCCACAGTGCTACGGTTCAGTCGAGAAATGACCGAACAACTACTTGCAGGGATGCCAAGCGTTCCACCATCCTCCACATTCAATTCTATCGTGTCCTCACTCACCTCATTTCCCGTGCCTTCACAATGTGTCCTGTGCGCCAGGTGTCCCTTGTGGATGGCCTGTGTGTCACCCGCATTCGAGGCTCCTTGGTATATATATTAAACAAATGATACAATTACAATTAAGACCCTAGTAGACCGATAAAGACAATACTACTATAATAATAGAAATGTAATGTCACAATATCTAGGGCTTAACATGCCCTTTCCCTTCCCCCAGATGTAGGTTGAATCCACATGTTGACACGTGGGGATCATGCCAGACATTATCCCATGCATCGGCACGTGGACGGGAGGACGACAAAGAGTTAATATGTCCATTTCTATGCAAAATGTGATTTTAATGGCATCTTGGTTGATGGCTCCTCGTGTTGAGGGAAGGATGGAACATAAGACAGGGTGCATTCATGTTTGGAGGCTGGAAGGACCCCTCCCACATGTGGTGTGAAGAATTTATGTGTAGGATGAATCGTTTATGGAACCAAATTTTGTGATTTCGGCTCTCTTTTTGCATTTCCAAAAAAAAAAGTTCTATAAGAGTTTTGTGTGTGGTGTTAATAAGACAATGGCTACACACCATAGAGGGAAGCCAAGAAGGGGGATTAGTGGCCGTGGGACCTCAGGATGTAGGGGGTTTGCTAGTTTTGGAAGCCGTGGTTATGTAAATTCAATTTCTGCATCAGTTCGTGGTCTGATAGATGATTGGGAGGGTGGCATATTTTCCCATCAACTAGCCTCAACATGTTATGTTGGTAAAATCAACCACTACTAGGTTGTTAAGAATATTTTGGGCCTCATGATGGAGGATGTTCAGGCTAAGTGGAGAAAATACAAAGCCAAAACCTTGAAAATGTGGGTTACTATGGAGCAAGTTGTAGATGTCTTGAACAATATTGAGGATTGAACAAGTGTTTTGAGGTAGTTGGAGCACAGAGGCCTAGCCCCGTAGAGGAAAATATTGTTGAAGGAGTCTCGCATAGTGTTTCAATGGAGCAAATTGAGCATGTGGGTCAAGAAACAAGCCCCTAGTTTCCATTGCTGATGGGAACGTGGATGCCTCATTGCTTGTTGAACATGATGATGAATCGAATAGGAATATACGCCGCCTTGATCTAGAGGACCTTGTTGTACCAAGAAAGAGGGAGTCACTGTTAGTGAGGATTCCAGAAGAAGATTCCCCAAGCTTGGAATACAAAGCATGTTAGATCATTGAAGAATGCACCGAGGGCCTCTCATGGTACACACTTTAGCTAGAAGAATCCCTTCTGCTCTAGAAAATTATTGTGTCTTTTAGTTTTTTTTGGTTTTCTATCTTAGATAGGCTACTAGCTTATAAGTCTTATAGTGTTTGGATGTTGTATCAAAACTTTATGGTTTTTAGTTGCTACCGGGCCTCTTTTCCCAATGTTGGGAGGGTCATCCCTTTCCTTGAACTTGAAAAAACCGTTAGTATTTTTGCTTGGATGGGATGGTGGTTCCACCTTCTCAGGCCACCATTGCGTCTAATGAAAATATCTATGTAATTTTGTATTTTTTGATGCTATAATATATATTTCCTGTGCGTTAAAAGAAAAATTCCCCTCCCCTTCAAACAAGTGTTGTTCTATACGGTTGATTAACTATGGACGTTTTTGCATGGAAAAAAATCTTCTCATACTGCTTCTTCTACTGGAAGGTTCTTCCACTTGATGACATACTTAGTGATTTCTTGATTTCCTAGTTGCTTGGTGCATGTTTGAAGGATTGTTTCAAGTTCTAGTATGATATTTCATTGTTCATCAATCTTTGGTAAAATAGTTTGAATTGGGATCTTGTCACCAGTTTCTTTTTTTTAGGTAAGAAACATGATACTAGATGTACATGTAAAGATGGAGACAAACCCAATTCGTAACCATATTTCTAATCCTCTATAACACCTTATATGAACAATAGTTACTTTGCAGGTGCTAATTTATTGTCCTTATTTTGTTGCTTGAGGGATATTTGTTTGTATGGTTGTCACCTAAAAAATGCCCAACCTCCTTGCTTCCAATTTCCTTTCACTATGATGTTGATCTACTTGTTTCATCCTATTTCGTGTTAAAGCTAAGTTGTCTGTTAATAGTTGGAGAACCTCTTGTTGGTGTTCTATGTGATCCTCCACTACTTGAACCTTATCTTTATATTTCAAGGATGATGTGATGGATGGAGGATGATAGCTATAAAGTTCCATAAATGGTGACATTTTTATGAAGTATGGAAGGACGTGTTGTACCATCATTTTTCCAAGGGAAACCACTTAATCCATTTTGTTTGTTTATCAGATACAAAGCAATGAAGATACCCTTCTAGAAATTTATTCACAATCTTGGTTTTTCTATCATATTGATGATAATAAGAGGAGATGTGATCCAATTGAGTGCCCAAACAAGAAAATATTTCATTCCAAAATTACCAATGAAAATTGGAACTCTATCACTTACAATATTCTTGGGGATTCCATGTAGTTTTTAAACTATTTCCATGAATGTTGTGGCTACAGTATTTTATTTAAAAGAATGAGAAAGAGAGAAGAATGAACATACTTTGTGAGTTGATCCACCACTACCAAGATGTAATTATTTTCTTTACACTTTGGTAGACCTATGATAAAATCCATTGAGACTTCTTCCAAATGATGATGTGGTTTGGCTAATGTTTGTAAAAGATCTGATGTCTTGATCACCTTTCCCTTATTTTGTTGGTAAATCAAACACTCTCCCACAAAATTTTGGACATTAGTTTTAAGACCTTCCAAGAAAAAATCATTTTTTTATCATGCGGTAAGTTTTAAAGAACTCCAAATGTCCTCTTATAGGAGAAGCGTGCAATTCCAAAAATACCTATCTGAGAGTATTTGAATTGTGATTTCTTACATATATATAGGTGATCATGGTATCATAGTGAATCATTATTCGACACAAATTTATCTAATGGACTAGGGTCCTTGTATTTATTGAATTATCTTGAATGCCTTCTAATCATGCTTCCATTCTATTCTTGCTTCTTCAACCCAATTAGATTGTAGAATGGAATTAGCACAAAGTAAGCCCTTGGAGTCTTCTTCTTTCATTGAAAGTGCAACTGTCCCCACATTTTGTTTTCATTTTTTGTAGATAATTTCAAAGTCATTACCTAGCATATTTGTAACCCATTTTGTTTCTCTTTTGAAGATAAGTATTGTTCCAAAAAGTGCTTAAGACTATCATGATATATTCTTACCTTGAAGAATTCCTATTAAGTAAGGGCACCATTTATTGACTACATGCAATATGGCCCACATTTCCTTTTCATAAATTGGTTTGAGTAAGTTTTTTACCTTTACGATGACAACCTTCGAATGCAAGTGGCCTTCCTTATTTCATTAAAACTACACCAATTCCATTCTTTGAGGCATCCCACTCCATAATACTTGCCTCTTATCTAATAGATAGTGTAATAAATTAACATTTAAGTTTAATTATAAATGCATTTGTATATTAGTTGTGTTTAGACTAAAAAATAGAATGTGACAAGAATAAATGCCTTAACCAATCGCTCAAATAAAAATCAAATAAGTGCTATGCCCAACTATTAATGTAACATGAATATTAAAACAATGGTTTCGAATAAACGGATCTGGAGAGAGGATGAAGTATTGGTTTGGATTTGGAGAAGGGGGACGAACTAACGAAAGCTTGGAAGAAGGAAAAGGGGGAGGCAGACAAGCCTCCCTAGTAGCTAACCCGACAGGACTAAAGACAGGGGACATATCGATAGATCTAGATCACACCAAGACCCAGACAGAAAGACCGACGATGCAAAAGCCATGGCAGTGCATGCCTAAAGCGGCCCTGGTTCCATCCATGAAGGTCATATCTTCTAATATAAGAGAAAGAAACCAGTATATGCAACATCATGCACTGATTGGGAATTTCATGGGAATGCAACCCTCGCAAAAATACTTGGTCTGGTGGATCAATTCTACCTAGAAACCCAAGGGGCACTATGACCTTCAACTAGGATCCAAGGGTTTGTTCACCATCTCCTTTATTAACTCGGAGGATAGGAACTATAACACCCTGGTTTTGACCCTGTTTGCATTTAAATAATATGATGTAAATAATCCTGGTGAGAAGCTCAAGGTAAAAGCCCCACCATCGATTTAGTGTTTAGGTTTCAAAAATTAAGATTTAGGCCAATGGTGTTTTTGTGCTAGCTGAACATTATAAGTTTGGAAATCAGGTTAAATTTGTGATTTTTAATTAAAATCCTACAACCAGCTATGTCAATGTAAAAAAATGAGATGGGGGGCGTGATTTTTCCTAAGGACAAGGGGGTGGATTGGAAGGGTGGGTAGAAATTTGAAATGGACATAGCACCATTTCTGGGAAAAAAACGTTTTTAAATTTTCTTGGGCAAGAAAACACCAAAAAAACACATGCCTTTCCCTCATGCAATCGCATTTCATCTTCCCCTCATGATTTTGGACTGTGTGGAATGTTTTTGGGAAAAGGGGGATTTTGGCATTCACACAGCAAGCAAGCAAAACTGCTCTGAGTCTTGATACTTCACGAATTTTCCCTATTCTGTGAATTGTTTTCCTTTTTACAATTTTCTTGTTTGTTAGTCGTTTCCTGAATGCGAATGACCAAAATCTGATTTGTGTTTTTGAATTGAATGAGCAGCAAACAATTTCGTTTTGGTAATTGCAGTAGTCAGTCTGGCTTAGGCAATGCTCAGAAATTTGTAATTGTTGTGTGTGTGTATTCCTTGGCTTTTGTTACGTTTTGTTAATCTCGAAATTGAGATCGTTGTGTGTACATCCTCGTTTGACATATGAACTGATTTGGGGAATGGAAATGGAGTCTGGACTTGCTTGATAAAGCTAGTGTGTGAAGGAACCTCACAGACCAATCTAGAGGGATGATTTTCTTCTTTGGATACCCTGAATAGTACTGGAAGGGAAGGCATGTCCTAAGGGACTGTGTAGTAGAGAAGGGGATGATTCCTTGTGTTGGGTGTGCAAATGTTTAAAATTCATGCTAGATCTGTTGTAGTTGTCCATAGCTCTCGGATTAAGATAACTAGCTTAGCAGTTAGTCTTTCCACCTCCTTGGCAGCCTGATAAAGCCAATTGGAAGGATGGCTTGGCTGGTAGCCTAATAAACCCATCTATTGGCTTGGATGTGTCTCATGTGAATTTTGGCCAAGTGTAAATCACTACCTAGGTAAGCCTGATAAACCCAACTAGAAGGATGGCTTGGCTGGTAGCCTGATAAACCCATATTTTGGCTTGGTTGTGTCTCATGTGAATTTTGGATAAGTGTAAACCACTATATGTGTAAGCCTGATAAACCCAACTGGAAGGATGGATTGGCTTGGATGGTATCCTGATAAACCCATATGTTGGCTTGGATGTGACTTGTATAAACTTTGGCTATGTGTAAATCACTGCCTGTGTAATCCTGATGAACCCAACTGTGTTGGCTTGGTTGAGTTTTATTATATCCTTGGCTATGGGAAATTATGCTAGTGTTCCTTAATCCTTGGGGAAATTATTCCCATCTCAGGGGTGGTAGTGTTCTTGAGATTTTGATGAGCACACTGGCCTATGGTTGGGTGGAACATTGCAGTGACATAGCTAGTTGCGGGACAAGCGTATGATAAAGATAAGTGTTTCTTGTGTGCCAATCCCTGTAACTGTACTTGTTTATAAATGAATATGAATAGGATGAATGATTGAATGGAATGTATTTGATGCAGATGTATATTTCATGAATGATGTATATGTGTATGTAATTTTATTTCAACGAATTTTCTAAGTTGTTATGGAGCTATATTGACTAGATTTGTGATGGCCTGAATGCTCAAAATCAGTTTTAGTCTTAGAAATTTTCATGAATAAATCGAATTTACGCATATTTTTCCTTCTGCAACTTCCTTTCCACAACTTGTGGAATGCGGGATGCGGAAATGTTGTTTGGCGAAATCTACTTTCCAGAATTTCCCTTCCACAATTTGTGGGATGCGGGATGCAGAAATGTCGTTTGGCGAAATATGCTTTCCGTAATTTCCCTTCCACAATTTGCGGGATGCAGGATGTGGAAATAAATTATGATAAATTTTTATTTCCACAACTTCGACCTCCGCAACAGCCGTTTCGCATGCAGGATATGGGGTGCGAGAGTGAAATTTTGATATGTTTTTTGATTCCATAAGTGAAGCTCTATGCACCGTTTCTTTTCTGCAAAATGATTCTCCACCGTTCGATCTCTCTATGATCGGGAAAGATAAAGAGTTATACACGGTCTAGACCAGAATGTTAGCAGGGGAAATTTTTTCTTGTGTGATCTTTAAAGAAAAAAATCAGGAATCATCATACGAATGCAAAATCATAGATAGGTAACTCAGGTAGAAGATTTGGGTTGCGTTCTCTCCTCCGAGGTGGGAGGGGAGGTGACAATAACAAAGTTATGGACAGGGGGTCATATTTCTTTTACTTGGAAGGCCTTTTCCTGAGACCCTAGAAGGAAACTCTCTTCTCGAAAAAGGAAGATATGAAAGTAATGCTAGTATGGATCAGGTTGTACTATTTGTAGGGCGAATATTTGGATACAGAAATTTTGGAAGACTTAGGTGATTGTTTGGGAAAATTCATCAAAATATCAAAACAAACCAGGATCCAGAGATATACATCCTACATGAGGATTTGTGTTTACATGGATCTAAGCAAAGGTTTTCCAGAAGCAATCTCAATGTCATGGTAGGATGAGGATTGGGTGCAAACCCTAGATGATCAACAAATCCCATTTCAGTGCTGAAGGTTCCACAAATACAGTAATTTATTTAGGTATTGTACCATGAACAATCCGAAGATAAATCTGGGGAATGAAAAGGAAAAGAAGGAGCAAGGTTTCTCCAGGGTCTCATTAAGGAAGAGAAGAGGACATAAGTAGGACAACCGGGAGGTGAATAAGAAGATAGTAGTCTCAAATGAATTCAATATTTTTGATGATATCATGGAGGAAACCTTAGAAAAACAATCAGAGGGAAAACATGGAGTCTCTCCCCTTGGAGACAATGGATCCAACCTCTCAGATGGAGGAAGAGAATATGGACGAAAATATGCAAGAAATGGGGGAGCCGAAAACAGGTGAGGAAGTAGAGGACATGGATATAGGCGATCTGGATTTGGAGGGGATTGAGAAGGCCTGTGCAGATAAAGGGAAAGGTTACGTCTTGCAGGAACAAGTGATTATGTTAAAATAATCCATCCTCAAATATCGGGCCCCCAACCAACTAGGGATCAACTGAAGGTCCCATAAGGAGACGGAACAGAAGTTCGAAGAACCAACCAAGAAGATGAGTAGGAACTCGAACAAACAGAGGGTTGTAGAAGCAGGAAGGTGTTTGGTAGAGTCTGGACAATACCCTACCATTAAAGATTCTCTAGGTTTGTAAGTTTCCCAATGAAGATACTTTCATGGAACATCAGGGGTCTAAACAACCCAAGAAAGGTAAGGATCTTAAGCAAGAAGATCAAGAGAACAAACCCAACCATAGTATTATTACAAGAGAATAAGTGCCAGGCTGCTCAGATCTAGGATCTGAGTAAGAAAATATGGAAGGGAAGTGAAGGGGCAGGAATAGATGCAAGAGGCTTAGGAATTATCTGGGAACCCACTAGGTTCAGTCTCAAGGGTTTACAAGGTAATCCTTGTTTTCTTTTCGCATACTTTAAGCTTGAAGGGTTTTCAGTTGAAGGGGTGGTAATGGATGTGTACGGTCCTCATAGTTCTGGAGATAATATGGATTTTATCAAATCCATTCAAAAAATTCAGGGTAGGATTTCCAATAATCACTTGGTTGTAGGAGGGGACTTCAACCTCATCACCTCCTTGGAGGAAAAGAAGGGTGGCAGGTGTAGGCTCAAGGACGAATGTGAAACATTTAGAGACACCATTGGCGAATTGGGACTCATACAAATCATTCATATAGAGGGATGCTTCACATCGAACAAAAAAAGGATGGGGTATAGATACATTACATCCATACTGGACCAATTTTTGGTATCTGAATCCATTACGGATCTAGGGAGCGAGCTTCATTCTGTAACGCTCCCAGGTATGGGTTCAGATCATTGGCCAATTGAATTAATGTGGAGTGTGTTGAGCTCGTAGTTCAAAATCCCTTCAGGCTGGAGCATCCATACTTTAAATAGAATATTAGGACTTGGTCGGAAGAGCTAAGTGAAGGAGATGGCCAAAGCATGTACAAATTCCAACAGAAAAAAGTCCTGAAAGCAAAGATTAAAAAATCGAACAAGGAGGAATTTGGTAATATATTTTTTGATAAAAAGATCCTGGAAGGCCTCCTACAGGAGGTCCAATCTATTGGGATAAATGAAGGATACACCACTGAATTGAAAATGGAAGAACCAAGCCTCTGATCAAGATTAGAGGAGAGAGAAAATCAAGAGGAAATTCTATGGTGACAAAAATTTAGGAATCGATGGTTAAAGGAGGGGGAGAGAAACACAAAATTATTCCAACGTTCGTTCATTTAGAACAGGATACAAGACAAAATTTTGGACATCAAGAATACTAGAGGAGAACAAGTGGAAACCAGGGAAGAAATAGAGACCACTATAAATCATCATTTCACCGACATTTTTTCTTAGTCAAGGTAGGACAAGAGGGAAGACATAGAGAAGATAACAAGGATTATCTTGTCCCTTGTTACTCATGAGCAATACAATATTTTGATGAAACCTATAACCCTGATTGAGGTGGAGGAAGTGATTTTCCAGATGAAAGAAGGTACATCCCCAAGCTTAGATGGTTTCACGGTGAACTTCTTTCACCATTTCTGGGATCTCATTAATATGGAAGCGTGGAGGATAGTGGAAGACTCCAAGGTATTTAGAAGGAATTTTCCAGTCTTCAATTCAACCTTTATTACTTTTATTTCAAAGTGTGAGGGTTTGGATTCCCTAGACAAATTCAGGCCCATAAGCCTTTGCAATGTTATATACAAAATCATCACTAAGGTAATAGCGAATCGCCTGAAACCCCTCCTTACGGTCTTAATCTCTCTTGAACAGTCAGTGTTTGTGGAGGGCGGGAAGATATCATATGGAATTATTTTGGTCCACAAAATGATACATTCCATAAAAGTTAAGAAACTCCCAGGTATGTTCATGAAATTAGACATAGCTAAAGCCTGTGATAAAATTAATTGGCAATTCATCCATAACATGTTAAAATGTTTTGGGTTCAAGAGAGACTGGATTGATTGGATTATGAACTTAGTGTCTTATGCTTTCTTCTCAATCCTTGTGAATGGAGTTCCTTCTGGAACCATTAATCCCTCAAGAGGAATAAGGCAGGGAGACCCCTTGTCCCCTTTCCTTTTCATTCTCATGGCAGAAGGTTTGGGAAGATCAATAGCGGCGTTAAGGGTGTTATACCCAAATCCTGTCACCAACATGTGATGAGATCCTTAAACACCTATGTTTTCCCTAAATCCCAAACTTGGAGTGGAAAACATGCTCTGGATGTCAATTCTACATGAAAAAACCTAGCACCTCTTTTTCCCTTTAGCCGATGAGCGATACCTTGTTCAACACCTCCTGAGTTTTGTTATAGAAAAGCAGTGCCACCACGTATGTGCTTTGTTCTTAAAGCAGTTCTTACCCTTCACCACTCTGTCATAAAGGGATATAAGCGGTACCCTTGGTAAAATTGGAAAAAAAAGAGGATTCTCGAGGTTTCTAGAACATGAACCTCGTGTCCTCCCTTATCCCTATCAATCTGGGTTGGTTGGAGTCGAGATCCTTCTTGGTAGGATCTTATGGACACCTCACACACAATTATCTCAACTATCCCTATAAATTGAACCCTATAAATACAAGCTCATGTCCCATAGTTGAGAGGGAGAACTGAATGGTAATGTTATGCTGTTGAATTGACTATCTAGCCCAATCCATTGGAGAGCACAAGAGAGCAAGTTGGAGCTATCGGGGATGAGGTGTTTTTCATGTGGAGGGGTTTGTCAACACTAAGGCAATGGTTGTGAGCTTATTCATTCATTTCTTAATGTGAAACTGATTTCTGTCCCACATATTTGTTGTACTAATCTCACATGTATATGTTACTGGATTCTTTAGTCACTAGTATGAATGTGTAAATAATGTTCTGGTAGCTTTGATGTTCTTGTTTGTTGGACATGTTCTACAGGTACACAGGTTTGTCATCAAACCATTATTCTAGGTGTTTACAACATTCAGGGAAGGTTTTCACCCTTTGTCATTCACTTATTTGTTTTGAATCTGAACCATTCAGACCAGAGGAACAGCTTCTGTCCACAGAAGGTGCAATATTCCTTACAACAAATATGGCGACTCTACTGGGGAACAAAGAAAATTGTAGTTGATTTGATCTTCCTTAGTCCTTGAACACTTGTCCGAATCCAAGATCCAGTTTGTAACTCTCTTCAGTCAGATCTGCCATCTGACTTAGTGAAGTTTGGGTTGAAACTTTTAGATCTCTTTAGATCTAAACTACTTTGACTTTATATGCTCTGTTTTATTGTCAATTCACCAGTCTTTATCTTGATTTGAGAAATTTTGGACTTGAAATCTCGTTCTCTTTGTGTTTTGGATATATTTAGGGAACCGTGCATGTGTTGTAGGTAATAAGCGGTGCCCCTGCCTGAGTGCAGTGATCCAAAAGCGGTGCTAGTCCAGAACCGCTCTGTCAAAGACCCCTCCAGCACGGTGCCAGGAAGGTCTTGTTCCAGAAATTGATTTTTTGTGATTTTTTGCAAAAGTAGGGTTTTGCTTGCTTTTAGCCCTGCACTTTCAATATTTTTTGTTTGAATCTGAATGCTCATGGTTGAAAATTTTGTGGTGAAAATTTGTTTTATTGAAAGAATTCAAAAGCTAAGTTAGGATTGTTGATTATTCGTTTGCTTTCATGCTTGTTGGTTGTGATTCTGAAAGGAATTGTTGAAAGCTTAGGTTTTAGTTAGATCTCTTTTCATTTCGTTTATAAAGACTGAAAGAAAAACCACTTGATTATCATCTTAATTTCATTTTTTCCATAGAGGACTTCTTTTTGCTTTTGAAAATAATTTTTTTTGTTGAGTTTAGGTCATTTTTTTTTACTGATCATAGGGCACTGGATCTCTTATTAGCCTCATAATATTTCAGGTTCCCTTTGTTATTTTGTCTCTCTTGCATTAGTACTATCTCATCAAAAGAAAAAATAGTGTAGTTTTAAGTTAGATCTATCTATGTTTCAAAGAAAAATCGAAAACATAGATTGCATATGTATGTAGAGTGCTTGTTGTTTTTATTTTAGGAAAAGAGACTCTTACCCATATGATTTCTTTCAAAGAGGAAAATGAGTTTGGAATGTGTTTCTTGTCTTTGGATTTGATTTGTTCAAAGTAGTTGTTTGGGAATTTTTGGTTTTCAAAATGAAAATAAAATACTCTCTCTCCCTCCCGTAAGTAGGCATACCTTGAACGGTAAAGTGAAATATTTGCATCTACATATCTGCATGGTTTTACTTTTTCTATCAAAATTCGCATTCACCTAACCTTCCACTTTAAAATTAACGGTAGTTATAGGCTTAAAATTTACATACAAATTTGAGTGATAGGCTAGAGACGTGTTCGGGCATCGTTAAGCGTAGGAGCTATCGTTACTCATCTGCACTACATCGCGGGACTCGTGTGGTTCTTCCACATACCGTCGGTATATTGAACGGCCTTTCATGTACCCTTGAGGTAAATAGAAAGGTACTTCACGTACTCGATTGTATATAGGAAAGCCCCTTGTGAACGGTTGTGCATTAGACAACACTACTACCGATTTGAGCTCCCACGTACCTTACGTATATCGAGAGATCCCAGTAGGATACCTCATATATCTGAGAAAATCCATTTAGCCATCTTGCTTGGAGCCATACAATGAAAACAACATTCAGGGAGATTACTATGCACGTACCCTTGTGGTATATCGTGAGTGGTACCTTCTTGAAAATCCTGGTGAGAGACCGAACTATCTGAACTCATCTTGTCATTTAAGTTTGCTTGTTCGGCATGTAGCTTGAGTAGAGGAATTTTGGTGTGTTTTTTCTAGTTTTGAAACCCTAGGTTAGATAGGAACTATACAAACTGACTAAATTGAGATAGTCTAGAAGAGTACGGGGCTTGCCACCTGATTTTACTTCTGTTTCGGGAGAAGATCCTATGGAATCTATCGACCAAGGAGCTGCTACCAACTCCCAAGTGGGAGAAAATGTGGTTACAGAAAGAAGAGATCCATATCCTTCACACGGTCCTCCCTTGGCTCAACAACCTTCTAGGAGTAATATTTCTTTCCATTCTCCCATAGAAGGCCATGTTGATGATACTTCCCATCCAGGTTATGGTCCCAATGCTCCATTTTGGGATACCTCTATGGGACAGGCTATTGCTTCGTTTGGAACCCATCCAACCCCTTCTAAAGAAATCTCACCAAATGAGGAAGAACGTAGACAATAACAGGCAGCTATTCTTTGTGCAAGAGAAATTGAGAAGAAAATACATAACATATTGGGTACACCACCACCTCGCTCGGTAGTTTTTCCTTGTAATACAAACCCTTGGCTTGCAGTGTATCGCTCACTTGCTGATTCTATGAAACCCATTGAACCTATTCTAGATTGCGCTATGACTCCGCATAATATAGGTCAAACCACCAACCCCACCACCTACCATATTATGTCTTTTCCAAATCCTCCCGGGTCTTCCGCGCTTGGGGAACAACATTCAATTCCTGTTTCATCAACAACTTCTAGTGCCGGGGGGAAACCCTCAGCTCGACCTACGTTACCTATCACTAGAGTTGTAACTAGTAATGGACATACCTCTCGTATAGAACAATCTGCATTCTATGTCCCTCCTACCCATACGAATGTGGTTAACTCCCCATTCAGTTCAGGTCAGCCCTTGGGGGAACAACCTGTAACCAATCAAACCTCTTGGGGGTATGGTTATATATAAAATAAAGTACCTATAGGAAATATCAATTACCAACCCACCCCTACAGGAATGCCTTATGCTGGAATTCCATATCCTGGTAATACTTTCACTCCATGGGGGTAACCAACTGGTCCTACATGCCAGCTATGGGATGGATACCTATAAATACTGTGGGGGGTGTTGGAGGACCACCTTACGGAGGTTCTCCCTCTAGGGTACCTAATGGTAATGGAGAGCCTGGTGGCTTTCCTCCTTATGGTCCTAACGATCCTGGTGGTCCTGGGGGGCCTGGTGGCTTCCCTCCTAATGGTCCCGAAAGGTCTAGTGGCCTTCCTCCTAGTGGTTTCGAAGGATCCGGAGGTTTACCTCCCAGGGGTCCTAGAGGGTTCGATGGTCCTCCTCCTGGTGGCCCAGGTGGTCCTAGTGGTCCTAGCGGTCCTAGTGGTCTCGAAGGCCCTAGTGGTCTTCCTCCTGGAGGCTCCAGTGGTCCTAATGGTCCCGATCCTAGAAATCAATGCCCTGTGGGTGGATCTTTCGACGGTTCTTCATCACAATAGCCGTTTCAACAACCTATCAATCAGTCTACTTACGGTCCTACTAGTACTTATATGCCCTATCAATACTACCAGTACGTACAACCTAATATCCAGTTACCTTTCCTAGCAACTTTGTACTTGCCTGATTTGTCCAAGTTGATTAATGATCCCATTCGACGTAACCCCTCGTGGCCTCCCATTCCGGTAAAGTTACCATCAGACATTCCAAAATTCGATGGGAAGCGGGGAGATGATCCGAAAAACCATGTCATGATGTAGAAGGAGCAAGTCGATAAGTTGAATTGAACGATAGCCGACTTAGTCGATCAGCTGACTAAGTCGATGAGCCGACTTAGTCGATCAGCCGACTAAGTCGGTCGGTCGACTAAACTAGAGATTAGGTCAGCCACCTAAGGTCGTGTCGGTTCACCGAACCGATAGGTAGTTATTTTGTAACTATTTTGTAATCATATATATTAGGCTGTTGAGCCAGATGAGAACTCAGTTTAGTTCTCTGTGTTGTATGGACTCATTCATGTAATATAATCTGTTAATTCACCTGTTTGTTCTTATCTCTTGTCTCTGTTTTATATGTATATTTTAGTGTGTATTATTGGTAACCTTATGTGATCAGTGAGATTACAACATTGGTCCTGTTGCCGGCAGTACATGTCTGAAATGTATGCAAACAGATGATACCAGAGCAGGAGATTAAGGACTGGTGGGAATGTAAAGTTGCAAATTATTTGCAGAATTACGCATGAAGGAGCAGACTAACAATCACACAAGCAAAAGAAAGATTCTTCACTGAAACACATGAAAAGTTTGTAGAATCAGTGCCCCAACTTCTGAAGAAACTCCTGGATGAGAAAGTCAGAAGGGACTAAAGAACAACAATTGCTGGAAAAACTGATCCGAGGAGGTAGAACAAACTTGTCGGATTGGTTCGAGAAAATTGCCAACGACTTTTGTGAGGAGAAAGCAGTCGAAGGCAGAACTTCGGTGGAAACAGTCAAGGAGAAGTTTTACATAGATCTCACTGAGCAATTTTTGTGTTCCTTACTGACCTTGCTGTTCAAATTCCTGATCGTGAAGGGAGTAGGACATATTGTCGAACCTCGTCCATCACTTCATGAACTGCCATCAAACTCTAACTGGGCGAAGAAGCGAAGGAAGTGGGAAAAATTTATTGTAGAAATGGAGTGGGAATACTTTCTAAGCAAATAGAATGAACTATCCAAACTTTCTAAAAGCGTCGGGTAGGCTATGGGGGGGTAGCTGGTCATATGTCGAGATAGAGTAGAGTGGATTATAGTCGACTAGAAATAGATACCAGTCACCAGTAATGAGAAGTCGACCAAAAGGGAACTCAAGAGAATAGTATCACATGAAAGTATGTCAGACATTCAGAAAATAGAGAGGGAAGAGAGACAACAGAGGAGGGAAGAAAGAAGAGAAAGAGCCTTAGAGCTACATAGAGGAAGGAGTCCTCGGGTGAATGACCAAGAATAGAATCCGCCAGAGTCGGGTCATGACCGACATAAAGAAGGTGTGGAACAAGAGGCATCCCCTATGGATGAAGAATTGTGGATAGAGTAGCCAGAAGCTCTCCAATTAATAGCTCCCCATGACGGAACAACCCTCTCTCCGTTGAATCCGCGTACTTGGATACAGACTATTGTCGAAGAGGACCTTCGACTATGAGCTGGTGACTTTACTATATGGAGTCGACTAGACGATGAAACATACACTAGATGACACCTCATTATACGTCGAATAGAGGAAGGGAATTGGGTTACCTTTCAAGCGGTACCCTCCAACCTAAGTATCCACTTACTCTTACCGACACATGAAGGAGCACCCCCCCCCCCCCCCCCCGCCAAATACAGATTTAGAAGACACAGAACACTCAGAACTATGGACAAATAGTTGCAGTGGGCCATCAACAGCAGAAGTTGACATCAACCAACTGCCAGTTGATGAAGAATCGACAATCGACAGGAACAGAAGTTTCATCAAACATAGTCCTGCAGAGACGAATAAACCAATAACCCCACCATCCTCACCCCCACCCCCACCTCCATCGCCGCGACCTATTGAGAGCAGTGACAGTGATTCTAACATGGGTCATGGATCAGCTCACATTCCTCTATATGAGGGGGATGAGGACCCCAGATGACACTGGTTCGTCTGTGAGTCGACTTGGGAGGCCAACCAAGTTACAGACGAATATAGACAAATGGCACAGTTCACCGGTGCCTTGAGGAAAAGGGAATTGACGTGGTATATGAACTTTTCAAAAAGACAACTTAGAGCAACCAAAGCCAAGATCAAGGCACAATTTCTATCATTGTTCAAAACTCCAGATGCCAAACACCTGGCAACGAAAAAACTAAAAACTACATCACAGAAGCTTGGGGAAACTATCCGCGACGATGATAAGTGTTGGAAAGACCTTCTGAGCCAGCTGGACTATGTTATAGATGAATAGTTACTAATCCAATGGTTTCTTCTAGGGTTATCCCAGAAAGTGCGCTGACACATTAGTCTGGAAACATTCAAATCTTATGAAGATGCGTTAACAAAAGCTCTTTAAGTGGAGATGGACGAGGACATACCCGCTTACCCCATAGACCACAGATTGGAAGAACAGCATGAGAGTGTACAGAAGTATTTAAAGGAGTTAAACCTCAAGAATCAGGATATTTGGTGCACAAAGTGCTTGACGGCCGGACACTCTAAAGACAACTATCAACAAGAATACAACCGACAGGCCGTTCGATTTGTGCAGACAAAATATTTTTGCGACATCTGCCAGGAACACGGGGACCATGCGACAAAAGACTGCCCATTCAACATGAATAAAAACAAGGCATCCTGGTGTGCAATATGCGAAACCAAAAATCACAATACGACCGATTTCCATTTGAACATGAAGAACCGACAAAATTATCATGCAGTCTACCAAACCAACGCAGTTGCGCAAACTAACGAGCAAAACAATTTAGCAAATGATCAGAATAGTCATAGATATGAAGGTCGACGATACTAGCGTCGGTACGACAATTGACATGTAGGCTATGGAGGAAGAGGTCGATTCCCTAGGAATCGCGACAACCGACCACATCGACCCATCCAGTGCTTTACATGTTATAAAGAGGGACATCGGTATGTAGACTGTCCATATAAAGACAGAACTGACCTCAAATTTTGTACTCACTTTGGAGTAGGGGATCACTCACTAGAGGATTGCCCTACCATGTTGGAAAAAATAAATACAAAGAAAAATGTTAATGTCTTGTCTTGTGTGCAAAAAAATGATGTAATAAACAAAAAAAACTTGCATATTGTAACTCGACAAGGAACAAAAAAAGGCAGTGATAACACAAGAATCAGCAAAATAAAAGAGAAAAATGTCTATTCTGATCCACTGAAAGAAAAACAAACATACGAAGAAGCAACCAATGTATTCAAAGAAATTGCACGACAAGAACAAGTTCACGACACTCGACATAACACAATAAACGAATTAATCTAGCTCGTACAAAAAGACAACTCAGTATCTCAGTTCATCGATTTGTTGTATGAAATAAAATGTACCAACTCTGAAAAACAAATGAAGAACATCTGCAGCTTAAATAAAAAAGACAAAGGTGATGCCGAACCACTTGTCGACCTGGAAATCGAAGGATACCACGTCCGACAAGTAGTGCTCGACTTTGGATCACAAGTAAACATCATGACTCGTGACACTTGGGAACAAATGGGTAGACCTCGACTCTATGAGTCAGGCATATACCTAAAACTTTCCAACTAGGGCCTAATTGAACCTATTGGAGTCTGGAAAAATGTCGACACGACTATAAAAGGAATCTCGACCAAGGTCGACTTCGAAATCATTGACCCGAAGGAAGGATCCAGTTCCTTCCCAGCGTTAGTCGGTCAGCCTTGGGGTAGAAAGATGAAAGCATCGATATCCCTGGACAAGGAGCGAATCAAATTAAAAGGAAATGGACAAAAGGTCATTGTACCCATTCATCCATCTCAAGGGGAACCTTGGATTGAACCTATCGACGAAGAAGTCGACGTCCGACAACTTTACCAGATTCACAACAATGTAGATTACATAGAACCAAATATCCATGGAGAACTTCATTTAGGCAACCAAGACTTAGTTGGTTATAATTCATATGCTGAATTATATGATTGGGAGATCGAGAACTACGAAACACAAGCAAGAGGGTGCTAGACTATACAAAAAGTGTAGAAAAATCCCACCCAACCATGCTTCATAGTGTGCATTGTCCCAAAAATATTTGAGAAGAAAATTAGGGAATCCCTACCTTACAACCTACCAATGTAAATACTACACAACTACCAAGATACAAGGAAAGGGAATCACCAGTCATGCATGTCGAACAAGTTTCCAAAAATATTGGTGAACATGGCCGACTTTAAAGCCTAGTAGAAACTTTTACAGGACAAGCTACTTGATGGTGGGGTACACATCAGACGAAACTGCAGACCTGGACAACAGCTTCGACTTACTTTGTCGAAAGGTTTGGAGGAAAGAAGTTAACCCAACAAGCTCAGATACCTGTATTCACTCAAGGACAGAACCTAGAAGATCATATTAAAACCTGTGAAAAAGAATGGAGAAGACTTGGATACAAGGATGAACGAGCATGGTCACACTTGTTCCCATCAACCCTCTCCGAATTACCAAACAAATGGTATAAGATGGAAGAAGCTAGAGGCAAAAAATTCTTATGGCATGAACTTAGGGAAAATTTCATTAAATATTTCAACTTTATACCTCAAAATGAAAACTTGGTCGAAACAACAAAACATATTAAATAATTTATCCAGCCGACCGAACACAAACCCTTGGAAGATAACCGATAGACAATGAAATGTAACAATATACAAACAAGGCTAAATCCATAGCCGACAAGACTACAGTTAGAAAATGAAAACACAAAAGGAAAAAGATTTAGATGGAAATCCAACCATGTCGAAATGACCAAACCTATTTGTACAATCCTGAAAGTAGAAACAACCGACAAATAAGATACTGACAGAATGACTGCAGCCGACTTTCCTGCCACATTCTCATAGTTCAAATAAGTAAGTTGACCAATCAATGAAGCCAAAGCACCAGAATGGCTAGATGCTAAAGTCAAAACTAAAGAATTCAACATCTCAAATGATGATCGACCAAAACTGGAAAAGATTGGTGACTACTGGAGTGAAGAGCAGACCACAGAGATAGTGAACCTATTAAAGGAATTCCAAGATGTATTTGCTATATATTATAAAGACCTCAAAGGCTTAGTCCATGAAATGGGAGAAATGAAGATTGATACTAAACCTGATGTTCGACCTATGAATAAGAGGCCATATAAACTAGTTCACAAATACAAAGAGATAATCAAAAAGGAAATTGATAACATGCTTGCAGTAGGCATCATCTATCCTATCGACCAATCAAAATGGGAAATTCCAATGGTTGTACAGCCTAAGAATCATGATCCAACCAAACTAAGAATTTGTGTCGACTTCAATTTACTAAACAAATTGACAGACCCATTTCCAACTCCTTATGCAGATGAAATCTTGAATGAGGTTGCAGGACATGAATGCTACTCATTTACAGATGGATTCTTAGGTTATAACCAAGTGCCAATAGCTAAACAAGACCAGAAGAAGACAACATTTGTGTATAAATTTGGTTCATTTGCTTACAAGTTTATTCCTTTTGGATTAAAAAATGCACCTGCAGTATTCTCTCGAATTGTTGTCAAAACATTTCAAGAATATATCTATAAGACCATGACAGTATACTTTGATGATTAGACAATATACTCCATGTTAAAGGATCATTGCAAATGGCTCAGACTTATGTTGGAAAGATGTCGACAAATTCAACTCTCCCTAAACATCAAGAAATGCATATTTGTGACCCCCATAGGGATATTATTAGGGCACATTGTCTGTAAGGAAGGTATTAAGGTTGACTTTGCTGAGATCAAAATTATCCTCGACCTAAAACCACCAGTAAACCCAAAACAAGTCAGGGTGTTACTTGGCCACACAAGCTATTACAAAAAATTCATAAGATATTATTCAGATATGACCTATCCTCTTGAAGAACTATTAAGAGAATATCAAGAGTTTAACTAGATAGAGGAGTGCCACATATCATTCGAAAAATTAAAAAGAAAAATAGTCGAAGCACCAATCCTAAAGTTTCCAAACTAGTCGATCAAATTCCATGTTCATATTGATGCATCAGGCCTAGCAATAGGTGCAATATTAACTCAACCAGGAGATGATGGAATGGATTATCCTATAGTTTACAGTAGCAAAAAATTAAACAAGGCTGAGAGAAACTATTCGACAATAGAAAGAGAAGCACTAGGAATGGTATTTGCACTACAAAATAATCGACATTATCTCCTATCTAACCCATTTATATTCTATACAGACCATCAGGCCCCAAAGTATCTTGTCAATAAACCACTACATCATGGAAGGATCTATCGATGGATACTTCTCTTCCAAGAATTCGAGTTCAAAGTCGTTGTTCGACCAGGCAAGTCAAATGTCGCATTAGAGGAAATTTCAACTCAAAATGGGCCTTTTAACTTTAATTCAAATTCCATGTCATCATATGTTAGAAAATAAAACTGTTTTAAATTTTAAATACCGTATAGGTCTTAAACACTTTTCTAATATAAATTTGGGGATAGGTTTCATAAAAAAAACTACTTTTTTTGTTTGTATTTTCGACATATCTCCCCGTGTTTTTACTCAAATTTCAATCGGGAGAGCTCATTGGATGCGGAATTAAATTCCACATACAACAAGTACCCACTCGGCATACTTTTGATGGACCTCACTACCCCAAAAACAAGAAATACCTGAAAACAAGTGATGATGATGTCATCATCACATTTGTTCAGGTATTTCTTGTTTTTTGGGTAGTGGGGTCCATCAAAAGTATCCTGAGTGGGTACTTGTTGGATGCAGAGTTTAATTATGCATCCAAAAAGTTCTCTCGATCGAAATTTGAGTAAAAACACGGGGAGATATGTCAAAAATACAAACAGAAAAGTAGTTTTTTTCTTTTCTTCCTCCAAAATTAATAAATATTATTTTTTATTTTAACTATTATTTTGTTAATTCTTTTTAGGAGGGCCATTTTGAGTTGAAATTTACTCTAATGGTCCCGACCATTTATCCCGAATCGACACAGGAGAATAACTGACAGGAGTCGACGATGACTTACCTGATGCACATTTATTTCAGATAGAAGCAATCCTAATAGAACTAGAAGGAATAGCTCAGTTCTTGGAAGATGGACATGCACCGGAAGAAATGAGTACAAATAAAAAGCAGATCTTAGCTATGAAGGTTGCACCCTACAGTCTTATAAATGGATTTTTATACAAAATGGGATTAAATGACATCCTCAGCAGGTGTGTACTAGAACACAAACGACACAACATTATGCATGAAGCACACTATGGACCTGCAGGAGGACATTTTCAGGTAGACACAACTGCAAAGAAAATCCAACAATCAGGGTTATGGTGGCTGACACTCCACAGAGATTGCAATTTTTTTTTCAGTCGATGTGACAGATGTCAATGACTAGGTCGACCCTTGCCTAGCACAGAAATGCCTTTGATATCAGTAAACCCAAGTTTGACATTCGAAATCTGGGCCATAGAATTCATAGGACCATTTCCTATACCAGCAAAAAGGTCAGGTGCAAGGTATATCATAACTGCAGTTGAATATGTCACTAAATGGGCAGAAGTTGAACCAATCGACACATGTTCTAGTTAGATATCTGCTAAGTTTATCTATGAGAATGCCATCACTAGAATTGGATGTCCACTAACTCTAATTAGTGACCAGGGAACACACTTCATCAACATAACTATCAAAACCCTAACCGACCAGTTCCAAATCGACCATCATTGGAGCATAGCATATCATCCTCAGTCAAATGGAGCAATTGAAGCATTTAATAAAACATTAACAAGAGGACTAACCAAAATATGTAATGCCGATAAGGATGACTGGGATGAGAAAATACCTGCAGTATTATGGGCATATAGAACAACATATAAACGATCAACCGACCAAACTCCTTTTCAACTAGTCTATGGACAAGAAGCAGTAGTTCCACTACACTTCTGACAACAGACACCTATCATCGCAAAAATACTACATGTCGATGTCGAATAAGGAAGAAAGGACCAACTATTGCAACTAAGCAAACTTGAAAAGCACTGACTAATGGAAATACAACATCAAAAAATCTAGAAACAACAACAGAAATCATGGCATGACCGAAACATCAAGAACAAAAACTTGTCAGTAGGAGACCTTGCTTTACTATACAATAGTCAGGTAAAAGGTAAACCTAAAAATCTCCACATAGAATGGATGGGACCTTACGTTGTCGAAGAGATACATACCAACAGATAAGTTCAACTAAGGACGTTACAGGGCATAGTATTTCGAAAGCTCGTTAATGGATCCCGACTAAAATGCTAAAAAAAATAAAAAAAATCATATAACGACCATAACCGTCAACGAAAAGCCATAAAAACTTAAAAATTCAAAAGCCAAAAAAATACTGTACATACAGAAAGCTATGATAGGAAATTACCATTTCGATAACCAACATCATGCCCATCGACATAACACCATCGACCATTTTCATCGACTGACCACTTCCATCGACCATTCTCATAACCGACATCGACCGACGACCTCGATAGTCCCATCGCGCATTAATGACATCGAGCGCTGAAAGAAATTCGCCATTAACGCACACTCAAGTATTCCAGCTGGAACATCACGTCCACCATTAATACACCCATCGATGCACACATCCACTGCATCGCCTATAAATACTGGATCGTCGAAGGATCATTCACCGCAATCCATACAGAGAGAGTATCAGAGCATCCAGTCAACTAAAATCCAAGAACCCCATAGTGAAATCGACCATCAAACCGACACAATGGCACCCAAACAAACCAGAGCCTTGAACAAAACCAAGGAACTACAGGCTGCGGATACACCTTTAGACCGCAGGCTGAAAAACATTAAGAATGCCAAGGTGCAGGAAGGCTCATGGCAGAAACTCTGGGCCGAGATGCAAGAATGGGATTATGTTAACAAAAAGACCACTCAAGCCGTAGAAAAGATCAAATACAACACTATATTCAACTATGTCAATGCACCACTTATGGCTAGCTTTGGTGGCACAAAGGAGACTGCTGTAAAATTCATCATTAGTCGATACCACAATGGCCGATTCTACTTCGACCAACCAGTCGACATCTCTGGAGAAGTCATCTCCAAGCTCACCGGTCTCTCAAATGAAGGAAACCCAGTTCCAGTCGATATCAAAGAAGGAATGGTCGAAGAGATAATAGGGTCGACTTCGGGAAAGAACTCGAAGGGGTTGATGATCAGCCAAATCACAACCCGAACGCTACAGATTGTGGCCAAAATAATTGCAATCACACTCACCCTGGCAGGTCGAGGCAGCGACCTTAAGTTAGACATGATAGAAGCTGTCGACACCATTGCTGTAGATGGAAGGATATACAGATGGGCTGAATATGTTGCTAACATGGTCAAGACCATCTGCGAAAGATGCCAAGAAATGGGGGGAATCATCAAGTTCCCCTCCCTAATCTTATGGATAGTCATGTACCATATCTGCCCAGAGGGGAGTCTAGTCTTTCAGGAACCATCGAGGTTCCACATGTGGAGATTTAAGCCATTCTCCCAGAGAGGAACCTTGTAGGAACTTGAGCATGGGAAATCACTATTGGAGAATTGGCTCCAACAGCTCAAAGTCCACACGACTAGATGGAGGGTGCCTCAAAACATCCGAAGAAATATACCGATGAACTCCCACATCTAGCTAGAGCTTGACCATACCTCGGTGTGGTACATGCAGGGCGACAACTCAAATGCCAAAGCCCTCAACTACTATCCATCAGTCGACCAGATCTTTCGGGAACTGTCTCGATAGGCCAAAACCAAAATACAAGTACCAGTAGCAGCAAAGCAGATTGACTTCTCAATCGAGGAGCTGCTCACAGACCAGGAAAAAGAGGAAGACTATGAGCTCAACCTCTATATCAGCACCTTTGTGTCGGAGGAGACACCGGTCGAACATACTGGCCGAATTCAAATAACCATCAAACCTCCAACCACAAAAAAGGGTAGAACCCCAGACAGTAGAGCCATAGCCAGAGCAACAGGTAATTACTACGGCTGCAGAAAGTGTCGTCTCGACCCAGGAGCTGAAGGGGGAGACAGAGCTAGGAAACCTTGAGTATGCTATCACAAAATGCATCATTAGAAAATTGTCAAAGGAGATAGCAACGGCCAGGAAGAATCTCAATACATAACAACAACAACAAGGTAAAGGTAAGCACAAGATTATCCTTGTAGACTCATCAAAAGATGATAAGGAAATGACAGCCATGGCCCTCGACATCATAGAGGATGCCACACCAAACAAGGTGCCAGTCGAAACCCAGTTCCAAAGATTCATCGAGGCAGGAGCATAAGCAGGTCAACCAAAGAAAGATAAGACTACAACAACACCTAAAAACGTTGTCAATCTGGTGTCTATGCCTCCACCCCCATCACTGACAAAAATAACCAAGGAACAATTACCGACACCACAATTAGTAAGCCCCCTCGAATTATGCAAAAGTGTGATGTCGAAAGAGGTGAAGGCAAAATTCGACAAAGATAGAGATTTGTAGGAATTCATTGAGAAACTGCCTGAGTTATTTAAGTCAGCCCAGAAGATATCTACAAAAGCACCTCTCTTCACTATCAGGGGATACCAACCAGGACATGAATACCAATCCAGAACCTTTGCAACCATCACATTGAATTTCGAGAGAAATCCCGACAAGGAAGCTGAAGTGGTTGCATGTTGGACCTCGACTATCACCCCGACCATACCTCAAGCCGGCCCACCAGCCACTGCCCCGACTGGAGGAGAATAAAATGGGGAGGACATAGCTCGAGAATTTAACCAAATGTTCTCCGACTTAGACTCACCTCCCCGACCTGACAATCCACCACTCACCCACACTTCCCCCAAACCAATCACTCCCGACCATTCGCCAACTCCATCACCACCACCACCACCCCCCGACTCAGAACAAGGCCCACCATGACCAGCTGCATCCAAACAACCAAAAGTGGTAGTCATCCCACCTCCCCAACTAGAGAAACCATCAGCCACTATCCCACAAACCAAAGATCCCGACTCGACTGTTGGAGGTACACAGGTGTCGACACAAGCAGAAAAAGAAAAGCATAAGAACAGGAAGGAGAAATAGAAGAAGGAGCATCATGGAAAGCCATCAAAGGTCCAAATCAGATTGAAGAATGCAAGCTCCCTGACCGACCCAGAGTTAGGAAAACTCCTCAAGACCCTAGCAGGTGAAGCAAAGATGAGGAGTGAGCAAAGAAATAAGGAACTCGACGACAAGAACGCAGAACATGTCGAGTTCCTCACCAAATGCCAAAACCTGGCCCATTCCGTCCTGTCGGGCCCCATCAAGGTTGACAAAGACAAACCGCTTGAAAGGGCGTATCATCTATTTGAGAGCATGGTGTTGACACTCCAAGCTCACATTCAAGAAACAAAGGAGGAACAAAAAGAAGAAACTGCCAGACTCCTAATGGCACAACACACCTCCTTCACGGAAGCTTACAAAGTGCTACAAGATCACATGGAGGAGTCTGTCATAACTGAAGAAATACTGAGATACTGCCCTGCTTGCTATGAGCAAGTCTATCAGCAATCTCGATAGACCCGACAAGGGATATAAGCATTGGAAATCCAGAAAACCACTGAGGAAGCACTAAGGACCACAATAGAAGAACAAATAGTGCTTGAAATAGCCAAATTGCAGAGACTAGAGAGGGAAGCACATCAGTGGGTGCAGCAAGCTATCCCCAATTTAGAAAAAGTCGACATCATCTGTCCATAGATGAAATGACTTATAGAGACTACAGAGGAGAAGGACCAATTTATGGGTCCCGACATGGAGAGGATAGCAGAAGTCTCCATATCAGAAAAGATGTCGATCCTATCGAGCCTGACCACACTTACCATCGACATCCAGAAGATTTTGCAAAGTTGGTCATATTTTCAACATAACCTCGCAATAACAGCACCAGCCATTGTCAAAGTCTGTGTACAAAAGCGATCGACCATTAGACTTCACAACCCATGAAGACAAGGCAAACACAGTAACTATTGAGAGCAAAGGAACTTTTGTACTTCCATGTTTCTTCAGGACAAAGAAACATTTTGTTCATGGGGGAGATGTAGAAGGAGCAAGTTGATAATTCGACTTGAATGATAGCCGACTTAGTCGATCAACTAACTAATTCGATGAGCCGACTTATTCGATCAGCCGACTAAGTCGGTCGACTGGCTAAACTAGAGATTAGGTCGGCCACCTAAGGTCGCGTCGGTTCACCAAACCGACAGATAGTTATTTTGTAACTGTTTTGTAATCATATATATTAGGCTATTGAGCCAGATGAAAACTCAGTTCAATTCTCTGTGTTGTATGGACTCATTCATGTAATATAATCTGTTAATTCACCTGTTTGTTCTTATCTCTTGTCTCTGTTTTATATGTATATTTTAGTGTGTATTATTGGTAACCTCATGTGATCTATGAGATTACAAAACATGACATTCCATTTGTGGTGTTCTTCGAACTCCCTAATAGATGATTTAGTTTGTTTAAGACTTTTCTAGTGAACTTTGACCGGTACCACCGCGTAATGGTACATTGAACTTCCACAACATTCGTTTGTGGATTTTGGTTCTTTGGCAACTGTATTTCTTACACACTTTTAGCTTCCTATCCACTATGAAATGGGTACAGATCTCTTAACTTCTCTACGTCAGAACACCTCCACGCACATATCAGATCATATCCATGAGTGGAGAAGGCGGAGAAGACTTATTAAGGATCCTATCCTGGATCAATTGTTAGCTGATTGGTTTACTAAATCTTTGTTGCCTCCAATCTCCTGAGATGTGGCTATGGGTGGTGCCGTTACCAAAGAGCAAGCCATTAGTCAAGACCAATATCTAGACTTGGTATATTCCCAGTATAGAATGTTGTATGGTTTGATGCCTCAAGCTCCTCGCCCAAGCACCGATCCTGCCAAGCCACCAGTAGAAATCCCTGTTTATGGGATTGTTGGTTCAATCTAGTCCCCTCCAATAGCAAAACCTGCCAAGAAACCCTAGAATTCCACCCCTACTCCTTCAAATCCCAAGGTTTCCACTGAGGTAAATTCCATTTAGAGTACGTCAACACCCAACAATAATAAAAAGAAAGGTAAAAGAAAAAACAAAAAACCTGGAAACTCGCAGGAGAATCCAAAACCAATCACCAACGAGAATGATAAAGGGAAAATAAAAGTGAAATATCCATGTCTACTATGCGGAGGTGACCACTTCATGAAAGAGTGTCCTCATCGTGAAGAAATCAATCAATTTCTAAAAACTAATCCCGCGCTAGCAGTTCTCACTGATCCTTTTCCCTCTCAACAACAACTGATAGACCACATGTCTAATTAGGGAAATTCTAGTTCTTCAGAGGAAATTTGCATGATGTCTTTGGACACTATTAATTTACAATCTCGAAGTCAGAGTTATGACAAACACACAGACAAGAAAGAAGAAAATTATTCTTCAAGAAAAGCTCCCTCTACTGGTTCTCTCGAGTCCTCGTCTACTGGTCCCCTAACCATCAAGAAACCTAATCTCAACATGGTTTTGCGCCCACCGAAGAGTACTCTTAGGAAGGCTATTTTTAGCCCTAATGCTCGAGCTGCCCAGTTTTATAATGTAGTTGAAGATCTTGCTCAGGAACCATGTGCAATGTCTACCTTGGAAGTACTCCAAAGTTGTCCAACGCAATGCAAAAACTTGCAAACCGCATTAGGAGCTTTAGACCTGGACAACACTATTTGATTCATTTTAATGTCGAGAACTATAATTCTAGACTACCTCACAAACTCACTTTCCAAATCATAATGAAATTAGTCACAAAGAAGGTCTTTAGAACTGTCTTAGATGAAGGAGCTTCAACTTCGGTTTTGTCCCGGTCTTGTTGGAAAGCTATTGGCTCTCTCAAGCTTGTAACATCACCAATGACTCTGAAATCCTTTGATGGATGAGGTTTCCAACCCCATGCTCTCATACCAACCCTTTCAGTTGAGCTTGGGGAAAAAAATGTTTCCATTCAAGTGGAAGTAGTAGATGCCCCGTTAGATTACAACCTCCTATTAGGAAGAAATTGGTTTTACGTCATGACTGTTGTCGGTTTGATAGTATTTCAAACCGTCCAGTTTCCATATCTTGGGAGGATTGTAACCATTGACCAGCTTCATTTTTGTACACCATATGTTACCACCCCTATAGCTAATACCATCCCTATGTTAGGCCAGTTCCCTCCTCCTTACCTGTCGATTGGGGTAGGCATGCTGAAGTACTCTTCCCTTATGGGGATTTTTTCGTCAAACCCTCCTAACATAGAAACGACAATGGTAAATATGATTTCTTCATTTCATTATGATCCAAAGGGCAAAAAAATTGTTGGGTCCACCTCATTGAGTCCGCATGAAGAAATGTACAACGTTATCCAAACCCTTTCCAATGACCACACTAATGAGCTTGGCTTCGGACCCTTACCACCTGCCCTACTGGTTAGAACCCTCTCTTCCTACTCTGGATTATCTCTCCCAGACTTTTCCTTCTGATGAGTCCATCATGGAGATTATGAGTATGAATGAACCTGCATGGGAGGATCATCATCATAGATCCTCGTTCCTACCCAATACCAGTTTGGTAGACCATGATTTTGCATCCCTTTTTACTACTGATATTTCCAAAACACCTCAAAATCCTATATTATTGTAGAACATGGATTCTAAAGGAAACCTATGCAACATCACTCAAACAAATCCAATTGACATATCATCCAAGCCTGGCACCCTTGAGCATGTTCATGTTGGGAAGAACTGCTCAACAAGAGAATCTGAAGCATATAGAGCACTTTTCAAAGAAATATGAGATGTCTTTTCCTGGTCCTACGAATAAATGTCTGAGATACACCCATCCATTGTGGTTCATGAAATAAAACCTATCCCACTGCAAAACCTGTCAGGAAAGAACTGAGACAAGTCCTTCCATGGAAAGCCGCAACTATCAAAGCTGAAATATAAAAGCTTCTAAAAGTAGGGTTTATTTATCCCGTACCCCTGACGGAATGGGTATCGAATGTCGTCCCTGTCAATAAAAAGTAGGGCACCATTAGAGTCTACATTGATTTCAGAGATTTGAACAAAGCTTGTACCAAAGACAACTTTCTCACTCCACATATCGACCAAATTATTGAAAACTGTGACGGAAGTGTCATCTTCTCGTTTATGGATGGATTTTCGGGTTATAATTAGATTGATATTTTACCCATCGATTAGCGCAAGACAACATTTATTTTCCCATGGGGAACCTTTGCATACAAGAAGTTACCATTCGGCTTGAAAAATGTTGGAGCCACTTTCCAGCGTGCTATGTCCTATTCGTTTCATGATATAAAACATATTGTAGAACCGTACCTTGATGGCCTCCCATCTCATTCACAGTGACAGGAGGACCACCCTGGTCATCTTAGAGACATTTTCTTGAGATGTAGTCATTATAACATATGAATCAATCCTCATAAATGTGTTTTTTGCGTTGATACGGGATGCCTGTTAGGCTTTGTGGTTTCTAAGGATGGCATCCGGATATATCCATTGAAAATTGCTGCTATTCTATCCCTACCAGCCCTAACCAATATTCTATAACTCCAAAGTTTGAAGGGGAAGGAAAACTTCCTCCGCTGTTTCGTTTGCAATTTTGCAGAGAAAACATACAGTTATATGCGTCTCCTTAAGAAAGACACTTTGTTCTTTTGGGATGACTAAGCCCAATGGGCCTTTGATAATCTCAAACATGCTCTGACTCACTCACCCATGATATACCCCCTATATTATTCAAAGTATTTTCTCTTATACATTGCTTCCTCCACTACTACCATTGCTATGGTTTTGGTGTAGGAGAATCCCGACGGTCAGGAACACGTGATCTACTATGCTAGTAAGAATCTCATAGATTCTGAAACTTGATACTCACACATGGAGAAATTAGCATTGGCCACGGTCATTGCTGTTCAGAAATTTCGTCACTACATTTTTCTCTACACAACCACCATATTGGCAGACCAAAACCCTATGTATTACATCCTGACTCTTCAGATGCTCGGGGGCAATTATTACCAATGGATAGTCATCCTACAAGAGTTTGATCTAGAATTTGACAAAGCTATGTCAAATAGATCCTTGGTCTTTGTTGAGCTAATGTGTGATATTCCCTTTGCTTCGACAGAATCTGAGCCCAATGATTCATTCCCGGATGAATTCCTGTTCTTGATAAGCACTACTGACCCATGGTATGGAGATTTGCTCATTTATCTCAAGACACAGAGATTTCAGCCCACTCTATCCCGTGACGATCGTTTCTGTATCTGTCACCATGCAAAATACTACCTCATCTTGAATGACACTTTGTATAGATGTGGTATCAATTCTGTTCTCTGATGATGCCTTACCCACGAGGAAGATGAACAAGTTTTGAATGACTCCCACTCTGGAGCATGTGGCGGTCATCTATCTGGGATGGTTACAGCCCAGAAAATCCTTTGCGCTGGCTATTTCTAGCCTTCGGTCTTTAAATATTGTCATGAGGCTGTTAAGAAATGCCCACCTTGTCAACATTTCTATCTGAAAAAGCACACCCACCCTGATCCGTTACACCCCATCATTCTCGTTGGCCCTTTCTCCAAATGGGGGATCGATTACATGCATTGTAATCCTACCTCAGTCGGGGGGCATGGTTACATCATCGTAGCCATTGATTATTTTATGAAATGGGCTAAGGCCTTGCCTACATATGCAGAGGATGGTAAGAATGCCGCTCTCTTCCTATTTAATCACGTGATAGCAAGATTCAGAGTCCCGCAGTCCATAGTCACTGATCACAGATCACATTTCCGTAATCAAATGATGGAGAAATTAAGTGCCAAGCTAGGTTTTTGTCATGAAAACTCAACGCCTTATTATCCGCAAGCTAATTGTTAAGTCAAGGCCATTCACAAAGTTTTGAAAACAATGTTGCATTGGATGGTTGGAGACCATAAATCCAACTTGCACCATATTATTTTCTCCACTCTTTGGGCTTACAGGAGTTCGGTAAAAACAACTATTAGTTTTACACCCTTCCAGCTTGTTTATGGACTAGAAGCTGTCTTGCCTATTCAATGTCAAATTCCATCCTTGAAAATTGTCGTCAAACTTCTCCCAGACACTTCCATAGAGGAAGAAATATTTCTCTACTTGAACAACCTTGACGAAACTAGAAGATATGCTGCCTTAGCCAATGAGGCACACAAGAAACACGTCAAGGCGCAATATGACAAGTTTGTCCAACCTCGTGCTTTTAACGAAGGTGACCTAGTTTTAACCTATGATCAAAGACATGACAAACTAGGGAAAGGGAAGTTCAAATCCATGTGGTATGGTCCTTTTGTTATTTCCAAAGTTCTAGAGAAAGGGGCCTATGAGCTCGTGGACTATGATGGAATCCCCTTAGGACAACCTCGCAATGGGTTGTACCTGAATAGGTACTATGCCTAGATATTTCTTGTATAGTACATTGTATATATGTATATTACTTGACTTTTTAGTGTTCTTAAGTATTTTCAATATGGTTTTGAGTTTAGTGTCTGTATCTGTTTATACCATGTTTTGGTCGTGTAGAACAAATGGCTTTCTACGGCTTCATTGATGGTGCTTGCCACCACACCTTGAATCTTGCCTCAGCTACTTGGGTTCTCTATTCCCAGCTTATTATTTGGTTAGTCCAGGAGCGGTTTGTATCGGTCCCACTACCAACAATATCATCGAGTATCAAGCAGTCATAGGTCTTCTGATTGAAGCTGCCTCCCAAGATGTCTGTAACTTGGTAGTTTTGATGGACTCACAACTAGTGGTTTGTCATTTAAACCATGTCTATACTCTCAAGAATCCCATGCTTCTCCATCTCTTCTGGAGGGTACGTTTATTAGAGAGGTCATTTGAAGCTATTACCTATAGGCATATCCCTAGGGAAGATAATGTAGTTGCCGACTCATTAGAAAATTACATCCTAGATTGGAATATTGCCCATTCATGACGTGAAAATCAAACATGGTTCACTGTAAATAAACTGTAAAAGACACATAAAACTCATGTAAATACATTTTCCATTTGAGACGCACAAACACCAAAAGTAGAAGTTTGTATATATATATATATATATATATATAAATGTTTTACAAAAAATAGGTCACGATACCTCATCTGAAGCACTCAGGATTTCAGGAAAAATATCATCATACAAAAATCCTAAAGCTATCTATCAGCTTTCAGTAATACATCATGTGGCCTATCATCTAGTGATGCTCATGGTAACACAAGACCACCTGGTATACTCGACATAGCAGTCTACTGAAACGACCTGGTACTCCCACAGTGGGCCTCGAGTACCTCAGTGGGATGTCGTCGATCAAGGCATCTGGTATGTATAGATTTAACCTCTTGAGGTTCTCCTTTAGCTCCCCCATCACATCATCACCCTATGGAACAAAGTGAGCTCCGGTTCTCCTGTCTAGTGGGGAGGATCCACCAGGTCGTACTGCTTCGACGTCTGCATGAAAACATTTAAGTCTCATTACTACACATAAAAAATATAAAACATTAAAACATAAAAACACAATTACCATTTTAGTGTTTTTGTTTCTTACCAATGTCACCCCACTGTGCACTAGGTGGAAGTGGTAGATCAGGGTCACCACTGAAGTCAGTACCCGCGTATGCATAGTCCTCAACCATGAGGATCTGATCTCTCAGCCATCAGAAAAATGGATCTCTGAACTTCACCTTACCTCTACCAGCCCCTGTGCGGGACATGATCCGAACCCACCTCAGCATGTGAGGGTCTCTCACCCTCAACTCTATAAATAATACCTGGGGTCTCAGTTGGGGGACCCACTCAAAAAAGAAACATGCTAATATGGATCCAAAACCAAACTGCTTCAGCTCCCCCTGTCGACACTTGGTTAGCTGATCTTTGAAAATCAGTAAAAGAGCCTCTGCCCAGTTGAAGACTGTGGGTGCCATAGCCTATATAGCATAGAGCATATGCGCTCTATATGCCTGATGAACCCCTTGGCTCCCTGCCACTCTCTGCATGGTGAATAATACTGTGCGAAGAGGGCCCTCTACCACTACTTTGATGGGAATTTTCTTCCTTGATGTTCTGGTCTTGGGAACACAATGGCTATTTATTAGTTCTTGGGTGGTGATGTCCCCTCCACGGGAACCAGTCAAAGAGATGGGAGAACCCTGTCTCGATAGGCCTATCATGAAGTAGATATATTCTACTTCAATTGTCAATACATGATCACCCACCTCAAAATACTGTTGCTTCAGATTCCACAGATGGAGAATATGGTCCAATAAATTCTCATGTGACACCATGCAGGGTGTGCAGAAAAACTTTAGAAGACCACAGTCCCTCAACGTGGCTATACATCCCGTGTTTCTTTTGGCAAATGCATCATCATTTTCATGTTGCCTCTCTTCCCAAATAACCATTTTTTACCAATGGAAACCTACCAAAAACAATCATGAGGATAATTAGAAACATCATCAACCTTTTAAATCGTCAAAATTTGGTTAATTTTCCTTGTAACTATGCTTTTCTTTGCCCACGGCTGGCACCGTTTGAGTCTCATTGAGGACAGGAAGTGGAACCTCCTAAGTGAAGTGTTTTAGGTGTGATTCTTGTGGGGTACCGCTTATCCCACAAGGTATAATAGCGGTGCCCGCATTCAAGGTTTTAGGGTTCGCTCAAATTGCCCAAAACACCCCCAAAAATAAAAAATGAAAGCATTAAATGAAAGAGAAGGGTTCAAGATTTTACCTGGAACTGACGATGTGTAACTCCAATAGTAGATGCTCCCGGAATCACCAACTGAAAATATGACCAAGAAACTTCTCCAAAGGCTCTCCACTATTGGCAAATGCTAAAATGTTTTTTTTTTACTATTTACATAACTTTTATGATCATTCTAGGTTTTGGCATGTCATAGTTTTGTTTTTAAAATCATTTATTACAATAAATATATCAGCCATGATCCTTTAATGTCATTTATTGGAGATTTTAACAGTTGTTTTTTAATTCATTGTGGGATAAAGAGTGATAGCAGTGAAAGTTTTGGGAGTTTGTTTTTTACTTTTTCGTACTACCATAAAATGGAAAAAGTATTTGAGCATTTATTGCGACACTTTGGTCATGCTCTCCAAAATTAGCATCAAAGGTCTAAGTCCTTTTCTGATTCTTTTTAGACTCGTAAAATCCCCCATCATGAAAAGAGACCTAATTGAGTCTTCTTTAAACTTTTTTCAGGCTCCTTAAATATGAAAAGATTGTCGAGCGATCTTGTCTGCTTCACGCTCGTTAAAGCACTTGAAGAGTCGTTCATCTGATGGTAGGTTATCACTTTTTTAGTTTAGATGAAATATTTACGAAAAAACACCCTGTGGAGTCTTCTTCCTTGTTCATTTAGACTCTCTAAACATGAACGATACGGATTTAACTTTCATTGGACTCGTTAAATTAAACATTGAGAGACCCTCTTCTAAAAAGGAACTCCTCCTCTCTCAGGTTCGTAAAACATATGAGTTTGGACTTGTCTTTGGATGGGATACAATGAGTGTTTGTTACCCTCTTTGAACTCATAAAACCGAAAAGAGGCAGTCATCAACCATGATGGGGAAATTAAGGGAAGGGAATCATTTTGCAAATAAATGGAAGTTTGTTGTTACCTTTGAACATGGAACTTGTCTGCATATCATTTAAGTCAATTGGGTATCCATCTGATTTCCATGATGATCCACTTTCATGAGTCATGTCACTCCTTTGAATCTTTCAAAATAATGCATTATCCACCATCGTGCTGTGTGTTTGTCTGGTCTAGTCATGCTTGCAAGTCTTTTGTTGTGTCGTCCGATGTTCAAAGGAAAGTTGAATTTTTTTACCTCTACAGTCAAAATAGTCTCTGTGTCAGTAATTTTGAGTTAGTCTTATGGTTACCTCATTCACATCATTCCAGAATTTGTTCCGAGTTTCATGTCGTCGATGTGGGATTCATAATGGCTCTCCTTTGATGAGACTATTCCTGTCGACATCAGCTCATCATTCGGGAAAGAGTCTTAGAAACAAATTTAGTACCTTGATATTTGTATGCCTCAATGACAAATCCTCTCGCTCTCGACATAGGTTCACATCATTGACCTTTGATCGATAGAATTGACTGGGTGTTCGACATCAAGACATCTATTCACACTCAGTAGATTGTACTAGGGTACCTTGGGAATCATTGACATCAATGGTGATCTCCCTCGAACTTGTTAACGGTTCACATCATTGGCTGGTAATCAAGTGGTTTCTACCATGTTCGACTTCAGAACATTGTAATCACATGGATAGATTCGTACTTTGTGGAAAATGAGACGAAGACCCTGGGTACTTGTTTAGCACTCATTGCTTTCCCTAGGTTACGATGGAATTTTGTATATGAAGCATGGATCCACATTTGTATGGTCGTGGCTATGCTCAAATTTGTGTTTGTATGACATATATCTACATTGTATGTTTGGTAGCTATGTCTAAGTTTGAGTCCTCTATCACATGGATCTACACTATATTCTAGTAGCCATGGTTGCTTATTCCTCTCATGGATCTGCCTTGTATTGGTCTGCATCCATGAGTTGGTTATATTTGTCTATGAGTCAAAAGTATTGATGTATTGTAGATGCCTACTCGATGACACTCTTCGATCAAGCTGACTCTTACCTTGAAGTGACAACTTGTTCTCTCAAATCTCTCACTTGTCTTATCCCTCTAAGCCTCATGCTTTAATGGGGGGCATTCTATTATACCCAAATCCTATCACCAACATGTGATGAGATCCTTAAACACCTATTTTTTCCCTAAATCCAAAATTTGGAGTGGAAAACATGCTTTGGATGTCAATTCTACATGAAAAAAGCTAGCACCGCCTTTTCCCTTTAGCTGATGAGCGGTACCTTGTTTAGCACCGTTTGAGTCCTGTTATAGAAAAGTGGTGCCACCGCGTATGTGCTTTGTTCTTGAAGCGGTTCTTACCCTTCATCGCTCTATCATAAAGGGAAATAAGCAGTACCCTTGGTAAAATTGGAAAAAAGAGGATTCTCGAGGTTTCTAGAACATGGGCCTCATGTCCTCCCTTATCCCTATCAATATGGGTTGGTTGGAGTTGAGATCCTTCTTGGTAGGATCTTATGGCCACCTCACCCAAAATTCTCTCAACTATCCCTATCCATTAAGCCTGGGATGTAACTACTGGAAAGTTTGAAAAAATGACTGACAAATTGAACCCTAAGACCCCTTAATTTGGCTAGCATACTGGTTCTAGTGAGATCAGTATTATAGGCAATGTTGACTTATCTCTTTTACATGTTAGCGTCCCAAAAATATATCTTGAAAGAGATTAGGAATCTATAATGGAAATTTCTATGGAGTGGTACCAACGAACAACGCAAGTGGGATCTAGTGAATTGGGAAACAATATATACTTCAAAGCACCAAGTAGGATTAGGACTTAGAGAGCCAGAAAAGGAAAGTGTGGTTAGTGGGGCCAAGCTATGGTTGAGATGGGTTTCCCATGCCTAGGAACCTTGGGCAATGATGTGGCACTTCAAGTACGCTAAGGGATGGGATAGAAGAGAAATCATAAGGTTCTTAGAAGATATTCTTGGTTCCCACATATGGTGAACAACATGGTTGGGTAGGAGATTGGTCCAGGATCATAGTTTCTAGGAAGTAAGGAATGGCCAAACCACCCGGGTTTGGGAGGACTCATGTCAAAAATTACCACTGCTTGGATGAAGTAGGCATTTTCAATGGATTCTAGAGGACTATATCACCCAAGGAATCATCAAGGTCAATGACATATGGAGAAACCAGGAAGATGATCAAAACCTCCAAATATGGGCAGAGAGGGAATGACAGGAATGCCTTGGCCCGGGGGAGGAGGTAGATAGAATGGAAGTAGCCCTCAACAACATGTGTATAAGAATGCACTCGGTGGACAACAAGATGCGATGGGGATATAGACAAAAAGGCTCCTTCATAATGAAGGAATCCTATGAAACTTTGACTAAGGCCGACATCTAACCTACGGATCAAGGAAAATTATGGAAAAAGAAGCTATGGACCAAGATTACCATTTTTAATTGGTTTGTGATAAGAAACTAGATATTAACAGGTGAAAAAATCTAGAAAAGAGGGATGGTAGGACCTTACCGGTGCTTCTTGTGTGAGCGAAGAAGAGACCATCAACCACCTCCTGGATGCTTATAAATTCACTTCCTCCATATGGGATCACGGTGCAGATATTTTTCAAAGATATGATCGGGTAAGGAAAACCCCTCCCAAGATGCTAACAAAATGGGATTGTAACCCCTTTCAAAACTCCATTCTTAACCACTTATGGGATATTTTCCCTCATTTCGTGCTTTGTGAATTCTGGAGTGGGGGGAATTCAAGGACCTTCCAAGGAAAATCCCTAACTATGAGCAGAATATGGGACATCATCACTCGCAGAATGAAAGAAATGATAAGGTCAGAAGCCTGGGAAAATTTGGATTGGGAAGCTACAGAGGTAGAAGCACACATTCGGAGGGCATGGGGACTGTTAGGACCTTTGCAATAGGATTTTAGTAGGAAAATATTATCTAGGACAATGAGAATTGCGGAGAACTGGAAGCCTCCTCCCGAAGGATTTTTCAATTTCAAATTCAATGTAGCATCGAAGGGAAATCCAGGACTAACAGGTTATGTATGCATCATACTATATTGTAGAGGTAGGATGGTGGGTCTCAGGTTCAGGTTCCTTGGCTGGGAAACTAACAATGCGACCAAGATAAAAGTCCTTCTGCAGGGAATTGAAATGGTAATTGAAAACTGTTGGACCCTTATAATCATCGAAGGGGATTCCCAAGTGGTGATTCAAATGGAAATGAAGCTTCAAAATGGGACTCAAAGTGCTAAGGTGGCACAATCGTGGAGATTAGAGGGTCGGCTGGAGAAGATCAAAGGGATACTAGCTAAGGGGTTGGATGCCAGCTTCATCAACGTAAGAAGACATGGTAACAATATAGCATATAGGTTGGAAAACCTTGGGATAGAAACCCACCGAGATTTCAAATCGAAGGATTAGGACATGATGATGGATGAGACAGGGCGGGACAGTTGTGTAAAACTCACACTCCAAGACTGTAGAGCACTAATGACACAAGTAGGACATGACATTGGATGGGATCAGATCTCTAACTGGTCATGTGGATAGGTAGGTGGTCGATAGGTTAGTCCATGTGAGTGGCATGTGTGATTTAATGCCGCTTTGCTCCATCATCAAGAACCCATCTATTCAATGGTCTAGCATATGTGTAGAAATAGATTGAAGAAAAGGAAATATGGATACATGTATGGGATTTATTTGATCCGAACTATGGATCAAACACAACAAATCATGATTTGTATCATGGTTATGATTTTCTTGATAAGGAAATTACTATTTAGGGAGATGAAGGGTGACAGGAAAAATCACATAAGAAGTCTGTGTCTGGTATCTGCAGCATACGTTAACAAGAGGTTGGGGTTGCGCTATTGGGTGAGGCCTCAGAGATATTGGGGAGGCAACCTAATGGAAGGTCATAAAGGAAGAGGGAAGCACACCTTAAACCATGAGGAGGACTCTGGGAAAGCTTCTAGATCCCAACAAAAGGAAATGTGGGAAGCCAGGATGTTCAAGCTCAAGATTCCTAAGGAAGTTCAACAACGAATTAATGAAATAGAGAAACAATTGTGGGAGGAGCTTGACATAGATAGGCTCCATGAAGCATGTTAGAAGTCATAGGATTGGATCATTGATCCCAGTCATAATGCAGGAATAATAAGTCTGTACGAGAGGAAAGTGGCCCTATTCTAGGTCATGAAAAATCTCATCGAGCTGTCAGCTTGGGACAGGAAGGAGGAGAGATCAGCAAAGGTGCAATCAGATCAGTGGCAAACATCCATGACTGTGGCTATCCAATAGTTGAATATAAAATTTGATATCCTCATGAAAGGGCTTGGGTTTTAGGTCCCCCCATCTCCACCACTTGTGGCAGTCCAAAATCCATATAATGATAGCATGCGTTAGGGACGCATCCCAGAACTCCCGTATATTCTACTTTAAGAGGTCAAGTATGAGAGTGCCATGTTATTTATGTGGATGTCAAAGGCATTTAGTGCCTTCTATTTGATAAACCATTTCCTTTCTCTTTGTCTGTTTTAGGTAGTCCATAGGAGTTTGTTGTCACAGCCAGGCTGGAGTCTTCTTGTTCTTCTTCTTAGAAGAATCATGAACCCATGGTGTCACAGACCCAGGGTATTTAATCTCTGTATTTGGTGCTTTTTGGTGGAAATGTTGGCCATAACTCATGTGGGAAGAGGGCTAGTTAGGGGTTATTTTGTATGGTGCAGATTGAAGTCTCTCAGGATGTAATTCTCTATTTTTGATATTAATATAACGAACGTCCTCTTACTTACAAAAAGAAAAGTAACATGAATCTTTTAATTCTGCTCAAATATTAAAATTCTCAATAATCAAGGTCACCCCCAATAGTTGGTATGTGCTCAATTTATAAAATTTCCAAGGTTAATAAAATAGTCTGAACAACAAATAAAAAAACCAGAGGAATAAATAGACTGCACAATCGTTAAAAATGCCTAAGTTAAATCATTCTTGAGTTTCCTATAATTCATCGAGGCAATAAAACAAAGAAGAGAATGCCCATGTAAGAGTAACATATTTCTAAATTGGTCTAGTTCAATTAATTCCCAAGAAACACCCTAATAGAGACACTATGAAGGAGTTATTAATGGCCCAATACTGTAACTCACCTAAGAGAGGAATCAACCAAGTAAGTAATTCGCCCAACAATTAATAAAACATAAGAAAACAAACTGTACAATGAATAAATTCCCAGTGTAATATAACTTGTCTAGTAAATAATTCACTCAATGTTATAGATGATTTTACCACACTTGGTAGATCATGCTTTTACGACCTTCCTTGTCCCTATGTAGACTCTTTGGACCCCATTTTCTCAAAAGAAACTTTGATGTTCCAAGAAACACCTTAAAAATACCTATTTATTTGTATATGTGGGCCACAAGATTACGTCTTGTGTGTACATGTAGCTTGTCCCACTATGACCCACGCACATCAAGAAATGTGCCCAAAAAATAAAATATTTTGGAGTTTTCCTCATTGAGTCATGAATAACTTGACCTTTGGCCTTCCATATGTCTCGAAACGCTCCAATTTGACCCTTCACTTCCTATTGAAGGGCTATATATTGGGCCCCGTGGATACATTGGAGGAGGAGAATTGAAGAGAGAAAGGAACCTATAGTTCATTTGTGCCCCATTCATTCGTGCTTGAGTTTGCATCCCTTTGTCCTTGTGAGCACCCATCGACGCTTTTCCCAAGCTTGCCATTGCATTGTGAGCTTTCCATTGATATGGAGGATTGAAGTGGTGGAGGTACAGTTGGAGGACTTGGTTTCTCCGTTTCAATGAGGTGCTGATAGAGTTTGTCACTTGTATCTCTTTTTATACTCAACATAAATATCTATTTCTCATCAATTGTATATGTGTAACAATGAATGTTCTTTATCCATGGATGTAGTTACTTTGATTTATACATATTGGTTTTATATATGCTAGAGTAGGCCTAACACTTAACATATATCATGCTTGTCTTTTCGTTGTTGTTGAGGATGGAAGGTAGGTACAAGCTTGGTTGAAAAGCTCAACGGGGATCAACTACAACCTTCCAGAATAAGATATTCCTTCTATCTCCTAGTGTTAGTTCTTTTTATCTCTATTGCACATAGAAATGGATTTATTTCTAGTGTCATGCATTCTGTTGTGGTGAACTCCAAGCCATAGGAATTCTTCTCCGTAACATAATTGAAAACTCGACTGGTGAACTCTTCCTTGTTTATTGGGGTTTGGGTGCACGATGTGCTTGAATTCCTCTCTGTTTCTCTATCTTTCTGTGTCAAGTTTAGAAGTGTGTGAGACCTTTGGTGTCCTGGTGAAGTAATTTGGATCTTAGCCTTCCTTTTACCACCTTCCTCTTGCTATACACGTGTCATAGAGGTATCATTCTCATATACATGAAAGATACTGTATTAAAAATCACATATACACACAAGTTTTCTATGAACTGTTGCATATGCCCCTCTTTTTGAGTGAGTGCTTGATGTGGGAGAGATGTTGGGTGGGGTTTGAGTGCCGATAAGTCTTCTTGGGTGCCTGTGGTGTTTGTTTGCTGCTTCTGTTATGACTAAAGACCCTTTTTCTTTTACTTTTAAGTTAGAAGTTGTTCTTGTCACTCTTCTCCTTTTTTGTTTTGCTATTAGTGCATTAGACCTTTGTATCTCAGTGTCTTTCTTGGCTTGTGTTTGATACTTGTTGTGGGGTCTCGGAGATTTAGAGTATTTTTATTGCATTTACATATCATTTATTAAAAAAAGATTTTATTTTTGGCATGTTTGTGCATGATGCATTTGCATGGAATTGTACTTGCTGTTGGGCACCGTTTTGACCCCTTTTTGCCACTTAGATATCTTTCATTTCCCTTCATAAAACCTTCATTTTTATTAGAAAAGCTTTAAAGTTCACCCATGAACCTTGGTTAAGAGGTATAATGTCATTACTTTCTAATAAATTGAGTTTTGAGACTTTTTAAGCATTTTAACTAAGATTTTTACTTAGATTACGGGATGTTCTAACTTCCCGTATTTTCTCCAAGATTGAGCATTTGCAGGACAGCTAGGTGGGACCTGGAAGATAGAGGAAAGATCGTCAGTGTCCAAGCATGGATGAACATTCAACGGATCAGTGATGTGGCCTTTACAGATGTCAAGTCAACCTCAGTCAAAGGCGGCCACCTATGCTCTCGTTCAACACAAAAGAAGGGGCAGTTTTGATTTTGTTGAGTTTCACGATTCTGATGAGGATCTCGATGGCTATGCTCATTAATTAGTTTACAGGATTATAGCATTTCCAGTTTTATTTCGAATTTGTATAAGTACTTCACAAAACAATGAAGAACTATCACGATTTTGGGAAGAATGCATTTGCTTTTGAACTGCGTGGTTTTGCTGTGTAATTGATTTATGGTGAATATATCTAGAGTTTCAGTTCTGTAAATATTCAATTGGTGTGTGGAGGAGGTAGTGGAGGGCCCCCATTGTTGATTTTACACATTCTTTTACTTGCCGGTGTAGCGATTTGGGTGATTGCAGCGATTTCATTTGATGCAGGCTATTTAAATCGTGCCATTGGTATGTGATAATCTCTGTAGTTTCTAGTTTATTGTTGCAGAACGAATTCAGTTAGTTTTTAATCGATTTCATGAAAAACTCTGTTATCTTATTTAAATGTTCAAGCTGCTATTCCATTGTGTTGTTTATCACTTGCATTGTTTAATAAACTCTGTTCTTTTACTGGTTAAATACTGAAAACATTGATGGTTCAGACCACGATATTCTGTATACTATATATTCATGTTTATTCAATGGTGAAGTGGTAAAGGACAATTATAAATTATGAACACTGTCTTGTAAGGGAATTTAATTAATAACTGTTCATTCAGCGCTGGAGTATTGAGCAGAACCTTGTAGTCTGTATCCTAGGATTAGAGTTGTTATTTAATTGCTTTTACTATCTCAGTTCTTTCACCAATAGACTGTTTCCATAAATCGATTGCTGTATACTTGAAAAGGAACAAATGAAGTTATCCCTGTAAAAGGATTTTTGTATCTTTAAGTTACAGTATTTTTCATCTGTCAGTAGGTTCAATTCACAGATAATTAAATTTTCTAAACAAGTCTAGCTCTAAGTCCTAAAACTTGGATGTGCCTCGAATTTTACTGACCCGAATTGATTTAAATTTAAGGTCTGATTCACATTGGTAGATCAGAGCCCAACATTTGGCGCCGTTGCCGGGGAGGCATTGTAGAAGCAGGCTTAGGAACTTTAGTTTTCTGATAAAAACAAAATTTTCAACAAAAACACAGAATAGGTTTTACTTTTATGTCAAGACTAAGAGACGAGAAAGGAAGATTTCTTAAAAACCCCCCAAAAACAGAAGTAACAGGAGCTTCTCTTCCAAAAGGATTCATCTCAATAGTAGGTACTTCTAAAATGGCTGAGGAAGAGACAGCAAAAGGGCCAACTGCAGAACAGAGAAGGTAATATGAGAGGATGCTGGAAATAGAAAACAAACGCAGACAGGAGAGAAGAGAAGATGAAAGGCGACATGAAAGAGAATAAGAGAGTAGACATGACAGGGAAGAAGAAAGGAGACACGAGAGGGATGAAACAACTGAAGGAGATCAGGAAGCCACTTTCAAATTCCCCATCCTGGATACTAGTGTTATCTTAGGGGAAGATGTAAAAGTGAAGAACATTCCACCCTCTGTTTTACCAAACTTCTATGGCATGACCTCTGAAGACCCTGACTCTTTCCTATTCGAGTTTGATATCTTGTGCCGAACTTATGGATACACTGATGACACCCATAAGCTTCGTCTTTTCCCTGCTACCCTTAAAGTAGCTGCTTTAAAATGGTTCATGGGCTTAGGAGAGAATTCTATTACTAGCTGGGATGAGATGAGGAACATCTTTCTTCGAAAATATCAGGCATATTGCAGATTGAAGGATCCAAAGGATGACATTTTTGGAATGACTCAACAGGAGGATGAGAGCTTGGAGGAGTATTTGGAAATATTTTCATATAACCTACAGAAATCTAAATACAATTCTTTAACACAAGAGATGATTAGAACAATATTTCTGAAAGGAATAAAAGAAGAGCATTTAGATATTTTGAATGTTATGGGCAAAGGTGACATTTCTTACCTTCCTTTTGATGAGATACTGGATTTATGTCAGAAATATTTGAGAGGGAAGGCTAGAACTGGAAAAAGGGACATCATTACCAAAGTAAACAAGTCTGCAAATAGTGGTATTTCTAGGGCTGAGCTTGGAAATCTGCTAGAAGATTTCAAGACTGATTTATTGAGCACATTAGGCACACAGGTCGAAGTAGCAAAAACCAAGAAAAGACAAGAACAACAGGACCAGCAAGATCAAGCTTTGTCTATCTTTTGTCCTAAGTGTAGAAAGAAACATCCTCTCAAAGAATGTCCTTTAAATGCTGTTGAAATTTGTGGCTTATGTACTTTTAATCATAAAACTGATGACTGCCCTAGATTGAAAGAGTTGCAAGCAGCTCGAATGGAGGAGAATCAAAGCATGGAGTCTCTCTACTTTATGGGACAACAAAGACCTTAGCAACCATGATATTCAGGTATGTCTCAAGACCCTATGCAGCAGTTTCATACAAATTATCAAACTCCTATTCAGAATTCATGAAGTGCACCCATGCCTTGGTAAACTTGGTCTCCTCCATTAGCCCAATCTACTTCGAATTGGAGAGGTTATGCCCATGGTAACCAGACATACCAGCAAGCTTATTTGCAGCCTTATCAACAAACTTCAGCCTATCCCCAATACCAGCAGCATCAAGTTCAAGCTCCTTCTTATCAAGCCCCATCTTACCAAGTCCCATCTTTCCAACAACCCAATATGGCTCCTCAATTAGGTCCACCACCTCAACATCTTCAATTGCCATCCAATCAACCTCCACCTCGGCCTACCCAACTACCAGCTCAGCCAATTCCAAATCCAAACAATAAAATAGACAGACCTATGTATAATGCTGATGATGGAATGGCACTTCCCTATTCAGTTCTTCCACTTCAAAATATCAATTTAAGATCTGGGAAAACCTTACAAAAAGAATCTCCTGTTATTTTAGAAGAACAAACAAAAAATGAGAAAACTCCAAAAAAATTAAATACAAAAAAATCTCAGTCAGAAAATCATAATCAAAAAGGAAAAACATTAGTAACATATGAGCCTCCTTTTCCAGAAAGGTTGATCAAAGAAAAACCTTCAATTTCTTTACCTGATTTTGATGTTTTGAATGAGTTAAAAAATGCATATGTCAAAATTCCTTTACTGCAGGCTATAAAGGATATTCCAATTTACACTAAAGCAGTTAAGGAATTATGTCTTAATAAGAGAAAGAAGGATCCATCAAAAATTCATGTGGTAGGCAATTTAGCAGGACTAATGTCTAGCACTGTTTTCATTGAAAAGTATATGGATCCTGGGATTCCAATGGTTACAATTACTATTAATAATTTTTCAATTCCAAAAACATTGATCGATTTAGGTGCTGCCATTAATGTTATGACACTTGAGACAATGGAATACCTTCACTTAACGAATCTCAGACCAACCACAACAGTCTTAGAATTAGCTGATAGGTCTAAAATTACACCTGAAGGGGTCTTAGAAGATATTACTATTTCTTTAGACTCCTGGGAGTACCCTGTTGATTTCATAGTGCTACAGCCAAAGTATAACCTAGGAGGTCACCCTTTGATTCTTGGAAAACCATGGATGGCAACAGCAGATGCCTTCATAGGGTGTAGGTCAGGTAGCATGCTTATTTCACATGGGACAGAAAGAAAACAAATTACACGCTACCCTTCTGCCCAAAGACCTTCTACATTAGATCATCTGTCATGGATTAATGAGACTAAGGAACAAGAAGATGAAGTAATTCAGCCTATCCTGAGTATCAACCAGTTCTTTGACTTTCAAGAAGCAAATAATGAAGATTTGTTAGACTATTTTATTGCTGAACCTGATATTTTTGAAGAATTAAGAGACATACAATATGCTGCAGCAAATCAAGTTTTGGGTTATAATTTTCAAGAAAATTGCAAAATACATTCTCTAGCATTGGCACTTCATGATATTCTCAATGTTCATTCAATCACAGATACTCAAAGTAAGACAGTTGAAATCAGTCCAGGTAAAAGTTTGAATATAAGTGCACATCTTACTCCATCACAAGAAGAACAATTGATTAATTTACTGAATAAACATTCACATGCATTTGCTTGGGAGTACACTGATATGCCTGGTAATCATCATGAGACATGCACTCACCATATTTACACAGATGATAAGATCAGGCCTCTTAGACAACCACAACGCAGAATGAACCCTATACTAAAAGAAATAGTCAAAGAAGAGATGCAAAAGTTGTTAAAAGTAGGGTTTATTTACCCCATTTCCGACAGCCAATGGGTATCTCCCTTGGTTGTTGTTCCTAAAAAGAATGGTAAATGGCGCATATGTGTGGATTACAGGGAATTAAATAAGGCAACATTAAAAGACTACTTTCCATTGCCTTTCATTGATCAGGTGTTGGATACCCTAGCTGGCAAAGAATACTTTTCATTTTTAGATGGTTTCAGCGGGTATAATCAAATTAGTATTGCAACAGAAGACCAGGACAAACCCACCTTTACATGTCCCTAGGGAACCTATGCCTACAAGGTTTTACCTTTTGTCTTATGTAATGGCCCAGCTACCTTTCAGAGGGCAGTCTTGGCCATCTTTGCAGATCTAATTCATGAGTGTGTCGAAATTTACATGGATGATTTTACTGTGTATGGAAGTACATTTGAGGATTCCTTGGCAAACCTGGAGAAAATTTTAAAAAGGTGTGTTGACTCAAATCTTTCTCTCAGTGATGAATTTTTTTTTATGATGATGATTGAAGGGATAGTTTTAGGACATCACATTTCTGCATCTGGTATAAAAGTAGATCCTGATAAAATTCAAATTATTGACAATTTATCTAAACCAACAACTCAAACAGATGTAAGAAGCTTTTTAGGGTATGCAGGCTATTATCATAGATTTATTGCAAATTTTAGTAAGATAGCTCTGCCATTGTTTAAATTGCTTTCCAAAGATGTGAATTTTAATTGGGATACTGATTGTCAATCTGCATTTCAGACACTTAAGGAGAAGCTCTCCACTGCACCCATTTTAAGGGGACCAAATTGGGCATTACCTTTTCATATTTCTACTGATGCCTCTACTACTGCAATAGGGGCCTCATTGGGCCAGAAAGAACATACTTTGACTTATGCAATCTATTTTATAAGTAAAAATCTGACCCCTGCAGAGTTAAACTATACAGTCACTGAAAAGGAAACGTTGGCGGTGGTTCATGCTGTAAATGAGTTTCGTCATTACATAACTGGTTATGAAATTTTTGTCCATACAGATCATTCATCCTTACGATATTTAATGAACAAGTCTATCACTAATGGTCGGATTACTAGATGGTTGTTACTAATGCAAGAATTCAACATCACTGTTCTAGATCGACCGGGACGAGAAAATCAAGTAGCAGAATTCCTGTCTCGTTTACACAATACTGGTGAGATTGTTCCTGTTTTTGATATTTTTCATGATGAACACCTGTTTGCAATTTCTGTTATCACTCCTTGGTATGCTGACATTGCTAATTACTTATCATTAGGACAATTACCACCATCTCTGACATCTAAAGAAAAGAAAAAGATAATTAAACAAAGTGCTAGGCATATATGGGTTAATGGTGACCTCTTTTACACAGGATATGACCTAATTATAAGAAGATGTGTACGACAGGATAAAATCTTAGATATTTTAAAGGCATGTCATGACGAACCGTGTGGTGGTCATTTTGCAGATAAAAGGACAGCATACAAGATACTCAATCTGGGGTATTATTGGCCTACTATTTTCAAAGATGCTAAGAGGTATGTTAGAAGTTGTGATACTTGTCAAAGGATGGGACGGCCAGTTCAGTCTGATGAAATGCCACTCCATCCCCAAATCCTCATTGAACCATTTGAAAAGTGGGCCCTTGACTTCATTGGTCCAATTAACCCACCATCACAAGGGAAGAAGTATATTTTGGTCTGTACGGACTATGTTACTAAGTGGGTAGAGGCCAAGCCTTTACCGAGAGCCACGGAGCAGACTGTGGTAAAATTTCTTTTTGAGGAGATCTTTGTCTGATTTGGGGTACCTAGGGAAATTGTAACTGATCAAGGTACCTAGTTTACTTCCAAACTAGTGCAGGAGATAGCAGAAAAATACAAGATCAAGCACAGAAAGTCCACCCCTTACCATCCACAGGCAAATGGACAAGTGGAATCTACAAATAAAACCCTAGAAGGCATCATCACCAAAACTGTTTAGATGCATCGGAAGGATTGGTCAGCAAAGCTTACTGAAGCTTTATGGGCATACCGGATCACTTGGAAAAACAGTACTGGTTTTTCTCCTTACCAGCTTGTCTACGGTAAGCAAGTCCTCCTCCCTATAGAGTATCAAATTCATACCTTCAAGTTAGCAGCAGATTTAGGCATGGATATTTCTGAGGCTCACCAAGAAAGAATACTTCAGTTGAACCAGCTAGATGAGATAAGACAGGCTGCCATAGAACACAATATCCTGATCCAACAGCAGAGAGCTCAATGGCATGATAAATTTATCAAAAATAAGCAATTTCACATTGGTGACTGGGCATTATTATTTGACTCAAATTTTAAAGATTTTAAAGCCAAATTCACTACTCACTGGCTTGGTCCATATGAGATTGTTGATGTGTATGATAATGGTTCAGTCAAACTTAAAACCATAGATGATGAAGCACATACATTTGTGGTCAATGGCCACCGGCTCAAGCTATACAACAAACCTATCAACAAGGCAGATTTTATACAACATATTTCACAGCAAAAGGAAATGCAAGTGTTGGATAGACACATCAGTGTTTTTCCTTCACCTACTCCTTAGCTGATTTGATACAACAACCAAATAAAAAAAAAGAGAAAAAGAAAAAAAAACAAATATATAAAAAAAACAAAATATAAAAATAAGAAAAAAAGGAAGTTTAGTTGTGAAAACCAGTTTACTGGAACAATATAAACTTGAATTTTCTGTGGAAAACCAGGTTTACCTGGCCATTGAAAATTCACAAAAATATCTTCTTCAATTTCCTGTTTCTATACATAGTTTTGTTTTCCAAATAATGAAGATCTTGTTTGACTTGAGGACAAATCAAAAGGTAGGCCTGTGAGGGGGATAAGCATTTAGAACACTCCAAGTCTTTCCATATGCAGAGGATTGTGATTTTTCACAGACAGAAGGGACCTGATTACCAGCAATACAAGATATTTTTAAATGCAGAGGGACCTGACTTCTAGCAAGGCAGAAGAGATCTACAGAAGGACCTGACTTTCAGTGAAGCTGAAGGAATTTGAGATAGCAGCAGATAGAAGACATCAGAAGGACAATCAGAATACAAACCAACTTTGTCAGGTAGCAAGCTCATCACACAGGGATACCAAGCAAAGTCTGTAAGGATTTATAGTTTTATGTTTTAAAAAGTTTCAAAATTCTTTGTTATTAAGTGATGACATATTACCAATTATTGTAAATCTTGACTGCCTATTTTTTTCATTATTCTGATAAGTCTCTGCCATTACTCTACTTACCTTCCATTAGTTTCTGCCAGTACTTCACTTACCTTCCATTAGTCTCTGCCAGCACTTCATTTTCTACCCTAGAGGTCAAGATGGTTGTCAGGATCAAACCCAAGGGAAATTGTAAATGGCCAAAATCTATGCTACATTCTACAGGATACATACTGCACTCTACAGGATACATACTGCATTTTACAGGCAGAGTTTTCTTCTTGGTTTAAAGACAAACAGGTTCTCCTTCTCAGCAAAAAGTGAAATATGTTGACATAAAGGAATTCCAAAAGTTTCTTTTATATATATTTAGTGCATCATGCATTAGGTAATATATAGAATTTGAAAAAAAAAAAGAGGTCATATATATCTTCAGCACAGTTTTTATAAAGGAGAAAGGTTTATTTTAAAGAGAAAAAAATCCTTTTATTACAGCCCGTTTATTAAAAACATTGGGTATGCAAAGAACTGAAGTGTATATTGCAACTTGTGCATTAAACGTTGGGCATATAAAGAGATTAAAATGTTTTATAAACCAAAACCTTAACTCTCATTTTATGAGTAATTGAATGAAGTGGCACGTTTTTGGGAATGATGAAAGGAAAACGTGGGATGATGCCCCACGACAACATGTAAGTAAGCTTGATTTTGCATTTTGAATTGATAACATTAGAAACCACGACTTGGTCATTTTCCTTGAGGCCGAGTCCAATTGTTGCTTTTACAAAATCGACTGCTGTGTGAAGATATTTGACAGTGAGAAGGGGCCGTGAGTTACAGGAAGTGTGAATACATTATTTGCTAAAGAAATCGACAGTGAGAAAAGGCCGTGGGTTACAGAAAATGTGAGACACCATTTGCTGAAGACAATCGACGGTGAGAAGGAAGCTGTGAGTTTCAGGAAGTGTGAATGCACCATTTGCTGAAGAAATCGAAAAGGAAGAGAGACAGTCAGTAAGAAGAAAGTGTGCAGACACCATTTGCTGAAGAGATCACACAGGAAGAAAGACAGTCAGTGAGAGGGAAGCTGTGAATATACCAATCACTGTGGAAATCGAGCAGGAGGAAGTAAAAACGGTTGCACTAGAGAAGAGGTAATATTTAAACCCTTTTCTTGTTGAATACTCTGCTCAGACCAACAGAAATTTCACCAATTACAGAGTATTGTTGAGGAGATAGTAAGACAAAGACAGAGTTAAGGGTTGAAAGGTTCCTGTTTTCCTTTTAAATCCAAAATATCATCTAGATTGGAACCAGCAACATTTAATCCCAATGATATTCATGAGAGTTGCCTTGAGATATTTGAAAATAAGCAGTGGGTAAATTTCTTTGGAAAATTTAATGGGCATAATGAGCAGGCTAGTTTAGCTTTTGCTGAAGCCTTTGATGGAGAAAGAGTTAGAGTGGGGAACTTGCATTTTAGACTGTCAGAAGACATCCTAGCTCAAGTTACTGGTCTGCCACAGCAAGGAGAAAGGTTTTTCAAGACTAAACAGTTTAAAGAGAAAGCACGGATGCCATTTTTGTGCAGGTCAAGAGCAGGGTCAGTCAATTGGAAAAAAGGGATACCAAGAAGCTGGCTAGTTCATCCCTAGGATGAAATAGTTTACATTATTCAAAAAATTATTACTTGTGAAGGAAAATTCAGCATTGTTTACCTTTATCACATCAAGTTGCTGCAACATTTAAAAGGTGAATGTGAGATCAATATGCCTTATTTCTTGCTACAGAGTTTGACTAAGATGGCCAAAGCTGTCCAAAGGCGTCCAAAAGACAAGATGACAAGCCTGTTCACTGTGGACTTATTAAAATCATCATCCAGCATGAGTTACAAAGACAGAATTTGACATGGTCAGGATTTCTAGTTCACAATCAGTTTGAAGAGCAGGAAGAATTGCTTGAAGAAGGCTCAAAGGAAGATGAATTGTTGATGATAACATACCCTGAGGCAACAAGCTCAAAACTTCCAAAGGGGAAGAAGAAAAAGAAAGAAGTGTTGCTGATTACTGATGATGAGGAAAACTCTGAGGAAGCAAGTTCAAAACAGCCTCAGAGAAGGATACAAACTAGAAGTGTGAAGAAGAAAGAAAAACAGTATAAAAAACAAGATCAAATCTTCACCACCTACCAGAGAAAGCCAAGAAAATATAAGCAAGCTCAAAGCCAATCAGCATTAGAAGATGAGGAACATATGCAAGCCTTGGGGAGTCAATAAGAAGACCCAGCAGCTGAATTAGCACAAGATATCCAAGACCCTGATGAGGTGATCAAGCAGGCAAAAAGGATCAACCTCTTCTTAGACTAGCAAGAGAAGGAAAAAGAAAAGCATTTTGGACAGAAATTACCCAAAGGTTCAAGTTCTCTTTTCTCAGAGCAGCAAGCTATGGAAGAGGAAAAAGAATATTCAGCACAAGAGCATGGAGAATTGGGGATGGATGCAAATTCTGAGCAACTTCCAATAAAAATGAAGAAAAATAAAGCTTCTAAAAGCAATAAAGAGATTAAAATATTAAATCTTGAAATAGAGGAACTTGAGCAAAAGAATGAGAAGCTAAAAGCAGTCAATAGGAAGCTGAAGTTTTAGAGGACATGCATCACTAAACAAGCATACAGATGGTATAAGTAAAGAAAGGTTTATAAGGCTAAGTATGAGAGACTGAAGGTCCTCTATGCATCTCGGGCTTCAACAGATGCATCATCACAGACAGAAGACTAGAAGCAAGATGATCAACAGTAAAATTTTGTTTTTGAACAGGGTCAAACATTTTTGGCATGGGGACATGCAGCAGTTTCCTCTTGGGGGAGATGTTGGGCACCGTTTTGACCCCTTTTTGCCTCTTAGATATCTTTCATTTCCCTTCATAAAACCTTCATTTTGATTAGAAAAGCTTTAAAGTTCACCCATGAACCTTGGTTAAGAGGTATAATGTCATTACTTTCTAATAAATTGAGTTTTGAGACTTTTTAAGCATTTTAACTAAGATTTTTACTTAGATTACGGGATGTTCTAACTTCCCGTATTTTCTCCAAGATTGAGCATTTGCAGGACAGCTAGGAGGGAACTAGAAGATAGAGGAAATATCTTCAGTGTCCAAGCATGGATGAACATTCAACAGATCAGTGATGTGGCCTTTACAGATGTCAAGTCAACCTCAGTCAAAGGCGGCCACCTATGCTCCCGTTCAACACAAAAGAAGGGGCAGTTTTGATTTTGTTGAGTTTCACGATTCTGATGAGGATCTCGATGGCTATGCTCAATAATTAGTTTACAGGATTATAGAATTTCCAATTTTATTTCGAATTTGTATAAGTACTTCACAAAACAATGAAGAACTATCACGATTTTGGGAAGAACGCATTTGCTTCTGAACTGCGTGGTTTTGCTGTGTAATTGATTTATGATGAATATATCTAGAGTTTCAGTTCTGTAAATCTTCAATTGGTGTGTGGAGGAGGCAGTGGAGGGACCCCATTGTTGAGTTTACACATTCTTTTACTTGCCGGTGTAGCGATTTGGGTGATTGCAGCAATTTCATTTGAATCATGCAGGCTATTTAAATCGTGCCATTGGTATGTGATAATCTCTGTAGTTTCTAGTTTATTGTTGCAGAACGAATTCAGTTAGTTTTTAATCGATTTCATGAAAAACTCGGTTATCTTATTTAAATGTTCAAGCTGCTATTCCATCGTGCTGTTTATCACTTGCATTGTTTAATAAACTCTGTTCTTTTACTGGTTAAATACTGAAAACATTGATGGTTCAGACCACGATATTCTGTATACTATATATTCATGTTTATTCAATGGTGAAGTGGTAAAGGACAATTATAAATTATGAACACTGTCTTGTAAGGGAATTTAATTAATAACTGTTCATTCAGCATTGGAATATCAGGCAGAGCTCTGTAGTCTGTATCCTAGGGTTAGAGTTATTGTTTAATTGCTTTTATCTTAGTTCTTTCACCAATAGACTGTTTCCATAAATCGATTGTTGTATACTTGAAAAGGAACAAATGAAGTTATCCCTGTAAAAGGATTTTTGTATCTTTAAGTTACAGTATTTTTCATCTGTCAGTAGGTTCAATTCACAGATAATTAAATTTGCTAAACAAGTCTAGCTCTAAGTCCTAAAACTTGGATGTGCCTCGAAGTTTACTGACCCGGATTGATTTAAATTTAAGGTCTGATTCACATTGGTAGATTAGAGCCCAACACTTGCAATGGGTTTTCTTAGTTGGATAATGATTAGGATTTCATATAGGAAAAGTTGCATTGGAATTTGAAGGAAAAATTTAAGCATCTTATGTAGTGGCATACCCCTTTTTCATTCAAGACAAATTGTACTTGGCATCGTTTGTTAGGTGTGAATATTTACTTCATTGCTGAGTCATAACATCGCTAGTTGCAAGATCATTTCCTTTGAGTAATCAAAACCCTTAAAATGAATGCTTAAATTAAAATTTATTACACATTTTTATTTGATAGAGGTGCACCAACAATAGTAGGTTGCAAAGTCTTGGAATAGGATGTCGTGAGTACATTTTTCTAAGACTACAAAACAAAACATTTAGGTGTTTGTCTAGGTGAGAAGAGAAATCCTTGATATAATTAGTGTTATAAGGAGGCTCCTCTTACACAGGATTTAAGCACGAGGTAGCATACATGTTTGTGGTGGGGATAACCCCTTGCCACTCTCTATGCAATGCCAGAGATATTTCCAGGATCTTATTTGTATCTGAGGGATTTTGAGGTACCTTTGGTGATTTCGAGCTTTGGGATTTAATACCCTGCCCATACGGTAGATCCTTCCTACGAGTGTACACCTCAACATTGGTTGTATTAGGGTGAACTTAGTTTCCTTACCTGGGTATCGTAGGGGGTACTTGCAGAGGTTATTCTGTGAGTGTCCTTGCTAGGTAGGGGTTGGATAACACAGTATCTTTATGCATTGAAGCTGAAGGCCACGATAATTGGTTACACACCTCCACTTGTATTGTCTGGGAGTCTCAGGTCTCTCCTAGGCGAGACACACCTATTGCATTCAGGAGCTCATTTATCCTCCCTCTTGGCTTGTTTGCATCTGGATTATATTTTCTTAGGAGTGTTCTCTTTGTGAGCTAGCTTGCTCTAGGGTTCGTACTTGGTTGATTCTTTTTGATTTTGTAGAGTCACTGTGGAGTGAGTAACGACACTCTGTCGATCTCGCTATTTAGTATGAATTTCGCCTTGTGTGTCTCCTCCTCCTTCACAGAAGAGGGATAGACATTCTAGGTGAACTTATACACACTGTGATCCACACACCGATCTCATCATGAGTCATACATTTGAGAAACCATAAGTCCCCCCTTCTCCATCCTATGGAATTGGGAATGTGACATTTAGTAGACCTGGGACTTCGGTTGAAACTGATCCTCATGGGGGGAGGTTCTTCCTTTAGTTCATAGCCTCAACTATCAGATTTCATAGTTTCTTATCAAAATACTTATTTGCAATGGTCGAGTGGTAAGACTCACCATGTTCCCTCTAGAAATGTGCCTTTTATATTTGGCATGCCATACCTTACTGACCATTTCCCTTGATCTATCGTTGTTCTTGGTGTAGGTCCTAGTGTTGTTCCTAGGTGCACTACTATCCCTTTCCATGCAGATAAGTTTGGTAGTGGTCATATTGCACCTTTCACGCCATTTGTGGGAGTATTTTCATACCCTTGATCCGAACATAGTACTGTGATTCCTTTTCATAGAGGTGGCGCTAGTCTTGTGAACATTGGAGGTACATCCTACATTCCTTCCCATGCTCGATCGTCTACCGTGCCTATCCCTTAAAACTCCTTCTTCATGACACATCCTCCTCCTAACCTACATGGTCCTTCGGGATGGAGTACTTCCTCTAGCCATTTTTTCCCTCGTTTGCCGGTAATGTTGTGTCGGGAGGTTATGTGCCTCCTTATTTATACGAGGGTCAACCATTTTATTATTCCTATAATTATGGTTATATAGCACCCCAGTTCCAAGGTCTTCCGAATTATAATATTCTCATGCATCATTTTATGGGTCAAGCTGGAGGAGGTTATTATCCGACTGGAAAAGGCCACGATCTTTACAATAATCATCCCTATATGAATCAATCCTATCAGGGAGCACGAAACCAAATGACACAACCTAGGATCCCTTTATTATCTACATTGAATTTTCCACACTTATCGAAGTTGAACAATGATTCAGTTTCTCATGATCCGATGTGGCCAGTTGTTCTCGCCAAGATTCCTTCAAACATTCCAAACTTTGAAGGTGAGAATGGTGAGGACCCTAGAGAGCACGTTATCACTTTCCACCTATGGTTCTTTTTAAATTCCTTGAACCATGATTCACTTCGCATACAAAATTTTAAATGCACCCTCATGGGACCTGCAGCAAAATGGTATATAGAGTTCCCTGGGGGCACATATCAGAACTTTAATGATCTAGCCATGAAATTTTTGAACCACTTTCAACTACCAATTAATTATGATGCCAATACTGAACTCTTGTCAACATTTCGGCAAGACAAAGCCAAACACATTTCCGATCATATTCAAGAGTGGCGTAGAAGGAAGAGGTTGATTAAGGCCAACATTCCACTCTAATTTCTGTTGGAATGCTTCCTCAAGTCGTTATTACCTTATATCATGAAGAATATTTCAACATCCATAGTTATGAATGAGGAACCGACTATTCTTTGATCTCAACAGTTGGACTTGATTTACGCTTAGTTTGGGCTCTTATATGAGATTATCCCTAATGTACCGTAGTCAAATTCTAAGCCTAAGTTTAAACCTGGAGTGACATGACGATGGAATTGTTGGTTCTGTAAGTACTGAAGTCATAGACTAGGTTACAAATCAAGTGAGGAAATGTTCCTATTGACTAGCCTACGACCGGACAAGCTGCAACTTCGTCCAATCCCACCTAAATGATGAATGTGCTTTTAGTACACTTGTTGGAACAGAAGGGTAACCAGCAACCCAGACATAATAAGAAGAAGGGAAGAAATAATAGGAGAGGTGGGAATAGGAAGGAGAACACTAACGATGATAGAACGGTAGTAATGCTAAGGGGGATAAGAAGTCTAAACAGAAGGTTAAATTCCCTTGCAATATTTGTGGGGGAGACCATATTACTTAATTGTGCCCTCGTATCGATGAAGCCTAGAAGTTCATTGCACAGATCCCAGTTGTGTGAACGGATCCTTTACCGCATAACCAAAATATGGCTTTGAGGAACATGGACTCTGGAAGCACTTTTGGTGGGCATAAAAGCCTGCCGAACATTGAAGGTGGCCAATGTTGTATCAACATGATGTCGGCCGCTAATGTTGTGATACATGCTAAGGATTATGGTTTGTCACAACTTGATTTGGGTAAAGAGCCTACACCTCCCAAGATTCCTTTGCATATTGACAAGCCTCAAGTTATATGTCGCATTCCTAATGGAGTCCTAAAGCACTCGAGGCACAATACTAATGGTTAAGCCACCCAACATTATTCCATTGTTGAGGATTTGGGTCAGAATCCTTGTGTGATGTCAACTCTCGAAGTCCTTCAGAATTTCCCTTCACAGAGAATGGATTTATTGACTTCCCTTGGGATGGTCAATTCCCATCCATCCATAGTGATTAGATTTGAAACCCATGAGGTCCATCCTTTCTTTCCTTACCATGCGTTTTTCTTAGTCCATATGGAGTTTATGAATAACACAGTCAAACACATAGTTGTTGATGAAGGCACTGCGACCTCTGTGATGTATCTATCCTATTGGAAAGGTCTTGGATCCCCGCAATGTCAAAATTTGGGACCTTGTTGACTTATTTTGATGGACTTTCTTTTTAGCCACATGGCATACTTCCTTCTCTTCAGTTTTAGTTGGGAGGGAAGACCATGTCAATTGAGTTCGAGGTGGTGATGCGCCCCTTGACTACGACCTTTTACTAGGACGTAGCTAGATTTACAATATGAGAGCGATTGTGTCTTCCATCTTCTATTTTATTTTCTTCCTTTTCGAATATCACATTGTCACAATCGATCATATGTCATTTGATAATTCCAGTACGTCAGTATCGCCGAGATCCACTATCCTGGTTATCGATAATTCTCAATCGACAACTAAGAATGTTGGTGTGGGAATGTATTCGTCTTTGATGGGATCTTCTAATTTTTATACACCAATCCTTACTATAGGTTCCACTCTTGGTAGCTAATCATCATCATTGGGTTCGGTCCCATTTTGCACTGTGTATTTGGAGGACCCTTGGACTCTCCTTCTTTGAGTACTTCTGATGAAGATCCTAGACAAAGATGTTATTTTCTACATCAGAGATTTTGTTATCAAGCTAATCTTGATCATGTTTATGTAGACTTTAGTCCTTCCTCTTCACGAATAGAGGAGGAGGACACTTTTTCATTGCATGCTTGGGTAGTTGCATCATCACGCTCACATGACTGCTTCGATGATGTATTTCCTTCAGATGAAGCGATTCTCGAGGCCATGAATGGTTGGAATGGCCTTGGGAGGAGTTTCACCACCGTTCTTACTTCCTCCTAAGGTTTGAACAAATCGAGTGTGGTGACTTTAGGTCAACCCTTAGCGAGAAGGTTGGTAGTCTTGTGTTTCCATTAGGCACTCATGGAATATATGCCGACGGGAACATGGTGAATTTGTCACCTACAATCCCTATCAACATTTCTTGGACTCCTGGCAAGATTGAAAATTTTTACATTGGGGTGGATTGTTCTACCGATGAAATTAAGGCCTACACTGAGCTCTTTAAAGAATTTTGTGATGTTTTCGCTTGGCCGTATGATGAGATGCCACGAAAAGACCCTCAGATTGTTGAGCATGAGATTAAAAATTACCCTGATGATAAACCTATTCGACAGCGTTTATGCACGATGAATCGACGTAAGTTTCCTGTCATTAAGGCAGAGATAGAGAAGATACTTAAGGTTGTATTTATCTATCCAGTTCCCTTGACTGAATGGGTATCCAATCCAGTTCTGGTAGATAAGAAGCACGGAAATATTCGGGTGTGCACTTACTTTAGAGACCTAAATAAGGCCTGTCCTAAAGATAATTTCCCCATGCCATTCATAGACCATATTTTGGATGAGTGTGCGGGAAGAGAGGTATTTTCGGTCATGGATGATTTTTCAGAGTACAATTAGATTCAAATCAAATCTGAGGACCAACACAAGAAAACTTTCATTTGTGATTGGGGCACTTTTGCATACCGAAAAATGCCCTTCGACCTTCAAAATTCCAAAGCTACATTTTAGTGGGCGATGAACTTTGATTTTCATGACCTAAAGCATATTATTGAAGTTTATCTAGATGACTTAGCTACTCACTCTTGTTTGAGAGTGAATCATCAAGACCATTTGCACTTGGTTTTCAAGAGATGTCGTCATTACCAAATCCGGGTGAATCCTCATAAGTGCATCTTTTGCGTGAAAGTAGGTCGCTTAATGGGATTTATCATTTCGAAGGATGGGATTAGGGTTGATCCTCTTAAGGTTGAGGCAATACTTCGACTGTCTCCCCCATGCAGCATTAGACATTTTCAAAGTCTCCAAGAGATGGCTAACTTCTTACAAAGGTTTGTTTCAACTTTTCCAATTTGACCAAGGGTTTTATGCACCTTTTGAAGAAGGATACTCCTTTTATCTAGGATGAGTGAGCCCAGGATTCCTTCGATGCATTGAAGAAAATCTTGGCGTCAGCCCCCGTGCTTAGTCCACCTAACTATAAACATGATTTCTTGTTATACGTGTCCACGTCTCAAAAGACGATTGAGATGGTTTTGGTTGAAGAGGATGATGAGCTCCAAGAGCATGTTGTCTACTATCTTTGACATAACCGTATTGATGTCAAACTTCGATACAGTCACATTGAGAAGCTAGCTTTAGCAACTGTTCATGCAGTTCAACGGTTGAGATATTATATAATCCTTCGCCAAACTATGATAGTGGCTCATATCAATACATTTCAGTTCATCCTAACTGTGCAAATGATAGGGGGGAAATATAATAAGTGGATTGTTATCTTGTAAGAGTTTGATCTCGATTTTTTTTTGGAAAATTCGAAGAAATCGTTGGTATTTGCTGAGATCGTGTCGGATTTTCCTAGTTTGGACAAGGTTGAGATTCATGAAGATTATTTTGTTGATGAACATATCTTTCTTATCTCGATTGTGGACCCTTGGTACGGTGAAATCATCATATATTTACAGAATTTGAAGGTCCCTCCTCACCTCTCACGGGATGAGCGTTGACGTTTACGACATGTTGCTAAGAATTAACTCATTATCGGTCACACCTTGTATCGTCGTGGGGTGGATTCCATTTTACATTGGTGGTTGAATCATGAAGAGGCTGAGATGGTGTTAAATGATTGTTGCGGTGGGGCATGTGGTGTTCATTTATCTAGGATTTCTACAACGCAAAATATTTTGAGAACGGGTTATTACTGGTTGTCAATCTTTAAATATTGCGTTAATGCAATCAAGTGGTGCCACCCTTTCCAGGTGGTTTCACGAAACATACATTCGCATCCTACCCCATTACACCCTATTATCACTGTCGGTCCCTTCACCAAGTGGGGGGTAGACTTTATGGATTGCAACCATCCAGCTCGGTTGGGGGGCACTATCACATCGTAGTGGCTGTGGATTAATTCACAAAATGGGTAGAGGCTATGCCCACTATCAAATCTGATGGTGAGATGACCGCTCACTTTGTGTTCAATTAGATCATTAATTGGTTTGGTATCTCAAGAGAGCTTGTCACGGACCATGGCATGAACTTCCAAAATATGATGATGGATGAATTATCTTCGAAATTGAGGTATAATAAAGAGTATTCCTCTCCTTATTATCCTCAAGCGAATGGATAGATTGAAGCTATAAACAAATCCCTTAAGTCCATTCTACAAATAACCGTTTCACACAACAAGAATAATTGGTGTATTATGCTTTACCCTGATTTGTGGGCCTACCGAACCGCTGTTAATACTTCCACCGGTTTTTATCCATATCAATTAGTACATGGGGTGGAGTCGATATTGCTGATTGAATGCGAGAATCCTTCTTTGAAACTAGCCGTAGAGCTCTTACCAAAGACTTTTGAGTTGGAAGAATGTCTAGTCCACTTAGAACACCTCGATGAGCAGCGTTGAGATGCCTTAGTGGCTCTTGAAGTTAATAAGCATAACATGAAGGTTTAGTATGATAATTTTGTTCATCTTCAGAGATTTAGTGAGGGTGACTTGGTTCTTTTATATGACCAGGCTAGTGAACCGTTAGGGGTGGGTAAGTTCAACCCCATGTTGCATGGGCCTTACGTGGTTAAACGAGTCTTAGAGAAGGGAACATATGAGTTGGAGGATTATGAAGGGACAACCTTGAAGGAGCCTGTAAATGGTCTCTATCTTAAAAAATATTATTCCTAATTCTTAGTTGAGGCTGATACTTTGTATATTAGTGTACAATTGTATACTTTACTTTTCTCCCCCTTGTAGCAATTTGGTTTGTTGACACACTTCCATTTGTTGTGGTAGATGTCGACATAATTTTTGGTATATGTAGGATACACTGAAGGTAGCATCGCCATACCCAGAACTCAGCCTCGGCTTCTTGGGTCATCTATACGTCTACAGGTCATGTACTGTATTCAGGGGGTGTATGTATCTGATAATCATCCAACAATGTTGTTGAATATCGTGCCATGATTGAGCTACTACGCGATGCCATCTCTCAATGTATTCAATCCCTTGAGGTACGTCTTGGCTCACAGTTAGTTGTGTCGCATTTAAATGGTGTGTATAGTATAAGATACATGAATTTATTACAAATATTCTTACAGGTAAGATTGTTAGAATGTCAATTTGAACACATAACATACATTCATATTCCTAGGATCTACAATCATGTTGTCGATTATTATGCAAATTATGTATTATAATGGAATTTGTTACATCAATCATGAAGCAAACACATTTCATTCAAATTCAAATAACACATGTAAATGTAATAAACCAATCACTATAAGCATTTTTCATTTTCAAAATATAGTCCAAAATTGTGTCATAGTACAAAATGTCATGATACAAAATTGGGGCTTCAAGCCACCAAAAAACACTCTACAACCGGTAAAAAGTGTATATCTAGGCCTCTATTCCTATAGACTATGGTGATGGTCATGAAAACACACAATGACATTGGACAACTATCAAAATAGTCTAACCCACGCACGGGGCACTCCCACTACATGTCACTGCATTGCCTTGGGAAAGTCCTCGACTTAAACCATAGGCACCCTGTGTGTCATCCGGACGAAGTTGGTATGTATTCTTTGGAGTGTACTCTCCACATATATACCTAGGATTTCATCACCTCTCCCCCCTAGATGATATTAGGGGAAGCCATCTGGTCATATAGGACCCACATCTACATGTGCATGCTCAATATTAGTACGCGATACCACCAAAAACACATTTTTTGATTCCATTATATAAAAAAATCAAATAGTTTAAAAAATATATTTGGGATTGTTACCTAGATCATCGTATGCATCACCTGGTGGTAATGGAATGTACGAGTCTATGTGAAATTCGATCCTTGCATAGGGATATTTTTCCACGACCATGATATGCCAATACCACTAGTGGTAGAAGTCCGGGGGAAATGGAGTGGGTGTCCTACCTCCCCCTAACCGTTGAATAAGATCTTCCCATCAGGTTGGGTTGGATCTCGTAGACCATGTGGACAAACCTGCACTCTTTGGCTAAGGTCTTGTACCCACTCGAAGAAGAAAGTACTAAGAATGTTGGAAAACTCAAAGTTCCTTGTCCTACCCAGCTTGTAGTTAGTCAATTGTTGTTTCATGTTTTTCAACAACGATGTGCTCTAATCATATATTGTGGGTCTCATACTCTCTACTGCATAGAACATGATAAGCCTAGAGGCCTGATGCAACGATTCCAACCATGCTATCCTACATAGCACTAGTACTATCACCTTGAGACGAAGGATCTAGATGGAGTTTACAGGAACCTGGATTCCGATCTTTTCAGTATCTAGAATATGGTACACAACTATATATCCCTTGATGGTGATACCACCTCCTACTCCACGAGCCCTCAGGTTGACTACCTCTCCTCGGTGGGATAGTCCAGTAACGAAATATATATCTTCTACCTCGAGTCTTAGAGGCATCCTGTCAAGCTGAAAATCCTTTGTATCTAGATCCCAATAATCCACAAGCATATATAGAAGCCTTGTCTAAGCTCTCAATCTCCCAAGTTTCCAAAAATTGTATAGACCACATCCACTTATAGCTTGTTGGGCATTTGAATCACGTTGAAATTTCCTATACGCATCCTCATGTTCACGTTCCCTCCATTCTAGCACCATCCTACAAAAAAGAATGCATTTTTCATGAGTTTTTTTCTTTTTTGGGGTATGCATGCACATATACACAACTTTTCCCATTGACAGTCATGCATATACGTGGGTAGGATTTTCTTTGTGCACGTATACCCAACCCTCTACGTGACTCGATAGCCTGTGACTCGCGTGGGTTGATATATCCATATTTATGGGGCTCCAAATAAAAAATTACACCATTCAAATTTGAAATAAACCATTGAAAATATAGAGAACATGATGAGGATTTACCTGGCCCTAGCGGTTCACGATTCCATTGCTCCTAGATCCTGGAATTGGCGATTGAAGTTCGTATTCCAAAATGGCTCCAAATGCACTATATTTGGTAAAAAAACAAATGGTATGGTGAAAAAATAATTTTTTACTATTTATAAAATTTCTTTTGAAATGTTTACCCACTTGCCTATAGTTTTGGACCTTTATTAACCCTTTTGAACTGTTTTGGCCTATTTTTGTGCTATAGGTACTTGTTTCGAGCGCATTTTCACTGAGGTCTTGACCCATTCGTATCCATCACATGTATAATTTTGAACTTGCATATAGTATAGGATCACTTTCCGTATGCATCATGCATTATCTTATGACCATGTCACCTTAACTATAGGTATGAACCCACTTCGTAATGTTACAGAACCTCACACTTATACTATAAGTGGCATTACGTAAGTGGTTGAAGGCTTTCTTTTAATGGGTGCCCTAGTTAGATTCCTATTTACCATTTGGTACCCATGCTACGATTCCTCCCCTAGTTTGAGGATTCCCTTATAATCATTCCATGTCTTCGAGAAAGAACCACATATTCTTTCTTGAACTTTATGTTGGCTATCTCCCACAAGGACTCCCATTTATATCAAGTTGTAAATGCATTTTCATGCATCCACTTGCAGTATTGAGCTTCATGTTGGATCCATGCTTTAGTTTTATCAGTCATATATCCTAAGCTTGCCTCAATTCCAGCCAAGCACAGACTCTTATATATATTTTGCATCTTGATCATCCCTTACCCAGAGGAGACATTCCTCTGAGTGTCCTTATCCTGCATATGCTTCCTTGAATTGAGCACAGGTATGTTCCACTGCTTGGAAATATTTTGCTTGCCCATGACACTCGTCTCCTCCTAGTTATTTATTATAAGCACTTTTATTCTTTTTCAAGCTTCCTACTATGAAAAAGACCAAAAAAATTAAAAAACATAAAAAGTGGGACAATAAATGATGTTACTTTTGGTAGCTGTCGAGTCATGTCGCCTACATAGCACTATATATTCCATTCATCAGTTGGGTTATTAGTATGAATTTAGGAGTTGTACTCATTATCATGAGTTTTCTCCCCCGATTGGTTATGCTTCCAGTCCCCATGGATCCTCTATTGATGCCTCCTGTGTCACAGAGTTGTCCTAGTTTTCATGTTGAGTCCATGATTCCTATCAGTCTCCATCTGCCTTATGCTCTTGTTCAAAGGAAGTTTTATCCTGAATCAGCTATTCCTCAGTTATCTTTTCTTTGCATGTCGTCCATTCCCGATACAGTTACTGTTTCATGCACATCTGGTTCGTTTGAGTTCTTCCAAATTATCTAGCATTGTTGAGTACCTCGTGTTGGTTGATGGGGGGTGCCTTAATGCCCTCATTCCAGTGGATTACATTCCATCAACTTCAGATCATCTATTCTGGAATAGGATTCTAGAGTCCATTGAGTTCCTTGAGGCTTGCAGTCATCGATGGAAGGTTCTCTCCCCATCGAGATTTTTGGGAATGCATAAATGTCCCCTGATTGATGGACTCTTTCAAGTGTTCGACCTCAACACATCTATTCACACTTGCTTGGTTGCACTCTGTCTCTTCATTTCCATTATCATTATCGGTGGGATATCTCACATATGTTAACCATATACAGAAATGACCGGTAATCAGATGATGGTCCATCATGTTCAAACTCGACACCTTTATTCGCATGATGGAACATGTACCAGTAATGGTTTTTGTAGAAGACCTCCGATTTTGGTGGCATTCCATATATGCTACCTCTTTGATCATGCCAGCTCTCATGACTAGACTCCAGTGTATTATCATATGTCTTCATTCAGTATAAAGACCTTATTTCACTGTATATTGTATGTGGAGATGACCACATGACACATATGTTTATCATGCCTATTCATAGCCATTGTACTATTTTTTATTTGGGATTGATATAATGTATTTCAGCCATCATGTTACCCCTATGACCTCACACATTAGGGGAAATATGCTATAGATTATTTTACCACACTTGGTAGATCATTCTTTTATGACCTTCCCTATCTCTATGCAGACTCTTTGGACCCCCTTTAATCAAAAGAAACTTTGATGTTCTAAGAAACACCTTAAAAATCCCTATTTATTTGTATACGTGGGTCACAAGCTTACATCTCACATGCACATGCAGCTTGTCCCACTATGAACCACGTACATCTGGAAATGTGCCCAAAAATAAAGTATTTTCGAGTTTTCCTCATTGAGTCACGAATAACTTTCCCTTTGGCTTTCCATATGCCTGGAAATGCTCCAACTCAACCCTTCACTTCCTATTGAAGGGTTATATATTGGGCCCCTTGGATACATTGGAGGAAGATAATTGAATAGAGTAAGGAAACTATAGTTCATTTGTGCCCCATTCATTCATGCTTGAGTCTGCATCCCTTGTCCTTGTGAGAACCCATTGATGCTCTTCCTAAGATTTCCATTGCATTGTGAGCTTTCCATTGAGATGGAGGATTGAAGTGGTGGAGGCCCATGTGGAGGACTCAGCTTCTCTATTTCAATGAGGTGCCAACAGAGTTTGTCACTTGTACCTCTGTTTATAATCAATAGAATATCGATTTCTCGTCCATTGTATGTGTGTAACTATGAATGTTCTTTATCCATGGATGTAGTTACTTTGATTTATACACATTGGTTTTATATATGCTAGAGTATGCCTAACACTTAACATATATCATGCTTATATTTTCATTGTTGTTGATGATGGAATGTAGGTAGAAGAGTGGTTGAAAATCTCAATGGGGATTGACTACAACCTTCTTGAATAAGGTATGCCTTTTATCTTCTAGTGTTAGTTATTTTTATCTCTATTGCATATAGAAATGGGTTTATTTCTGGTGTCATACAGTCTGTTGTGGTCCATAGGAAATATTCTCCATATCACTCAACATGTGAAACCAATAGGGATCCCCAATGAATCTCTTAATGAAAATAGAAACTATGCCAAAAAAAATTCAACACAAAAGGGAATTGTATATGTGGGAAATGGACGATGGATCTTAAATAATTGTTAGAACTCCTTCTAACTCTAATTAAAACCTAACCAAGCTGTCATTCCATTAAATATCCAGTATACGATTAAACAAGAGAAAGAGAAGAGAAGAATTAATCAATCACATACATTGAAACTCACAATAAACACACAGATTTTACCCTTGAAACCTAAATGGGAAAACCAACTTCTATTGGGGCTCAGTGATTTCATTTAGACAATCTCTCATACATTGTATTCTCATTGTTCTCTATCTTATACTCTCCTCTTGACCAAAAATCCCCTTGGAGAGTGAAAATGCTATGATATATGAGATAGTTGGGGGTAATGGGAAGGCCATTAGAAATGGCATTTCATTTCCCATTCCCTCTCTCTCATTTATCATTTTTTTTATTAATTTATTTTCTTTTCTCTCGCATTTGTCTTATTCATTATTTTTACAATGCTTGCTATCATTGGAGAATTATGTTTACAAGCACCGAGTTTTGAGAAGTTTTGTTGATTTGTAATTAATGAATTTATGGGTACTATCATAATCAATCAACAATGTTACATTTTTTCTTTTTGATACATATTCCTTCTATCTTGAGAGTTTGAGGAGTAATAATGTCGACCAATGCATGACAAGATAAGTTTGAAGTAGGATCTTCTGGTTCTACCTTTTGAGAATGTTCTAATTTTGGATATTAAGTACCCACTTTGTAATTTTTGATAGACCCCGCTATCCCAAAAACAAGAAATATCTAAAGAAACGTGATGAAATTTCACATCTAACGAGCTCTCCCGATCGAAATCTAAGTAAAAACATAGGGAAATATGTCGAAAATACGAACAAAAAAAGTAGTTTTTTTATGATACATATCCCCAAATTTATATTAAAAAATTGTTTAAGACCTATACAGTATTTCAAATTTAAATAAATTTCATTGGCTAACACATGATGACATGGAATTTCAATTAGGGTTGAAAGGCCCATTTTGAGTTGAAATTTCCTCTAATGTACATCAGCTACAAATTAGTTCCTTTTCTCATAAATAATTTTACTGAAACACATGAATAATTTTACAACTTTAAATGAGTAGTAATAAAACACATTAACACATGAAAATTCAGACTCATAATTTTTTGGTCAAATGACCCAGGCAAAACCCCAACCTTCGAGGAACACCTGTTCTTGAGAGAGAGAGAGAGAATTTTATTTTCTATATAAAATTAAAGTACATAAAAAATCATATATAAAATTATCTCCACCACAGTGCTTTGCAAGTTGAATAAATTCAGAAATTTCACAGACAAATTTTCTACCAACCATCTGCCTTGAAAAATGTGCCAAAATGATTGTATGGATCGTCTTGATTTTTGTGCTCATTACTGTACCGTACGGACTGATTGACCTTGATTTTTGTGCCTAAATGTGTGGACTATACGTAATTGTACGAACTGTATGGACCACCTTGAATTTCATGCCCAGGAAATTGTGTGGGTTGCCTCGATGTTTGTGCCCAAAATTGCCTCGGGAAGCACGTTGTACAGAAATGAAAATAATGCTATTGTATAGCATTGGGAAATGTGCCCAATGTTTCTCTCTCTTAACCTGCAAATTTTCTCCTTCTCTACTCTCCAACTCTCATGAAAAAAAAAAGAATGAGACTCTAATGCGTTCCCTTGCCTTTTGGGTGTCTAAATGAGGAAGTTGAATGGCCATCTAATCCAAGGGCCCAAAATGAATTATATGGATGGATTAGATTAAATGCACTTTTAATTCTCTCCAAAATCAATTTCACTCACCTCACTTAAATTTATCAAAAATTCACTTTATTCTCTAAAATGAAAATTAAAACTCATCTCAAGTTATTAATTGCAAGGGTCACTTTAATTTTCCCCTTTTTCTAACTAAGGAAAAAAATCACTAGGGGAACACTTTTCTAGGTACAAAAATAAACACTCCCTCTTATCAAGGAAGGTGTTCTGCACCACACCCAACTTGTCTCTGAAATGAATGGACTTGCCTCTTCCAAGAGACTTTGTCAGGATATCTGCAACCTACGCATCAGTGGAAATGTACTGCAACTCCACAAATCCTCTCTGAACATAATCACAGATCAAATGGTACATGATCTCAATATGCTTTGTCCTGTCATGAAATACAGGATTCTTAGAGAGTTGGATGCAACTCTGATTGTCACAATAAATCATCATAAGACTCAACTCCTGATCAAATAAATCCACCAACAACTTGAAAATCCATAGTGCTTCACAACTAGCCTGATTGGCTACCATGTACTCAACCTCTACATAAATCAAAGCAACAAACTTTTAGTTCCAACCGAACTACGACACTGCTGTCGATCCCAAACTAAAACAACATCTGGAAGTGCTCTTTCGGTCTGCCACACTACCTTCCCAATCTGAATGTTTGAAGCCAATCAAACTAACCCCATACGATCTCCTATAATCCAGACCATAATGCACTGTACCTGCAAGATATATCAATAGATGTTTTCCAACCACCTAGTGCACTCTCCTAGGCTCCACCATGAACTGACTGAGAGTGTTCACCACAAATCACAAATCTATCCTAGAGTTGACCAGATAAATCAACAAACCTATGAGCTGACGATATAAGGTATGATCCACCAAATCTCCTTCAAAAGCATGAATCTTCTTCTAGTTGGTGACCATAGGTGTAGACATTGGCCTGCAATCCTCCATCCAAAATATCCTCAGAATATCTACTACATACTTTCTCTGCCCCAAGAAAATATGACCAGGCTCTTGCCCAACCTATAATCCCAAAAAATAATACATCAACCCAATTCTAGTCATCTCATACTCTGAAGCAAGATATCTCTTGTAAACTGCAATAGGTTTCTCATCATCTGTGATAAACAAATCATCCACATACAACAGAAGAATGAGCATATCATCTCCAACCATGATGAAGTAGAGATTCAGATCAACCTCACTCTTATGAAAACCCATTGACAACAAGTAAGAGTCTATCCTGGAATACCAAGCTCGAGGAGCTTGCTTCATCCCATACAAGGCTTTCTTCATCCTGTACACATGAGACTCTCTCTCATGAATCTCAAATCCTTGTGGATTCTCCACATAAACCTCCTCCTGTATGATTCCATTGAGAAATTCAATCTTCACACCCATTTGATAAATCTTCCAACCCATTTCCGCAGCAATGGAAAGAAATGATATGATAGAAGTATAATGAGAAATTGGTGCAAAGGTCTCATCATAATCAACTCCCTCTACCCGTGAAAACCCCTGCTCCACAAACTGAGCCTTCTATTTCTTCACACTTCCATCTATATAATTCTTTACCTTGTAAAGCCATCGATAAATCACCACTGACTTCCCCTTAGGTCTCAGAACAATCTCCCAAACATCGTTCTTCATGATGGAATGGTACTCTTCCATCATGGAATATCGCCAAACATGATGCTGAGAGGCCTCCTCAAAAGTAGATGGCTCCAAATCATGAAGAGTAGCAACCAAGGCCATACCCAACCTATATGGCATCACTATAGTCCTCACTAGTTCCTTGGGTGCTCCAAAATCCTTAGCTTCCTTTAGGGTCTCCTGAAGCCATTTAGGCTTCCTCTTCCCTGAAGGTTGCTCCTAAACTAGTTTGTCATCATCTGAAGAACTCCCATAAGTAGAAGGCCCAGAAACATGTGTACGAGGATCTAGTGAACCAATAACTGGTGAAATTTGTGATTCGGTAGCTATGTAGGGTGAACCTGTGGCCTGAGAACCAAAACCTATCCCTGAAGAACCTGCTTGTTGAACCACTAAACCTGAAGATCCTACGCCTGTAACCTATGGCCTAGTAACCCAAGAAACCTGTGAACCTGTAATTTGCATTGAAGCTTCATGTGAAGCTACCTAGGTGTGGGAACCTGGTGATCCCCCTGCACTGACTCTTTAGACTTCCTGAAGGACTGGTCCTCCTCAAATATCACTTCCTGCCTCAGAATAACCTTCCTCAGGGAAGGAAGATAAATGCGTAAGGCCTTCAAATTCTCATCATACCCCACAAATATGCCTCTCTTTGATGTGGGCTCAAGATTTTTCCTCTTATCAAAAGGGACATGTGAAAAAGTCAGGAAACTAAATATACTAAAATGACTCACCTCAAGATTCATTCTAGTGAACATCTCCGCAAGAGGATTATTCCCAAAAGAATTACAGGGACTCCTGTTCTGAAGGTATACAGCTGTACTACATGCCTCTTCCCAAAGAAATAAAGGAAGTGGCTGATCGTGTAACATAGCTCTCGTTGCTCCAACAATGGATCGGTTCTTCCTTTTTGCTACTCCATTTTTCCCAGGAGTGTATGGTACTATTAGTTCTATATTTATTCCCTCCTATCTACAAAACTCATCAAACTCCTTGGAGATATACTCACCCTCATTATCTAATCTAAGTTCCCAAATCCTCCTCCCAGTCTGGTTCTCCACAAGAGATTTGAACTCTTAATGGAACCTCTGCAAGAACTCCTTAGATATCTTACTCCTCAGGAATTAGATCCAAATATTCCTGGAATGATCATTGATGAATGCCACATAATACTCAAAACCTCTCAGAGAAACAGATGACATAGAACCACACAAATCAGAATTTATCAAATCAAGTACTCCTGCTGACCTACTATCATTGCTCGAAAAAGAAGTCTTGGTGTACTTTCCCAAAAGCACACCCTCTACATACATTACTGTGCTCAGTGTTGAACTCAGGAAAACCTGTAACCATATACCTCAACATCGTCAAAGTTGGATGATGCAGATGATCCATCCTCCTATGCCATAACACACAAAGCTTACTACCGCTGCTATGTTTCAAAGCATGTTGGGTCTGAAACAAGATCTTGTCAAACTTCCCACATTTGACTCCAATGGAGTAAGAGGTATATGGTCCTTCAGTCTTGGGAAAAACTTGCACATGTACATCTAGGAAAAACACCCCAAGACCCCTGTCCTCTATCATGGAAACTGATATCAAACTCTTCAGCCCAGGTACAAACAACACGTCCCTCAAGGTCATGGGACTCATGGAATCTCTCTAAACTATAATGGTCCCACGCCCAACATATCTGACAACTGTTTCATTACCCAACACAAACTACACATCTATCCATGTCTGTGAAATCTCATAGAACATCTCTTGAGAACCTGTCATGTGGCTCAAAGCTCCACTGCCAATATACCATGTACTGGTGGTGGATGTACTGAAAGAATGTACAGTCAACAAAGAATACTCCCTCTCAATCTCATTGTCTACACTGGTTATGGTGGATTCTCTCTCTCTATCAACATGCCAAACACAAATAGAAAATTCTCTCTTTCAAATCTAGCTGTAAATTCATCAACTTATGTCTAAGCTGCGGTATATTGCTGCTTCTTCTTCTTTTGTGGGAACTATCCAACATAGTGCCAAGATTCTGACAATCAAAGAACTTTACAGTGCTCAAGTCCTTCTTCTATCCATCCTGCTGCTTAGCCCCACCCTTCTTGAACTTCTTCTTTCCCTTGGAAGTCAAAGCCACATTCTCCTCATCCTCCCTGCTAGTAGAAGAGCTCCCCTGCACAAGACCTCTCTAGGTCTCCTCCTAAAAAAATTCATCCCAAAGTCTATCCAAAGAAGGAAATTTATCCCTGGCTACTATGGAATCCACAAAAACAGCTCAAGTCTTTGCAATCCCATTCAATGTTGTCTACACTAGCTCCGAGCTAGAAATAATCTCCCCCACTGCTGCAAACTCATCTCTCCCCTCAGATATCCTAGTAAGATAGGAATCACTCCCTTAGCCTTGGCCATCTTGATACTCTTTAATTTCTCTCTCAACACCATTTTCCTATTCTCATTTGAGATTTGAAACAAGCTAGTCATATCATCCCACATCTGATATGCATAGGTTTTACTAGAAATGTGAGGGATAACATGATATATAAATACATCTAGAATGATCCTTCTAGATTTTATGCCCTTCTTGTTGAAGGCATAAAGTGCTTGTGCATTGATGGAAGCTGGAACAACAATAGGATTTGTTGTAGTATTGTGAACCACTTCATCCCATAACTTGTTTTCCTACAATATAAGAACCAATCTAGCTTTCCATAGGACAAAATTCTCAGCCCCATCTATCCTATCCTCAAGCCTAAGTCCTGTTGTCATTTTCACTGCAAATTTCAAGTCTCAACAAGGTGTTGCCCACCAACAAAATATTTCACTAACAGTCTAAAATTTCTCACTGTATAAAATTCTGCTCTTTCTCTAACAAAGCTTTGATACCATGTAAATTTTTTATCTCATTCCCCAACTCGGTTTTCAGCCACCATTTTAAACATTGTTTAATGCCCAACACAATTTACATTCAACTAAAAATTAGTTATTTTTCTCATAAACAATTTGACTCAAACACATGAATAATTTTACAACTTTAAATGAGCAGTAATAATACACATTCACACATGAAAATTCAGACTCAGAATCTTTTTGTCAAATGACCCACAAAAAACCCCAACCTCTGGGGAAATCTCGTTCTTGAGAGAGAGAGATTTTATTTTCTGTATAAAATTAAAGTACAAAAAAAAATAGAGATAAACTTATCTCCACCACAGTGCTCAACAAGTTGAATAAATTCAGACATTTCATAGTCAAATTTTCTACCAACCAGCTGCCTCGAAAAAACATGCCAAAATGACTGTACGCATTGTCTCGATTTTTGTGCCCACTGTTGTACCATACAGACTGTATGGACCTTTATTTATGTGCCCAATTGTACTGACTATATGTAATTGTGTGGACTATATGAACCACCTCAAATTTTGTGCCCAAAAAATTATGTGAGCTGCCTCAAAATTCGTGCACATAAATTGCCTTGGGAAGCATGTTATACATAAATGAAAACACTATTGTTTTATGGTCTTGGGAAGCATGCCCAATGCTTCTCTATCTCAACCTACAATTTTTCTCCTTCTCTGCTCTCCAACTCTCATGAAAAAAAAAAGAATGAGACTCTAATGCCTTCCCTTGTCTTTTTGGTGTCTAAATGAGGAAGTTGAATGGTCATCTAATCCAAGGGCCCAAAATGAATTAGATGGATGGATGAGATTAAATGCACTTTCAATTCTCTCCAAAATTAATTTCACACCTCACTTAAATTTATCAAAATGTCACTTTATTCTCTAAAGTGAAAACTAAAACTCATCTCAAGTTATTAATTGCAAGGGTCACTTTGATTTTCGCCTTTTTATGACTAAGGAAAAAAATCACTAGTGGAACACTTTCCTAGCTACAAAAATCAACAGAAAAATACAAAAGGAGGTGCTTCATCATTTATAGCTTGAGGTAGGAAGGAAAAATCCCATTTGAGAGATTGCTTTTGACCAATTGTCCTTGTTAGGAAAGCCCTAGTAAAATCACTATCCAATCAAACACTTGGAGTTTATAGTTGACCCAAATCAACCACACACTATGCAATATCTCGATTCACCATCTCTCCATTGTAGTATACACCCACATTGCATTAAGAACAAGGTTATGCAATCAATTTGTAAGAATTTATTCTTATACTCATGGATTTCTTAGAAAGAGTATGAGTAGAAATAATCATTGAATTTTCTCCTCTTAGTTTGTTGATGGGAGGAGGATAGAGATACAAGGATTGTTTTTCCTTTTAAATTTTGCATTAACCTACTGAAGGTTTGAACACAACATTATCTTAATACAAAAGTACCTATTTCTATTAAAAAGGAAAAAAAGAATGGGGTCATGATGTTGATGAAGAAAACCTCTAAGAATCATACTAGACCAAGGGGCACCCAAAACAACTCCAATCACATTAAAATGGGTTAGGCATGTCTATATTCATTTTGAATGGGTCCTCCAGCAAAATAGCACTGATTATCTCCATCATAATATGTTTGTCCATTGAACATAGAGAAAACTCACACTAGTACAAAATGAGAGATAAGTGACCAAAAAAGGACCAAAATACACATATAAATGACCAGTTTTGATTTGGCAATCACTGGTGGCTAATTTTTGGTCTCTTATCATGCAACAAAAAATGTAGTGATATTTAATTTGGTCGTTTATAGCTTTCCTTGCATTAATTTGGTCGTATATTTGGTCATTAATTGCGACAATTGACGGCCACAAGACAAGCTATAAATGATCAAATTTTTGAGGAAAAAGAACTTGTAGGATATGCATTACTTGTAAAGAATGATGATAGAGAAACATTAAATGAAGATGAATTTTACTCTCCCGATATTGTTGGGATGGGTGTTGTTTTAAATATTAGTATATTTACATTCTAGAAATATTATTCATTTAGTAGTATTTGTAAGAAATTTTGAACTTTGATATTGTTGCCCTTGCTTCTTATTTCTATAATTCTATGAAGAGATTTACTATCCTTGAATGGAGTTTTAATTTGAAATTCCTCTGATCATTTTAAAGACTCAAGGTGTAGTTTTATTTTAAGTGTGTGATGAAGATGTATCTAATACTTTAAAGATGGGTCTAAACCTGCCCATTTATACTTTCAACACATGAAGAGATGAGATAGTTGAGAAATGCAGAGTCAATAGTGCATCATTTTGCTTCTTAGCAAGAATGAAAATGAATGACATGAAATATCAAGGTCCCCTCCTAACAATCACCAGAAGATTTAATATGGAAGGGGAAGTGGAAAAGAAAGAGGAATTAGAGATTGTAGCAACTTACCCATTTCATTTGTAGCATTTGGAATTGAGTCCACATTATAAACACTAAGTTTGATGACCAAATATGTCCCATCTTGAGAAATATTCATAGTAGGTTCCTAAAACTTAGTAGAGATATATTTTCCCACAAGTGAAAGAATACAACTAACTAAATATATTCCTTCGAGCCTTTCAAATGATAATCTTCAGAGCCACCCGTGAGAAATTTTTTTATCATACTTCAAAAGTGACAAGGAGGGTCCTCCAATATTTTCTAAAGAAAGTTTGACATGCTTCACAAAACCCTTATTATATCAAACATGCTTCACATAACCCTTATTGGATTTCAAATTTGACGAAGAAAATTTTCCAGTCTAAAACTATATTTTGAATGGAAGAACACTATATTATAGGGAGAAAAAAATTATCAGTTTACCAATTATATTCCTACCAAAATAGTTTTCCAAGGATGTGGTAATTCAGGTATAGTGAAATTGGCAACTTTGGGAATTATGAATGTATTGTGACTATGAAAATTAACTTCATGGTAATGAGCACTCCACTAGTTAGAGTATCAATATCATATACATCTCAAAAGACTTAGACTTATATAACGCCTAGATGTACATATCTTAAGTAGATAAGAGGCATTCAATGGGATTTGCACTCTTTGAATAGAATCCATACAAACCCTTGTATGGAAAATATAATAAATCATTTGAAACTGTGCATTAAGTTGTCCAATAATAAAAAAGATGATCTCAACTTAGACTCTCTAACGTTGTGGTACAATGCAATAGTTGTTATATTTTACATGGTCTATGATACATGTGTTGTTTTTTTATACTATGTCATGTATCGTCATGTAGGAACAATACAAAATGAAGTGTCAGACAACTCAAGCATCTAGAACCCATCTTGTTTAACATACATTATGTATCCTCATGAAAAAACAATACCAAATGAAGTGACAAACAACTCAAGCATCTATAAGCCATTTGGAATTCTAGCTTTCTTGGGGTCACTTATCGATGTCAGTTTCCCATAAAAAACTCGATTATCTGACTCCAACTTTATTGGGTTATTCAATTTTTTCACAACAAGATGAGATATGGCACATGATGATTATGCTTCTAACAAATTGCCTCTTTGTCTCAAACCAACCTTTGATTCACTATAAATCTAAATATGTTGTCCATTCAAAACCATTAAGTAATTTTCATACATGACATGTTTGGAATTAACTTCCATAAAAACACCACACAACCATGATGTTTAGTCAGACAATGCAAATTTACAATATTGCTACAAAATGTACTTTTAAAGGAAACTACAAAATATGGGGGTTAAGAGAAAACACCCTATGGTATATTCTTGGAGTTCTGACATCAACTAGTGGATCCATCCCATTTATGAAATGGTTCAGGAAAACTTGAACAACTGTAGGGATTATTTTTAGTATGCTAGTTCCACCAAGAACCCCTAATACATTATCGCCTTGCTTGCAACTAATAAGGGACCATTAATTTTAGCTGAATAAGATGTAAAAAATCAAGCCCTTGTTGAAGTCCCTATGAACAAGCACCTGTTTAAAAACACATTGAAATTTTTTTTTTACATCTCCAAAAGATGCCCGTAAAAGTTATAGACTTGTTGGCATTTTTGAAATAGTATGTTTAGGCTCCATTCATTTGTTATTTTGGCAAGAAAATGTGACCTCAAATAATTGAATTGTGTATTTAATCACTATACAATTATGCATTCCACCCATATAAGTTGGGTGCATGGAAGGACTATGTGTTGGAGATAGGATTCTAGTTTGGCATCGACCAGGTAAGGGTGCCACTAATAGGCATGAAAGGGTCATGTAGCTCAGTGGTAGATGTATATCATGGGTTTGATTCCAATTCTATTCTATTTCAACATGGTATGAGAGCTAGGGGTTGTGGTTTATTGGCAATGAAGACCTAATCCTATGTGTGGCTTCTGTGGTCTATTGTGGTTGATTGGTGGTGGAGGTGTGATTCCACTCATTAGGGGCATGCACTAGTTTTAACTCCCAAGCTATCCATAATTTGCACATGCATATAAGGCTTCGCTTGAACTGTGCATCCTAACTTTCTAGGCATATGTAAAACTTAGTGTTTTCCATTTTCCTAATCTTAAGCTTAAATCTATGTGATTTGATTCTTAAATTGGATTTGATTTCTAGATACTCAAATTTCCAATGCAGGTACACATTTGTGTGTTTTTTTTGTATGCTCGAATGTCATCAAAAAATGAAAATAAAATTTGCATTTTATCATGTCACAACTCTACCTATATCTAATCAGAAAGGTCTGGTCAAGCTAATGCATTAAAATTACCAGTTCAGTTTCCAATATTTTGGATTAATGTATATTTAGTTATTGACACCTAGAAATTACAAACCAAAGGAAATTTGTATGTACAACTCAAAACTGTGGATAAACAAGGATTCAGTCCTTATAGAATATGCCTATAAAATACTAGCATTTTGAAGGGGCATCCCAAAAGTAGTATTTAAGGACTTAGGGATTTTTATAGCATATAGTGAGTAGTGAGAACTATCATTATCAAGGCTATACACTAAAAAAATTAGAATGTCCAAGTATTTAAATGTATGTTCAAAATAACGCAGATTTGCCTTAATAGTGTGTGGCTATACTTGTTTTCTAGTACTCTTTTTTTTCATTCAGTTGGGTAAATTTGCTTTTTTATAAGCAAATTAGTGGATTTTTTTTATCCCTTTCTTTCTTTTTAATTTTTGAACATTACAAATTTCCTTGGTGTCATTCATATTTATCATTACGCCATCAAACATGCATTGGATTTAAAAATTACTGAAATTCATAAAAATTGGATATAGTCTAATAGTAGATCCAACTAGAAGAAATGAAGATAACTTCAAGAAACATTTACTGGAACAGGAATGGATGTTCTCCATCTATGAATATGACAAATACTAGATTTCCTCTATTATGGTAAATGACCGACATGAAGAAGTTATTAAAATAAATAAGTTGGAAACAAATTGTGACTTGTTGTTTGCTCATGCACCCACTTTCCATGAGATTTATTCAGTTATAATTCAAATAATTCTATTTCATCCATAATTCTATCAACTTCAAGTGAATCGTATGCTCATACAAGATAACACATATTTGGAAACGATACTATAGAGTATAATTACAAAGTGTACCTTTAGAACTATAGTATGAGACATTGAATATAAAGGTTTCTTATTAGGTTTGATGAAATTTGTTGGAGTCGGAGGAAGCCTGTTTGGAGAATTATCTATAGGTGTGGAGAAGTCATCCATTTAATTATTCAATATAATTCATGTAGAATAGAGAGAGCATAAGGGCCCAAAAGAGTAATTCACTATGGTGGTCAAGGACATTGCATTGTGATCACTATCAACAATGCAGAAATGAATAGTACCATGGTCTCTAAGTTGGTTCCATCTTAAAAAAAAACATAAAAATTTAGCAAAATTGAAATGATTTCATTGAATTTTGTTGGTGAACTACTAAATTTTGTCAAATGTATCTTCAATTATAGACATATGGATGGGAAAGGTTTAAACTATCTATAACTATCACTAATAAGTACATATTTGGTTCAAAGAAACATTGTCAAGTTCTTACTTGTATCCATAGTACTCTGATGGAAAATTCATGTTGTCATTATTTTAATTTTAATTTTTACAACAAACTTTGGAGGAAGCATATTATACAATGAATCCGCGATGTTGACAAATTTTGGGCCAGTAAGATTCATCCTCATAGAAAACATATGTTTGAAGGCCTTAATCGTATGGTGCGGGCCCAATATTTCCTGTGATGCATTAAGTGTTCCATAGATTCCAAGAATATTGAGAGTGTTTCATAAAAAATAATGAATCTTTGATATGTTATTAAATAACCAACTAGCATGGCAAGGAAATATAGGTTGATCAGTGCATCTTGGCATATCAAATATAGAGCATGCTTCCTACAGAAATTATCACGTAATCTCTCCATAGTCCACTGCAAATGCGGTCTCCAATCTCTATGCTTAGGAAGACAGTTTTGCCTTTTAGAGGATCTATTCCAAGGATATTCTTTTCCACTATTTTGATGGGGGACAAGTCTTAAAGCACCATGTGGTAGCATTTCATATGCTAGTACTGCCACATTTCTTAGGAGAGCAAGTTGTTGGGTCTCAATCTGAGCTACTCTTATAATATTATTCCATGATACCTCCATCCTTCCATACTCCTCAATTGAACTTGCAGGAAAGGCCTTGATTAACAAGCTAATATAGGAATTTAACATGTGTGCAATACTATCCAAAGTTTTCCCTCCAAGTTGCATGCTTAAAAGGGGTGCTACATGTTCAAACAAATCCTGCAAGCATATATATTTTTCAATAGTAGCACATCTTATATGACATAAATCATGATAGCATACATGAATATGTTTGTTGAAATTCAAGGGAAATCATTATAGATTTCTTACTGTGGGAAATAAATGATGCACAATATGTGCTCGACTAAGAAATAGCATAGTTTTCGGGAGAAATAAGTAATAACACATAAATGATAAAGCATACCATATGTATGTTAGTTTTATTGTTTTACAACAACAACTTAGATAATAATACACTTGACCAGATAAGACAAGACACCAACTTTGTTCCTAAAGGTAATCATCTGCAAGTAATGGATTCTCCACCACCTTTTCTAAAAGTACAATCACTATTAAGGGTCATTATTATGACTCTTAAGAAGTACCAATTTGCCAAAAAATGAAGCTACTTCATTTCAAAATGTAAGAGAAATGCCATGTTTACAGTTTGCACATTTTTCAATACAATTAAAAAAGGAAAGTTAGAGTTTGTTATTTGGAGATCTTCACAGACTAGAGAATAATATCTACATGTGTAATGCCCCATTTATAGGAGTTTACTTATTTATGCTAGATAACATTAAATAATACATTTGATTGCAATAGAACACATTCATTGTTATGCAATGTGATCATAAGATAAAATTATATTCATTTATATATATATTAATGGCTGGTTTATTTATCTTTCTTTGTATTATCTATGAATATGACTCTTAGTTATACAAAGATAATGTATCATGTGGTGTGCATGATGTTGTGATGTTGATTGACTATAAGACGTTTAAGTTATAATAGGAAAAATATTGAATCGATGTTATCTCAGATATTACTGATGGTTTGTATAGTGTGGCAGGAAACCACCAGTGCATGTTGATGCAAGGTTGCAACAATGGATACAAGAACTCATGAATGAGTCAAATATTTGTAATGTTTATAATGAGAAAATTTATATAATGATTTATGATTTTGGAAAAATTAATGCACGTGATTGTTGGTATGTGTGCAGGCACAAAGATAACGCTTTCCAATGAAACCACATATGGGTAATGGGGACTGTATAGGGGAATGTACCAACATGAATAGAACTTACTTTCCATGCGATGGGTTGAAAAGAGAGAGATTCTTTTACCAATGATATACATGTTTCTGTGAGGGTAGGCCATGGACTCGGTCACTCACGAGGATTATCTGAGGGGCGTGCAATTAGGTGTCAACCTTATTCCTCAATAACCATTAGTCTCTCCACAATGTAGATATGACTGAGTTAACATGGTCTCATCCATCGTACGAACTCCCCACCATGGAAAACATGATATTTTAAGGGCATTAATATTGTCATGGGACCCTTGATATCACTGTGATAAAGAAATGTAATTAGTGAAATCTAACACTAAAAAGATATGAGGTGCTCTAATTATATTTAAATAGATAACAAATTCATGAGCTGGAAATAGATCAAAGAATGTATGTAATAATAGGAAACATCACATACACAAGAAAATAGAGAAATTACTAATAAAATATTGGAAACACAAATGCACACACAAATCTAAGAGAGAAAAGCAAAAATCAAGGAAACATTTTGAATGAAAATAGGAAGAATTGAGGAAAGCAAGTCTAAAATAAAATTTAGAAAGTGTAAGAAAAAAAAAGTGGAAATTGCATAAGCATATGAGAAGGAAATCCACAGAAATGGAATTAATATGAGTTCAAAATAGAAATAAATAAATAGTATTTTACATAAGAAAAAGAGAAAGAGAATCTCAAAAGGCTATAAATAAGAGAAGATGGATGTTCACTCAAATAACTTTTTCTTCCCTAATATTGGATGGGTGGTGACTGTGGAGATTTTGGTTAATCAGTTTGTGAATGGGGTTGGGAGGCCCCTTAGTGAATCTATGCATTCTGATCATGATAAAGGTATTTCCATACAATCCCCATTGCATCTTGAGGGATCCTAGGAAAGGAAGAGTACCCTAGGAGTGGTAGGGTGGTCAACCGATGGCGTTATCTTCATTGGAAAGCTAATTCGAGGATTGGATTTCTCAAGATCATGTGTTCATCGATAATGTAACAAATCCCTTAGCCACACAGAAGATCAATAAAATCAATAAAAACATCGAATTAGGTTCAATGTATTGCTTATTTCATGTTATATATATATAAGTATCCCTCTAGTGTGTTTGCATTTCTTTAATATTGTGTAGCATTGCATTCATAACATATATTGAATAAGAAATTCTTTGAAGTGTGGGGTCTTACGACATGGAAGTTACCTATTCAACCATTTAACTTGATTTAAAACCATTTTTAGCAATTCAAGTTCTTTGATGAAATTTGCTTATAAAATGAAAAAAAAAACATTCCAATAAAGATGAGTCGGCAATCAATGACTCACAATACTTCCAGTTATTGGCAAATTATGTAAATTTAATCCTCACCAACAAAAACATCCAAATATGTGTAAAGGATATACAATTATTGGATTGAAAGACATTGAAGAATAGTTAGGTACTACACTTGAACCATGGAATTGAACCAGTGTTCGCTGCTTGAAAGATTTAGCTGGAGTCCAATACCACTAGTTGAATCATTTGAATCTCTACTAAATAATCAAGTAGTAGCAGGTGAATGAGTTAGCACCCAATCATTAAAACAAACAAGGGAAACAATGCTCTCTTCAATTCGTTTTTATTTGGCCTCCAATGCTTGTTCTACACTTGGTCTAAAGAGATTTAACAGAACATGACAGAGGGCGAGGCCTCGAGCTTCTAGCAACGAGTAATGACCTAAATCTATTTGGATACATTCTGCAATAACTCAAAGTCCTCCAACAATTGCTGAAGAATCTAGTGCATATCTCTTCACAAGAAGTGCAAAGTTCTCATTTTTATTGGAATACCACATTACAAGCTCTGATGTGTAAGTTTATTCCTCCCCAAAGACATCCACATAATCACTTGTAGCATGTGCAATAGCAGAAGGTACAAGTTGTGAAAGGGAAGCAGTGTATGCCCCACCATATGAAGTATTGGATGGATGCAATCATATTGTACTGAAAATGTTGGTAATGAGCATTGAGTAGCAGTGTGTGTGCACGAGGGACATCACCAAGTCTTTTGAGTGCAGAAATTGTAGCACAAAGTTTAACACCACAAGTAGATGGTTGGTGATCATCTTAAGCAATCTTCTCACCAAAATCCCCTTTTTTTGTGCATCCACAACCACCTGCTCACCTTCATCTAGTGCAGCTAATGTCTTATGCACTCTTTGTTCTACCAAAAGAACATCCAGAATATCAAGAAACTCAAGAGCCCATTTCTCTAAGTCTAAAGGTTCATGAAATTCATAAACATGAGAGTCCTGAAACAAGGAAGCTCCAGTACTACTGATAACGAATCCATATGAACACCCTTTATCGGTCCATGTATCAATGCAGCCTTAGCAGAAAGAAAATTTCTTATTGAAAGGAGTTTACCCTTAATATCTTATATCTCTTTTGAAATGTTGTGAACAAACAATTTTTAATGAGTAAAAAGTTCAAGTTCTACATGCAAAAGAAGATAAATGATACAATATAATTTTTCAGTTAATAAATTATTATTATATAGAAGTCAAGAACTTTTACGGGAAGTAGTATCTGATTGGTAGAGGGTCAGGATTTTTTGGGATGATTTTCATGTTTTTGCATTCCGCATTAAATCCTTGGAAAGTGAAATTTTGCAGTCCACAAAATCATACCTAAAATGTGTAGTGGGAATTAAATTGTATGAAATTGTCAATTTGGATTTCTCCATTTGAATGTAGAGGAAGAACAAAAGAAAGACATTTAAAAAGTGGATGACTATGTGAGTTTATTTTATTTAAAATCCCGTGGAGGAAATATAATCTTAACTTATTTGTTTGATAAATGTTCAAACAATGAATATCTGTTGCACAATTATAGTAGGCTAGGAAATTCCAATAATATAGTTTAAGTGTCCACAATTTACAAAATTCACTCTTTATTACATGACCCAAGAAATGAAACACTATAAAATAAGTTATGCAAAATGCATAATTTTAATATGGAAATGTTGTAACATTTTCTACATTGTCTAAGTATTTCCCTCCTACATTGATATATTTGTTTTACTAAGAAAGGTAAATATGAAACTACTTTAGATAATACTTATTGTTATCCACTAAGTTCCACTTAAGTGGATTTCCAGTGAGCACTCAAAGACTTCATCACATGCATTTTGAGGTCCATCAAGTGTCACGTCCCCGTCCCTCAGCCGGCGAAGAGGACGCGACGAACATCAAAACATAGCCGGGAAAATAGCCCATGAACATAAAACAGAAATCAAATGCTGAAATTAAAACTTACAAGCATACACAGATGCATAATTCATCATACAAGGATGCACAGTCCTTCAAACAATCAGCGGAAGCAAACATAGACATTCCAGCATTTACAATCAATATAAATTACAGAGATGCAGTAAACAATAGCACTTATCTTTTGATGAAGAATTCACCCGCAACCAGGTACGTCGCTGCAACGTTCCACCCAACCATAGGCCAGCGTGCTCATCAGTCTCTCAGCAACGCTGCCACCCCCGAGCTGGGCATGGTTCCTCAAGGACTAAGGGGACAATTGCAGGCTTGCACATAGCCAAGGGGGCACAAAACAGCAAACCAACATAGCTGGGTTTCACAGGATTTCAACAGACAAGCCAAGCCAGCACAGTCCGAAGACTATCCACTGCATACCAGCAGCAAAACAATCCCTTCACAACACTGTGAAGACACAAAGGAAACCAGGGATAATCCCAACCAGAAGGTGTGCACAGCACAAGTCCACGGGTCAATACGGAGTTGTTCTTGGCCCTATCGTGGCCAACACAACTCAGCAACAACACCCAAACCAGGGTAACAACATCAGCCCAATTTCACGAGGGAAACATCAGCAACTATGCACAGTCCCAAATGAAGGGTAAGCAAACCCCCAACATGGACAAAGGAGAACACAGTCAACAAATTGGCATTCCACAGTGGCCCAAAACAAACTTGGACACCACAGCTAACACAAAAACGTGGGGAAGACAACATCCCCAAAGCAAAAACAGTGAGCACGACTCACAGCAGGGAAGAACGTCCCAAATAGCCTGTGCGTGAGACCAATAGTTGGTGAGACAGCCAAAAACGTGAATGGCCCTTCACAGCCATGGTAAAAACACATAAAGCTACCAAAAAAGTGAATGGAAAATGCACCAGCAGCTCTCAAAACGTGAGGAAAACAGCCCAATCCCCAGCAATACAAAAACGACCTCCCATCCATGGGAAAAATGAAGCCAGCAACCAAAAACGTGGAATGAAAAACACAGGAAAAACTCCAGCTGCTCCCAAAAACCCCAACGTGAAGGAGAATGGAGGAAAAAATGGAAAAACGTGGATGCATAGCAGAATGGCATACGTTTTTGGGCATTTTCCTTGCCAAGGAAGTCAGAACACGTTTTTCAAAAAATGGTTCTCTGCCCAATTCGAATTTCTTTCCCCATACTCTTCCCATTCCATGCAATAACTAACTCAACCACATTCTGGCAAGAATAAATGATTGGGGAAAAAGACAAGAAAGGTAGCAAACAAACAAAGGTGACAAAACAAAACAAAAGTGATAAAACATGGGTTTTTTGCCCATAACCCAGGTTCGACATCCCCACCCCTTATCCTTTGGAACCATGCCCTTTTCATTCAACATTGCACTGACGTAGCTGGTTGTGGTTTATTTTAATTGATGTGCGTGTTTACATGATGCCGAATTATAATGTGCCTTATAGCACAGCATACCATCGGCAATTATCCCCATTGCCGAAACATACACAACAAAATCGATGGTGGGGCTTTTGCCTTGAGCTCCTCACCACGATTAATTACAATATATACATCATGCAAATGGGGTCGAAACCGGGGACATTACATTCCCCTCCCCCTTGGAATAACACCGTCCTCGGTGTTCCATTACATATATACAATACATATACGATTTGCACATCAAAATTTCAAAATTGCAGATCTATACCACGTTCAATCATCTACTTTGAACGTTCAAGACCAAGCCTCTCGGCTTCCATGGACTTTTCCGGCTGGTTCTTAGCTTCCTGCTGATCCCGAAGTCTAGGAACTTTGCGGCTATCGCCTTCATCATGTTCCCTCATTGGACAGTCCCGGCGTAAATGATGTCCTCCGCATCTCCAGCATCTCACTGGCTGCTTCATCATTACCGGCTCAATTTCCTTTGAGTCTTCATTCCTGGACCATTTCTTATCGGGTCGCTTGGACAATTGTCCCACTGCTGATCCACCTTCCTTTCCTTTTTCGATTGCTCCAAGAAGGCTTTTCACCTCCCTTTGCAAACCAATAGAGTCTTGCAAAATCTGGTGGTTCATTTCACTCTGCCTTCTCTGTATCTTGAGCATCTCCCCAAGATTCTCTTGGATCTTGGCAATCACTTGAAGGAGACTTCCAGCTAAGTCCAACAACTTTTGATCTGCTACCATGATCAATGTGCACCACCTGGTGTCACTTTTCTCACCTGTGAAATGCACCATTGAAGTCTATCAGACCAAGCATAATATTAAAATCAGTTAGTTAATTACCCAATTGGCATGACAGTCCAAGTATCCTTAATGAGTCTTTCATATTTTTCATGCCCTCCCCCAATAGGCACATGAGCTCATTCATGTCCATTCCTGGGCAGGGAATTAACTATTCCAGCATTCACAAATTACTTTAAGCAAATACACACATTTCATTTTCAATCATACATGCATTTAACAATTCTTGTTTTCATAATGCATAAACATATATATATATATATATATATATATATAATCAAAATGCAAGAGAGAGCAGTAAGAGTTTTTCTCCTCTTTGTTTTGTTCCATCCTGGAACCCACACCATCATAGTGGCTTTTCATGCTCTCAGCCTCTTTCACTTCACCGTGAATGTTGGACCAATCCTTCTTGGTCATGACACTTAGTGTCTTTGGTCTATTCCAGACCTCTAAACCATGGAGTCTCTCCACATGGTTTGTCTTGGCTGCTAGGACTTCCCCGTCTTACTAGAACCTTTTTCATTACCGCTCAACCCGAGCTTTCCAGGACAGTCACATGTCCCCATGCATCTCTAGGATACTCTTATAGTCCTCGCTTCCAGTGATACCTATATCCAAACATTGAATAGATTCACATGTTTAGTTTATTCTCATTAATTTTACCTCTTAAACAAGAGTTTAAAACATCATAACCAAATCATATACACACGTATATTCATAAGCAAAACAATCCAATACTTATCTGTATTATGCGTTTCCTCGTTCGTCCACAGGATCCTGCTTCGCTTTGCAAGCCTTGGGATCGCCTATGGACTTAGATGTTAGGTCAGCATGCCGGCTGCTCCACAACATCAAATAATTAATGTCCAGCCAGTACATAACCATGTCAACTGGGCTTGGAACTTTATCATGACCATTTCCAGGTCTAGGATCTACTATGGATCCTTAGGCATATCGCAGCCCATCATACACTTATGTCAACAATGACACATACACTTATATCACCATACACTTATACCAACATGCACTTATATCAACCATACACTTATATCAACCATTTACCTTTACCTTTAGCCTGTCAACACAAGCAACACAAGCAATACAAGCAAACTCATCAGCACCATTGCTCTAAAACTGTAATCACATTCATATCATTCACTATCAACTATTGAGACACCAGGAGTGCGTCCACTCCCCAGAGTGTAATCAATATTGAAAACCCTTTCATGAATCGACATCGGAAAAGTGTGCACTCTCTTTCGGTGGGTGCCATGTAGTCCCTATGCATACTCAAGCAATCGGTCATCATGGAAATAAATCAAAACATGTTCTGCATATGGAATTTAATAATTAAACATGCATATTCATAGCAAGGGTTACAGAACACTTATCCATTTGCCGTTGTAGTATGGCTTTATATCTGTTAGGCACCGTCAAGGAGTTGGGAAAGGCTGAATGCTAAGCTGGTGAGCTCGCTGTGGAGCTAGGAACACCTACACCAGAACTAGCCTGACTTCTATAACACCCACACACACACCCAGCACAAGGAATCGGTCCCTTCTCTGCTACACAGTCCCTCAGGCCTTGCATTCCCTTCTAGTGCTATCCCGGGGTTATGGAGAAGAAAGCCAGCCCTCTAGCTCTGTCTGTGTGGTTTCCAATCACCAGGTTTAAGCAAACCAAGGCCCCATCCCTGTTTCCTGTTTACGTTTCATATCAACACATGTCTCACTGACATAATTCATACCATCTCACTCATGTTATCACCAAACATGCAGTGCAGATGAGACATTTTCAAAATGTCTAATGGAGTTTCACCCGAACCCCATTTCCAAGATAAGGGAAAACCTTCCCATGAAGTTTGGCTCTCGCAGGTCATCACACATGATCTTCCTGCAGTGTGTACCCCTGACACATTCATCAAATAGCCAAACAGTCAATCATTACCTGATACTACAATCCCAATTGATCGTTCCATAACCAAGCAATGACATTAGCAATCAAATTCAATAGGAATTTGTAATTCTATCTATTACAGAGATTGACTTGCTCAATTGTGGGTCTCTTGTAAGCAGCATTACTATGCCCATTATAATTTTATGCTTACTATCATAACATGAATACCCACTTACCATGTGTCCCTCCTGACACAATCTCACACAAGCCAACAATGATTAGTAGCCATTAGTATCTCTTGAATCCGAAATCCACAATTCGAATTTAACAACCCGTACCAACTAATTTTCACAACCATGAGACTTTTTCTCATAAATGGTAGATTTTGGCATTGGTCAGGGTCTTACCTCTCACTGCCATGCTCAAATAATCTACCTGAAACATAAGTTTCAAACATCCAAACACAAGCTTATGCGAGCCAACAATGATTAGTGGTTGTCAGCAATATTTGAAAGTCACAATTCAAATTTAACAAGCTCTCATAAATGGTAGATTCCAGCATTGGTCAGGATCTTACCTCTCAATGCCATTCTCAAAATAATCTACCTGAAACATGAGCTTCCATCAACCAAACACTTGGTAAGTATGCATATACTATCTCATTGCTACAACCATCACTGAAGCATTTTCAGAATTTATAAAATTCAAATACTTCAAAGGTTAGTCACATCAATATTATCAAAGCTCATTTACATCATGCAATCATTATCATACTAACATTGCAAGGTATAATCACAGCATTCATGCAATTAAATGAAGTGGTTAGATACTCCTTACTTCACAAGCGTATCATTCATACCACCTTTCTCTTCCATAGAGCATTTCTGGCAGCCACTTGTTCATGACTATCCTGCATTCATGACAGTCTTCAAAACAGTTCCAGAATTATCATTAATTCATCATTTCAGCTGTTAGTCATTCATGATATCACATGCATTCATCTCAATGCATTCATGCCATACATCACAACATCGCACCTACACTTATGCAATTAGTCATTCACACCCTTCATAGGCATACATTCAATGCATAACAACAAGATTCATAAAATATTCTTAATGCATGTCCATTCAACGCTACCTTGCATTGGTTCAGGAATACTATGCATTCAACCATACCATGGCCTAACCATGACTACCTCATATAGGATGCATCAATATCATTAACATGTATAGGCATGAAACCTTTCTACATTCCAATATTCACATGGTATGAGGTCTCTTACCTGGACCCATCCATGGATTTGTCATAAGCAACTCTTACCTGCATGGGTCTTACTTACACCCTTTCCATGACCAATTTGGTTGGTTCTTGCAGGAGATTGTAGAATTTGCTCACCAACTTTTGTTATGGACCCGTTGCCTTATCCCTTTCTCCATAGAGTTGCTGGTCTCATTCATCAGCATCAGCAACATATTAATCTGTGTCCATGTCATCATTGGTGTTTCCACTAATGCCAACATCAAAGAAATGATTATCATTAGTGGTACATTATAAATATATAATTTCCAATATTCTTATTAATCATGCAATATCCAATGCATGCAATACATATCCTCATGCATTTCAAGCATAAACTTAGGAAATGTAGTTATAATTAGAAAGACAGGGTTTTAATGAAAACTTCCCTTTCAAATCCCTCATCTTCTCGTGGAATTCCTCTTCCACATAGCAGCTAGTTGACTTCACAGGCCTTGCTGCCCCTGGGCATGCAACTGTCCAGATTGTCCATTTGATGGCAGCAGCCATCATTAGTACTTTGTTGCTTCATGCTCAGATGCCGGTCACTTATCCTTGTTCCCCACTGGATAAGCTTTCCAACACCTGTTCACATGCTTCATTCTGACCTCGGATGTGAAAACCACACCACTTCCAAGAATGAATACTTTCACTAATCTTTGCATTTTCATTACATCACTGCAATGTAGAATTTTCACATTCTTCTAATGACCTTAGAGCCATCTTGGCAGCTGCATTTTTTGCATCCTTCTTGTCCCTTGTGAAAATCCCTCTGATTCGAACTCTTGCCCAAAACACAGGATTTTCCTTCTCACAAGAACGACTGTCTCAAGGGACGACGGGGGTCAAGGGGGCTTGATTTGTAAATTGTTGATTTTCACGCAATCTTGCGCATTAGCTCGCTGCCAATTTCTCATTTTCAACCCCTGAAAATCCTCAAAATTTCACTGAGAAACAGCTGAAATCAGCTGAGAAATCTCATAGAAAAACTCAAAATTTTCCCTGTGCAAATCGGGTGTCGGCTGTCTCTCTGATCAGCTGTCGGAACCATCATCTCGTCCGCTGAATTGGCTCCCAAACCGATCTCGCAGCCACAGAATCGGCTCTTAGAATCCTTATCCCGTCTGCTGAATCAGCTCCCGGAAGTTCCAAACCTTCCGCAACAGCGGACGCTCCTTCCCTTTCCTCTTCCGATCGGCGCACTTCCTCTTGCGGCGTCGGCAGTCTTCTTGATCGGTGGGCAAATGCCTTCAGCTTCCGCAACGGCAGACACTCGAGAGCTCCGAACCTTCCGCAACGGCGGCTCTCAAAAGCTCCAAACCTTCCAATTTGGCACTTGCAACAGCTCGAACGTCGGACGTCGGAAGCATCTCCACATCGAAAGTCGGATGTCTTTAGCTTCCGCAACGGCGGACGTCTACTTCGTCAACTCTTCCGATTGGCGAACTATCTTTGAGCCTTAACCCTTTTTGACGTGTCGGCGATCGGGGGAATCCCCCATTGGAAGACTTAACCGTTTGGGCTTCCGCAACGGCGGACGGAAAACTTCACCAGTTCGCCCGTAACGGCGAACGCCCACTTCGCTAGCCCTTCCGATTGGCACTTACGTCGGACGTCGGCGAACTCTCATAACGTCAGACGTTGGACAACTCTCCCTTCCGATTTCTCCAACACTTAGCCAAATTTTCAAATTTCCAAACTTTCTTCTTCGTCGGCAATCGGATGACTCTCGCATCGGATGCAGGATTGCTTCGCCGTCCGCAACGGCGGATGGAAGACTTTACCAATCCTTCCGCAGCGGCGGAAGTTCACTTCGTTCAATGGCCCGGCCGTTCCATACTTAGCCGAATTTTTGAATTTTTTTTTTTTTTTTTCTGCGGCGTCGGCGATCGGACGGATCTCAAGTTGGATGTGGGATTGCTTCGCCGGCCGCAACGGTGGATGGAAAGATCATTGTCTCACCCGCAATGATGGAGGTTAACTCCGTGAACCCTTCCGCAACGGCGGACAGGAACTTCACGAAACCTTCCGCAATGGTGGGTAGGAACTTCTCCAGTTCTTCCGACTGTTCACACTTAGCCAAATTTTCTCAAAATTTTTGCTGCTCTGCTGAACAAAGAAGGTAATTCTACCTTCTGTCGCTGCACCTTCTTAGCCCATAGAGGCCCATTGCTGCAACCATGGCTCTGATACCACTCTGTCACGTCCCCGTCCCTCAGCCGGCGAAGAGGACGCGACGAACATCAAAACATAGCCGGGCAAATAGCCCATGAACATAAAACATAAATCAAATGCTGAAATTAAAACTTACAAGCATACACAGATGCATAATTCATCATACAAGGATGCACAGTCCTTCAAACAATCAGTGGAAGCAAACATAGACATTCCAGCATTTACAATCAATATAAATTACAGAGATGCAGTAAACAACAACACTTATCTTTTGATGAAGAATTCACCTACAACCAGCTACGTCGCTGCAACGTTCCACCCAACCATAGGCCAGTGTGCTCATCAGTCTCTCAGCAACGCTGCCACCCCCGAGCTGGGCATGGTTCCTCAAGGACTAAGGGGACAATTGCAGGCTTGCACATAGCCAAGGGGGCACAAAACAGCAAACCAACACAGCTTGGTTTCACAGGCTTTCAACAGACAAGCCAAGCCAACACAGTTTGAAGACTATCCACTGCATACCAACAACAAAACAATCCCTTCACAACACCATGAAGACGCAAAGGAAACCAGGGATAATCCCAACCAGAAGGTGTGCACAGCACAAGTCCACGGGTCAATACGGATTTGTTCTTGGCCCTATCGTGGCCAAGACAAATCAGCAACAACACCCAAACCAGTGTAACAACATCAGCCCAATTTCACGAGGGAAACGACAGCAACTATGCACAGTCCCAAACGAAGGGTAAGCAAACCCCCAGCATGGAAAGAGGAGAACACAATCAACAAATTGGCATTCCACAGTGGCCCAAAACAAACTTGGACACCACAGCTAACACAAAAACGTGGGGAAGACAACAGCCCCAAAGCAAAAACAGTGAGCACGACTCACAGCAGGGAAGAACGTCCCAAATAGCCTGTGCGTGAGACCAATAGTCGGTGAGACAGCCAAAAACGTGAATGGCCCTTCACAGCCATGGTAAAAACACATAAAGCTACCAAAAACGTGAATGGAAAATGCACCAGCAGCTCTCAAAACATGAGGAAAACAGCCCAATCCCCAGCACTACAAAAACAACCTCCCATCCATGGGAAAAATGAAGCCAGCAACCAAAAACGTGGAATGAAAAACACAGGAAAAACTCCAGCTGCTCCCAAAAACCCCAACGTGAAGGAGAATGGAGGAAAAAATGGAAAAACGTGGATGCATAGCAGAATGGCATACGTTTTTGGGCATTTTCCTTGCCAAGGAAGTCAGAACACATTTTTCAAAAAATGGTTCTCTGCCCAATTCAAATTTCTTTCCCCATACTCTTCCCATTCCATGCAATAACTAACTCAACCACATTCTGGCAGGAATAAATGATTGGGGAAAAAGACAAGAAAGGTAGCAAACAAACAAAGGTGACAAAACAAAACAAAAGTGATAAAACATGGGTTTTTTCCCCATAACCCAGGTTCGACATCCCCACCCCTTATCCTTTGGAACCGTGCCCTTTTCATTCAACGTTGCACTGACGTAGCTGGTTGTGGTTTATTTTAATTGATGTGTGTGTTTACATGATGCCGAATTATAATGTGCCTTATAGCACAACATACCATCGGCAATTATCCCCATTGCCGAAACATACACAACAAATTCGATGGTGGGACTTTTGCCTTGAGCTCCTCACCACGATTAATTACAATATATACATCATGCAAACGGGGTCGAAACCGGGGACATTACATCAAGCCAATCAATGGCCTTTTTTTATATATATTTTTAGATGTACATATACTGCAGGGAATTGTAATATATAAATTATCATGGTGAAATTATTTAAAAGGTTTGGCTTTCCTAGGACTTAGTCATCAATACTTTACTCTAGGGTGTTTTTTCCTTGAGAATTATATGTCGTTTTTTAATGACTTACAATTTTTGAGTTTTTCACCCACTCCTCCAAAGTTAGAGTAAATGTATTGGTGGTTCAGGATTAATAGGTTATTAAAACCTATGTGTCAATGTATATTACCACGCTAATCATTGTTTTTAAGTCATATGAACATGTTCCAAATCCCCATAGGTTATTTTTAATTTTCAGAAGAAAAATATATACATATATTTTTTTCCATGGGGATGCTTATTTTTTTAACTCAGGGAACCCACTTAACCCCTAAACCCACTATCCTAAGTTTTCAAGTAATTATTTATCTCCAAAATTAATTATTACTCAAAAAATGTAAAAAAGACCAAAAAATGGATAAAGTGAAAACTTCGGAAACTCATAAAATAAAAGAAACATGCCAAAACTGAAATTTGTGAGTTGGTGAAGTAAAGTAGAAATATTTCGAACGTTTCTAAAACACCTTTGAGGGTTTTTTTTAGTAAGTATCTGCAAGTGAAAGTTTCAACATCCAAATAAAGGGTGCATTCTCCAAAAAGTGGATGTATCCATTATGAGATGGCATGAGTTTAGCAAATGGCGCTTTTGTTGCAAGATGTTTCTATTGTACAAACCTCAAACAACTCATTCCAACTCATTTCCAAGTCATGCCAAGGAAGCAAGTGTGGCTCCCCCTCTTTGGATATATTTTTCTATTTTAACAAGGTCTCTTCACTCATTACAGGTGGAAGCATTGAACCTCTACTCTTGTAATTCTTTTCTCGATAATTTGATCACCTATTAATGAAATATTTTTGAAGCCTTTAGAGGCCAAATGTTGTGCAACCGTGCTCTCTGATGTGCTTCTGGTTGATGTTCTGAGGTGATATCCTGGTAGTCACTTATTATTTTGCAATAATTGTAGATTTATCTAGCTTATAAGGTTATTATAAAACACATAGAATAAGCATTCATTGTTTTTATTTGCTTATTAATGCTTGATTATTTAGAGATAGTGAAGCAGCAAGTGTATTCAGTTGTACTAATGCCCTTCTAATCTCTGTTAATTACATATTGTAGATTTAATCTCTCTTTGCAAAGTGTTTGTGACAGTGCAGAATAGAAATCGAAGGAGGAGGTTGATATCAAGTGCATCTTCATCCATATTCGGTGTTAGTTGTCTTGGTCTAATCATTCTTGAGTTACATGCATATTTGGCTCTCCTTTCTTTCAAAACCGAAGGTGGGTTCTTGTTTCTTCTACATTATTAAAATTAAATTTGTTATGGTTACATTACTCTTCAACAAGTAGATAATTTTAAACTTAGCATACATCTCTTGTTGCATATTTTGTTCGATCTAGAGAAGCATTTAAATTCATATTTTAAGCTTGAATCTAGAATGAACACTTAATACTTGTGCTTCATAATTTTTTCAATGTTTACGGAAATATTGAGTAGTTGTATTTTTATTGTATTTTTATACTAATCCACTAATTTATAAATATATAGCTTGTTGGTTTTATCATTTATTGACAGGATAAGCGAAAGTGTTGACGAAATTTTGAAGTTTTTAGCCTCTCAAAGCACTTCCACATCCCCCTGATTCAATCCCCTTCTTTCAACAAGTTATTATAATTCTTTTGATCAATTTTAAAGGTCAAAAGGAAGACCTTAATTAAATTATCAACATTGTAATAAATAAATAAAAGAGAAGCAAGTGGGATTTGTGTCACCTTATTAGTGGTTTGCTTTATGCTTTATTTTTTCTCTGCCAACTTTAAATTAGTTTAGTTGCTTTTACTGTAAATTAATTCAGTTTTATTTCAAAGTTTTCTTTACTTTTGCAAAGTAATCAAATACTAACTCGACATTTCATTGTCGTAGTAATTAGTCTCACAAATTTCCTTGATTTTTCCATAACACAAGTACACAATCTGTCCTAATGGGTTGTATCTTTATACTTTGCTTTCACAAATCGGAATAAACATTTTCCTTTACCATGTATTCTCTACCGCTCACAGCTTTGTCTGATACTTGGGGATATCAAAAGCGGTATTGTGCATTTATTAATTTTCTCACATTTAATTAATCAACTTACTTTAATAAAATCAACAACCCAAAACATTACGAAAATCCGACATAAACCAAGTTTTGTGAATAGTGGGCAAATTTTTAAGGGAAAGAAGGAACAACTAGAAAGTGACCATGGGGTCCTGTTATGCTACATCCTTGCTGGTGTAATGTTGAACACCTCCCCACAGCTCCATCTAGCCCACATTTTCCCGTGCATAGCAACTTTTCCCAAAATTCGGACATATTCCCTGTACCATTCGATATATCAGGAATCACCTTTCACCTTTAATGACTCATCATTTTAATAATTAAAATTGACCAAGTACACAACATAACATTTTCCCATTTTCAGCAACATTTATTATTTTAACTCAATGAAGGCACTGGTTTAATTTTTGCAATTCTATTTATTTTCAATCATATTATGATTATTGATATATCTTTTTATGTCATTGAATTAAGTTCTCTAAGTTTTCAAAGTGTCTTGTTAGCAATTTATTCATCTTTAAAACTCCTAAAAAACAATCCCATCTAACACTTAAAATATTTAAGAGCCTTAGAAACTATTTCTGGAGGGACTAAGAGCTGCTCCTATGGTTCCAAATCTAAAGTTATACTCTGATTTAGATTTAGATTCGATAGATCCTTCTATGTATATACAACGGATTTTCTCCTTTATGTATATATGTTTTGCAGTGAATACTTTAAGCTAGTTCATGGTTCAACTTCGACCTTGGTAGATATGCTGGACTGCTGCAAAGCATCTACTTCAATACTTGAAAGGCATAGTTCATTACGGCTTGAGAAATGTGTAAGATGGTGAGTTGATGTTTCATGGACTTTTTTATTCTCTTTATGTGGAGATGAAAGTGTTTGGAAGAACACGTTAGGGATTTGTTTCAGCTTGGGCTTGATGATGATTTTTTGGTTCAAATGGATGCAGGCAACAACTGCACTTAGTTCAACAAAGGAAAAGTATATGGCAATGATTTTTGCTAATTGTGAGGCTATTTTACTTCACAAATTTATAGCAGAGTTGACCAATCAGATGTTGGATCCCACTGTAGGTTATTATGACAATCAGAGGTTGGATCCCACTATAGTGTACTATGACAATCAGAGTTGTATTGGGCCCTCTGAGAATCTAGTGCCTTATGAGTGCTCTAAGGATATCAACATTCACTACCATTTTTCAAAGATATAGTTCAAAAGGGAGTAGTAGTTCTTAAGTGTTATTTTTTACTAATCCCCTAGAAAAAGAGAAGTTTGAGGTGTTGAGGAGATACTTAGCTTAGTAGAGAACACTTTTTTTGCAAAGAGGGAGTGTTAGTTTTACCAGTTGTTGTGGATATGTTCTTATGTAGAGTCACAACAAAGATGAAAAGTCCTTGCTTCAGTTCCTATGCACAATAGAGAGGGAACAACACTAGTTTGTCTTGGGAATCATGTTGTAGTTATGCAGACAGAGAGGGAACATGCATGATGTAGACCATTTACAATTGTATCTTTTTGTTTTTATTAGACTACTCTAGATTTAACCTTGGATTTAATTAGAAGGTTTCTTTACTTATTTTATCTTTTGCTTCTCCAAATTTAGGAAAATGAGCTAGCCTTAAGGGGTTTTCTAGAGTTAACTAAGGCACATGGGTTGAAGGCTTTCTAGAATTAGCACAACTTACTATATTCCAAGGAATTTGGTCACATCAGGAGAGCGCACTTATCTAGGCTAAATTTAGGATTTCAGGTTTTTCTTATAAATTTAAGTGCCTCGTTTTTGTAAAACCTTACCTTCTTCATCTATAAAAGAAGGCGGTGTGTGTGTATCATTCATTCTTTTTTTAGCTTGAACTACTCATTAATATAGATCCATCTTAAAAGGGGATCTACCCAGTGTCGAGAGGGATCAAATCTCTCTAGGTGCAAACCCCATTTTAGAGTGGAAATGTTGAGAAAGTGTGTAATGCAATGTTTATGGTTATAATTTATCTAATTTGTGTAGTTTTATATTTATGAAATTCTATATATTTTAAATCTAATTTGAGACAACATATTATTTTTTAATATTTTTTTTTCATTCTTTATAAAGGACACGTGTTAAATCTAGGATGAGCATGAAAGGAGTTACACATCTCCCCCAACTGGGTCATAGAATGCACCTCTTCGATGCAATTAACAAGCTGTTGTAAAATTTTCTTCTTCTGAGTTGATAAAGAGTGAATCTATAAAAGAAGGCAGAGTGGGTGAGAGTTATTCATTCATTTTTTACCTTAAGCTAGTGATTAACGAGCTGTTGTACTATTTTCTTCTTTTTAGTTAATACAGAATGATGCGATTGGTCATTGCAATTTTGTAGCTTTTTGTTAACATTTTCATAATTATGTGTTTTCATATTTAGAATTCCTATATGTTGATTTTCCTAAGTAGCATCGAGAACCATTCTCTGGGAGGTATGGAGGCACCTAGTCAGTTACCAGGAAGTCAACCCAATATGGGATTGGGGCCTCAACCTAGTGCCAAGGGACATTCTCTGGGAGAATGAAGGCACCTGGTCAGTTACCAGAAAATTAACCCAGTCTGGGACTAGGGCCTTAGCCTGGGGATGAGGTCCATTCTCTGGGAGAATGGAGGCACCTGGTCAGTTACCAGAAAATTAACCTAGTTTGGGACTAGGATCTCATCTTAGGGATGAATTCCATTCACTGAATGGAGGAACCTGGTTAGTTACCAAGAATTTAACCTAGTATGGGAGTAGGAACTCAGCCTAGGGATGATGGCAATTCTCTAGTAGAATGGAGGTGCTTGGTCAGTTACCAAGTATTTGACATTGAGTCGTCTAATGCATCCTAGGGCTGAGGCACCTAGTCAGTTACCAGGTCAACACCATAAGCCCTAAACCGGGTTTGGGAAAGTGATTCACTCCTCTCCTTGATCTATGGACCATGAGACCTTCTTCAGGGACTAACTACCCCTGGTTGAGAGACCTAGCACTTGATCTTGGTGGAGACAGGGAGGTCAAGATAAAGTATTTAATAATTCCCCTAATTTATGAAGATGTACTTGAGTGGACATGAATGAACCATGGGGACCTTGAAGAACTCTTAAGACAACTTGTTGTGGCCACAAAAATACTTAAAGGATCAAGGAACCCTAGTCTTGGTCCATGTGACCATCAAGTGAAGGGCCAAGTGGCACAAGACAAAAACCAAGAATACCTTTGAACCACAAAACATTAAAAGTCAAGGGTCAAATATGAAAAAGAAAGGAATCCATAATGTCAACGCCTAATTATGTGGAACCAACTTAAATGTTTGATGGACTATAAATGAAGAACAATTACAAATAATTTCATAATCATCTTTTCATCACTTGACTGCTCCAATAATTCATGACTAAGTTCTTCATCTTTATTGCACCTAAGGTTGACTCAAAAAAATTAGATGGCTAGTTGTTTTTTCTTCTTCTTCAACATGGAAACTCTTAAGCTTGCTTGGGTCTCTTATTTCACTATAAGAATCATGATGGTGGAGGTTAGTCTCAGTGGTAAAGAGGAGTAGCAGCAGAGCTACTACAACTCATGATAAAGGCTTGTTGAAGGTCACAGTGGTGGCCTCGAGTTAGAAGCAGAAGGTAGCAGTCACGGTGGTGGTCACAGGGTTAGCAAAAATAGTCTTGGGGGTAAGAAGCAACAACAACAAAGCTATTATAATAGTCATGGTGGAGTAGTATTGGGAAGCAAAAACCTCAGTGGTGGTACCCACTAGTTCTGCTAGGATCCAAGCCCTACTAGGGCTATCTTCCATTGTTATACACCACAAAAACAACATGCAAGATGTGGCTATAGGCCTCACTAACGTGGTAACAATAAAATAGTCCATGTGGCAACAACTAAAGGATAACAATGGTAAGCCTGCTAGGGCTTTCTTGGTTTTGGAATTTTTTTGATACATTCATCTTAGAGTTCTGTGAACAAGATTTCTCTACTCATGTACAAACTCAGTCATCTCATTTAGAGGATAAATTATTAATGCTTTGGGTTTTTGTCCTTAAAAGGTTTCCCCATGAAAAATCATGTGTTCAATTGTGTGATGCTTATTTTACTACTACAATTGTATTACTGTTGTTAATATTTCAAGTGCTATATCTATTACAGTCTGCAATTTTTAAGAATATCATACACATGTCGAATTTCAACATGGTATCAGAGCTTTGCATGAGAAGATTACAGTGAGTGATCAGATCACTATAGCCTCCCTAGACCTTGGGATACTTGTAGATTGAGATAGCAAACTTGTTGATCAGAGATGGATTCCAACACCTTTAGACCAAAAGAAAGACTTGAAGGGTCAACCAACTACAATTCATGGAAAGAAAGGATTATGGCCACCTTGGAAGAGAATGACCTTGATGACTTGGTCATCAATGTTATGGAATAACCTACATCTAATGCATGGAGGATAACCTTCAAAAAGAAGCAAGCCAAGGAAAGAAGATCATCTATGACTCAGTCAAGGAGAACACACCATTGAATACTGCCAAAGAATTCTTTGTGTTGTCATCTCATGGATCACAGAGGGTTACCAATAATACACATTAAAAGCATATAGACATATCAGAGACAAGAGACAAGACATAGATGTGGAATAACATATTATATTATAGTGAAAAGGGTCCATACAAAACACAGAACTGAACCAAGTTCTCATCTGGCTCAACAGCCTAATATATATGATTTACAAACATTTACAAATAACTGCCTATCGGTTTGGTCAACCGACACGACCTTATTTGGCCGACCTAATCTCTAATTAGTCGGTTGATTAACTTAGTCGACTTACTGACTAGCTTAGCCAACATCTTCCCCACGAACAAAATTGTTCTTCATCCCTAAGAAACAGGGGAGGTACTCAAAAATTATTTTCCCGTCTAAAGTAGTTATTTCTTTGTTTGTCTTTTATGGGCTGTGGAGTTGGATAGTTGGTCATTTCTGTACACAGATTTCAACAATTGCTTCTACTATCACGACCAGCTGATGTTGGAATTCTGTCCAATTTTGCAGTACTTTCTGGATGTCGATGGTTAATGTTGTAAGGCTTGATAGCGTCGACATCTTATCTTGAATGGAAAGGGATGCTATCCTTTTCATGCCAGGACCCATAAACTGTTATTTCTCTTCTGCTATCTCTAGAAGCCTTTTCATCTGCGAACAAATGGTGTCTAATTTGTCCAAGCTCAGGAGTTCCTGCTGTACCCATTAGTTTGCTTGCTGCTTGAGCTTCTGCAGCTTCGTTGTTTCAAGCAAGATTTGATCTTCGATAGTGCTTATCAATGCTTCTTCCGTGCTCTTTCTCTTCTCCAGTGCTTTAATTTCTTGTCAAGTCTGTCAGGTTTGCTGGAAGACTTTCCCGTAATAAGCAGGCCAGTCTCGTAGTACCCCTTCTGTTATGATAGACTCCTCCATGTGATCTTGAAGCAGTTTGTAATATTTTGAGAAAGTTGTGTGCTGCTGCATCAGTAGTCTAGTTGGTTCTTCTTTTTTTTCTTCTCTTGTGTTTTGCATCTGTACATGTAGGGCCGACACCATGCTTTCAAATAGCTGATAGTCCTTTTCAAGTGGTTTGTCGGCGTCTGCCTCCATTGGTCCTGGTATCACAGATTGCGCTAAGTTTCTGCATTTTACCGGGAACTCGACTTATTCTTTTTCAGTGTCGTCGAGCTCCTTGCGTCTAGCCTGGCTCCTTTTTTTTGCTTTAGTAGCTATATTTTCCAAGAGTTTCCCCAACTCTTCGTCCTTCAGCTTTTCTACGTTGACTACAGTGGTCGACCCAAGTTGGATAATGTGTACCATTGCCACTTGTGATTCTTTTTGGTGGTCCTTTTTATTTTTGTCTCTCTTCCTCTTATGCCTATGTTTTTCTGCTTGCTGCTATACTTGTGCATCTGTAAGGTTTAGACTTTTTGGTGGTTGATTTTTCGGCAATGGATTGTCTGGTTGTTGGTTTGCAATGGGTGGTGGAACTTTTGGTTGGGTCTCTGGGATGAGTTCTACAGCTGGGTGTGTATTTGGTGGATTTTGTGCAGAGGGTTCAGATATAGACGTTGATGGTATTGATGGTTTAGGTAAAGGTGGTTCAGGTGTAGATGGTTCGGTTGCAGGTTCTAGGTTGGGGGGTGGTGGTGGTGATGGTGAATGGTCGGGTGTGATTGGTGTGGTGGGGATGTGGTTAGGTGTCAGGTCCTCAATTTGTGGGGGTGAACCCTATGGGGTGCTAGATAACAAGTCATCGATTTCTCGGTTTATTTTTTCCATTTTCTCTTCTTCCCCATTTCTTGTTGGTTCATTGGCTAGTGGAGGGGGTGCGATGTCGGTTGGGGTAAAGGACGAGGTTCGACTTGCGACAACTTAAGCTGTATTGTCAGGGTTCCTCACAAATGTTGATTTCAAAACTCCCACAGACCTCGGCTTTTGGGGTATTTGGCCAGGTTGTGGACGAACAAGCTATCTTGATCCACCAGCTTCAAACAGAGGGCACTTGGTGGTGATCTTCTGTACAAAGGTAAGTAATTCAGGCAGTTTTTCAATGTAGGCCTGGAAATCTTTGTCTTCGTCAAACCTATCCTTTAAGGTTTTTGGCATAGCATTTTTGCATATGTCAACTGGGCTTATGGAGGGCATATTTGTAATTTCTTCCTGTGTGATTTGGGTCAGAGATGGGGGTGGAGGTGTAGATACTAAGTCGACAATATTTTCAGCCATCGAGGTGTTTGTAATTTTGGATTTTTCGGTCGACCTTGTCATGCTTCTGCTTCAACAAATTTTTGGAACTGTGTCTCAACCGGAACTTTGTTTGCTATGGCATCTTCTATAATGTCAACAGCAATAGCTAATAGTTCCTCTTCATCATGTGAGTCTAAAAGGATCAGCTTGCACTCCCCCTTCCCTTTTGTCTCAGTTGCTTTCTTCCTTGCTGCTACTATTTCCTTTGCTAGATTTTTTATTTTTTCCTTGGTTATGTCGTACTCAGGGTTGTCAGACTCAATATCTCCCAATTCATACCCTTCCTCCTATTGTTGTGCTGGGATAACATTTTTCTCAGCTGGAATGGCTACCTGTTGGTCTATCTGTGTGCCTTCCCTTTGGGCTGTCGGTGGCATGATTGTGATTTGAAGTCAGTTGGTGTCCTCTGCTGGTGTTTCCTCCGACACGAAGGTGCTAATGTGTAGATAGAGTTCATAATCCTCTTCCTTTTCTTGACCTGTTAATGGTTCTTCTATTGCTAGGGTTTCTTCCTTGGATTTTACTGGTATTGATAGTTTTGTGCCAGACTGTCGAGCTAATTCGTGGAAGATATCTTCGATTGTTGGATAGTAGTCGAGAGTATTTTATTTTTCCTTTGCACCCTGCATGTACCAAACCATAGTATGGTCAAGCTCCAGTTGTATGTGTGTGGTTTTGGGCAGACTTCATCGGATGCTCTGGGGCACCCTCCATCTAGTCATCTGAAGTTTGAGCTGTTGGAGCTAGTTTTCCAACAACACTTTTCCAGTTCCTTTAGTGTTCCAGTCTGGGCAAATGGTTTGAACCTCCACACATGGAATTTTGTGGGTTCTTGGAACTACTTGTCCCCAACTGGGCACAAGTAGTACATTACTATCCATATTATCAGGTATGGGAACCTTATAATCCCTCCTAACTCCTGGAATTTCTCAGAGATGCCTTTGAGCATGTCGATGACATACTGAGCCCATCTGTAGACTTTTCCTGTGTCAGCTATCGTATCTACTGCCTCTAGCATATCTAGTTTCAGGTTGCTTCCTCGACCTATGGGTGTAAGCCCTGCTGCTATGATTTTAGCCACAATTTGTGGTGGCCAGGCTTGTATCTGGCTAATCATTATCCCTTTTGAATTATTTCCTGATGGTGTTCCCGTTAGTCGCTCTACTAGCCCTTCTTTTATGCCAACTAGTACGGGGTCACCTTGGTTGGATAGACCAGTCAATTTATATATTACTTCGCGAGATATCTCAACTAGCCTGTCGAAGTAGAATCTACCGTTGTGGTATCGGCTTATAATGAATTTGATTGTTGTTTCTTTTGTACTTTCAAAACTTGCCATGGATGGTGTGTTCATGTATTTCATGATAGAGCTATGGTGTACCTTCTTTGCTACTTGGGTTGGTTTCTTGTCGACACAGGCCCATTCCTTGATCTCAGCCCATGTCTTTTCCCACGAGGTCTCTTGGACGTTGGCGTTCTTTATGTTTCTTAACCTCCTCATTAATGGGGTTTCAGCAAATTGTAGTTCCTTAGTCTTTGTTGTGGCTCTGGTTTGTTTTGGTGCCATTTTGTCGGTTCTTTGTTTGACTTTACTTAGGGATTCTTGGTTCTCAATTTTCTGTTTGCTAAATTGCTCTCTCTATTCAAAATACTGTAAATGATCCTTTTCAGTCCAGTATTTATAGGTGAGGAATTTGATGTTTCTGTCGATGGGTGTATTAATGGAAGAAGTGATGGTCCAGCACGGTCACTTGAGTTTGTGTTAATGGTGATTCGATTTTGGCGCTCATAGTCATGAAGGCGTGATGTGACCTTCGGGGTCGTTAGTCGATGTCGATCATGTGAGTGGTCGATGGTGGTATGTCGATGGGTTTGATGTCGGCTGTTGAAGTGTTGATTTCCTATCATCCTGGTTTACAGGTGTTGGTTTTGTTTTGTTATTTTTAGAGTTTTATAGTTTTTGTCTGACCGTTGTTATCGTTATTTGTTTTTTGTTTTTAACTTGTTTTAATTTTTGTATCGCTTTAGTCAGGCACCATTAAGAAGTTTCTGAAATACTATGCCTTGTAACATCCTTAGCTGGAATAATCCTTTGGTATGAATCTCTTTGACAACATAGGGTCCCATCCATTCTGTATGTAGCTTTTTGGGGTTTTCTTTTACTTGACTATTGTATAGTAGGGAAAGGTCCCCTATTGACAGGTTTTTGTTTTTGATATTACGATCGTGGCATGCCTTCTACTGTTGTTTTTGGATTTCTTGGTGTTGTAGGTCAATCAGTCGGTGTTCTTCTAGCTTTCTTAATTGCATTGGTAGGTCCTTCCTTCCTTGTTCGACATCGACATGTAAAATTTCTGCTATAATAGGTGTTTGTTGTTGAAAATGTAGTGGAACAACTACTTATTTTCCATAGACTGGTCGGAATGGTGTTTGGTCTGTTGAACGCTTGTATGTTGTTCTGTAAGCCCATAGTACTGCAGGTATCTTCTCATCCCAGTCCTCTTTGTCGGTGTTACATATTTTTGTTAGGATTTTTGTTAATGTTTTGTTGAATGCCTCAATTTCTCCATTCTACTAAGGGTGATAAGTTGTACTATGTCGGTGGTCAATTTGGAACTAATCTGTTAGTGCTTTAATGGTTTTATTAATAAAGTGTGACCCTTGGTCACTGATTAAGGTTATTAAACATCCAAATTAGGTAATGATATTTTCATAGATAAATTTAGAGGCTATCTCACTGGAACATGTGCCGATTGGTTCTGCTTCTTCCCACTTAGTTACATACTCTACTGCAGTTATTATGTACCTTGCACCTGTTCTTTTTGCTGGTATGGGGAATGGTCCTATGAAGTCGATGGCCCAAATTTTGAATGTCAAAATTGGGTTTACTGATATCTAGGGAATTTATGTACTAGGCAGAGGTCGACCCAGTAATTTACAGCTGTCACATTGGCTCACAAACTTTTTACAGTCTTTGTTAAGTGTCGGCCACCATAACCCTGACTGTTGTATTTTCTTGGCAGTTGTATCTACTTGAAAATGTCCTCCTGTCGGTCCATAATGTGCTCCATATATGATATTATTTCTTTCATGTTCTAGTACACATATTCTGAGGATGTCGTCCAGGCCCATTTTATATAAGAATCCATTTATGAGGCTATATGGTGCAGCTTTCATGGCTAATATTTGTTTATTCTTCGTGCGCATGCCCTCTGGTGCTTGTCCATCTTCTAAGAATTGAGTTATTTCCTCTAATTTTACTGGAACTGCTTCTATTCGGAATAAATTTGCATTCGGTAAGTTGTCTTCGAATCCTGTCGATTCCTCTCCTATGTCAATTCGTGATAAGTGGTAGGGTCTGACATTTAATTTTCTTGATCTGACAATGACTTCGAATTTGAATTCTTGAAATAGAAGTAGCCATCGACAAATTATCCCATGGTGTAAGGGTTTATTTACAAGGTATTTTAGTGCTTGTTGGTTAGTATAAAAGATAAATGGATTTGCTAGTAGGTAATGTCGATACATCTGTAGTGCAAAAACCATTCCTAATGATTCTCTCTCTGTTGTCGAGTAGTTTCTTTCTGCTTTATTTAATTTTCTGCTGTTGTAAACTATAGGGTAGTCCATTCCATCGCCCCCTGGTTGAGTTAGGATTGCTCCTATTGCTAGGCCTAATGTGTCGATGTGTAAATGGAATTTGGTCGACCAATTTGGAAATATTAGAATGGGTGCTTCGACTCGCTTCCTTTTTATTGTTTCAAATGATATGTTGCATTCCTCTGTCTAGTCGAACTCCCGATCTTCTCTTAACAGTTCTTCCAATGGATAGGTCATATTTGAATAGTATCTTATGAATTTCCTATAATATCTTATATGAACAAGTAGTACCCTGACTTGTTTTGGGTTCATCGGTGGTTTTAAGGCGAGGATAATTTTTATTTTTGTAAAGTTGACCTTGATGCCTTCTTTGCAGACAATGTGTCCTAATAGTATCCCTATAGGGGTCAGAAACATGCACTTCTTGATGTTCAAAGCTAGCTGAATTTGTCGACATCGTTCAAACATGATCCTTAGCCATTTGCAGTGATCTTTCAACATAGAGTATATTGTCCAATCATTGAAATATATTGCCATTGTTTTGTAAATATATTCTTGAAATGTTTTGACCATAATTCTTGAAAATACTGCAGGTGCGTTTTTTAGTCCAAAAGGCATAACCCTCTAAGAAAATGAGCCAAATTCACATACGAATGTCGTCTTTTTCTGATCTTCTTTAGCTATTGGTACCTGGTTATAACCTGAGAATCCATCTATAAACGAGTAGCATTCATGTCCTGTGACCTCATTTAAGATGTCATCTGCATAAGGTGTTGGAAATGGGTCTGTTAATGTAACTTTATTTAGGTCTCTGAAGTCGAAACAGATCCTTATCTTGGTTGGATCGTGTTTCTTTGGCTGAACAACCATTGGACTTACCCATTCTGATTGGTCAATAGGGTAGATAATTCCTGCTGCAAGCATATTATCAATCTCTTTCTTGACTATCTCTTTGTATTTATGAACTAATTTATATGGCCTTTTCTTTACAGGTCGGACATCAGGTTTAATTTCGATCTTCATTTCACCCATTTCATGGACTAGACCTTTGAGATCTTTGTAGTCTCTAGTGAATACATCCTGGAATTATTTTAGTAAGTTTACTATTTATGTTGTTTGTTCTTCACTCCACTAGTCTCCAATTTTTTCCATTTTTGGTTGATCATCACATGAGATGTCAAATTCTTTAGTTTTTACTTTAGCATCTAACCATTCTGGTGCTTTGGCTTCATTGATTGGTCGGATCCCTTCTTTAAACTATGAAAATGTGACAGAAAATTTTGCTATAGTAATTCGGTCGGTGTCTTCGAATGTCTCGACTTTGAGCACTGTGTGAATTGGTTTTGTTGTTTATGAATGGTATGGTTTCCATCGAAAGCTTTTCCCTTTCAGATTTTCATTTTCTATTTGTAGCCTTGTCGAATGTGGTGTTTTCTTGGTTTGTATGCTATTGTAGTTTATTTTCGGTCGGTCATGTTTTAGGGTTTTGTTCTCGGTCGGTTCTATAAATGCCTTGATTTGTTTTGCAGTTTTGACCAACTTTTCATCTTGTGGTAAAAAGCTGAAATCTTTGATAAAATTCTCTCTTAGTTCATGCCATAGAAATGTTTCACCCCGAGCTTCTTCCATTTTGTACCATTTGTTTGGTAAGTCGAATAGCGTCGATGGAAATAGGTGTGGCCATGTACATTCATCCTTATACCCAAGTCTTTTCCATTATTTTTCACATATTTTTATGTGGTCTTCTGGATCCTGCCCTTGGATGAACATAGGTAGTTGGGCTTGATTGGTTAAGTTTTTTCCTCCGAATCTTTCTATAAAGTAGGTCGAAGTTGTTTTCCATGTCTGCAATCTTGATTGATGGATATCCCACCATCTATTAGCTTGTCCTGTGAAGGTTTCCACTAAGCTTTGTAGTTGACCATGTTCACCAATGTTTCTGGATACTTGTTCTATATGCATAACTGGTGTTTCTCTTTCTTTGTAACTTAGGATTTGTGTGATATTTACATTTGTTGGTTTTAGGGTAGGATATTCCCTGGTTTTCTTTTCAAATATTTTTGGGATGATGGACACCAAGAAGCACTGTTGGACTTGTTTCTTCTGCACTTTTTGAATGGTCCAGCAACCTCTTGCTTGTGTTTCATAGTTCTCGACTTCCCAATCATATAATTCTACGTCTGAATTGTATCCTACTAAATCTTGATTGCCTAAGTGAAGTTCACCGTAGACATTAGGTTCTGTGTAGTATTCATTGTTTTGTATCTGATATAATTGTCGAATGTCGACTTCTTCATCATTAGGTTCTATCCAAGGTTCTCCTTGGGATGGATGGATAGGTACTATGAATTTTTGTCCATTCCCTTTTAGTTTTATCCTTTCCTTGTCTAAGGATATCGATGCTTTCATTTTTCTTCCCCAAGGTCGACCTACTAAAGCTGGGAAAGAATTGGATCCTTCCTTAGGGTCAATAATTTCAAAATCGACTTTGGTCGATATTCCTTTTATGGTCATGTTGACATTTCTCCAAACTCTAATAGGTTCAATCAGACCTTGGTCAGCTAATTTCAGGTATATTCTTGACTCATATAGTCGAGGTCTACCCAATTGTTCCCAAGTGTCGTGAGTCATAATGTTTACTTGTGATTCAAATTCGAGCACAACTTATTGGACATGGTATCCTTCAATTTCTAGGTCGACTAGTGGGTCGGCATCACTTTTGTCCTTCTGGTTTAGACTGCAAATATTTTTTGTTTGTTTTTTTGTATTATTGTTGTGTTTTATTTTATACAATAAGTCAATGAATTGAAACACTGTTTTATTAACCAATACTAACGTATTGGTTCTTTAACTATGCTTTGTCGATTATCATCAGCTTCTTCTTGTCGAGCAAATTCTTTAAATATATCTGTTGCGTCTTTATACAGTTGTTTTTGTTTAGCTAGGTTAGGATAATCATTCTTTTATTTTATTTTGCTTATTCGTGGATTATCACTCCCAATTTTTGTCCCTTGTCAGGTTACTATATGCAAATTCTTTGTATTGATTATATCATGTTTTTGAACGCACGATAAGACATTAACATTTATTTATTTATTTATTTTATAAAGCATAGTAGAGAAATCCTCTAATGAGTGATCCCCTACTCCACAACTAGTACAAAATTTTAAATCAGTTATGTCTTTGTATGGATAGTTTGCATATTGGTGACCTTCTTTGTAGCACGTGAAACATTGGATGGGCCAACGTGATCGGTTGTCGTGATTCCCATAGAATCGACCTCGACCTCCATATCCTCCACATCAGTTGTCGAACCGATGCTCATATCGACGACCTTCATACCTTTGATTATTCTGTTCATTTTGAGCATTGTTTCACTGATCGTTGTTCTACGCGACTGCGTTTGTCTGGTAGACTTCCTAGTATTTTTGTCGATTTTATAAGTTTAGGTGGCAGTCGGCTGTGGCGTGACTTTTCACTTCACAGATAACACACCAAGATGCTTTACCATTTTTCATGTTAAACATGCAATATTTTGTTGTGTGTTCTCCATGTTCTTGGCAGATGTCGCAAAAGCACTTTGTCTGTACAAATCGAACATCCTGTCGGCTGATGTCTTGTCGACAGTTATCTTTTGAATGTCCAGTCATTGAGCATTTTGTGCACCAGATATCCTGACTCTTAACGTTTAGCTCTTTTAATGATTTCTGCATGATTTCAAGTTGTTCTTCCATTCTAGTATACATGGGATATGCTGGGAGGTCTTCATCCATCTCCACTTGTAGGGATTTAGTAAGCGCATCTTCATATGTTTTGAACGTCTCTAGGTGTATGTGCCACTGAATTTTCTGTGATAGACCTGCAAGGAACCACTGAATTAATAGTTTCTCATCACTTACATAATCCAACTGGCTGAAGAGGTCTTTCCAACGTTTGTCGTAGTCTCAGACAGATTCTGCTTTCTTTTGTGATGTTGTTTTCAATTTTTTAGCTGCCAAATGTTTTGCATCTGAGGTTTTAAAGAACGACAAAAATTGCGCTTTAATTTCTTCTTTGGATGCTTAAGGGGTTCTTTCAGTAAAGGTCATGTACCACGTTAGTGCAGGCTTTTCCTCAAGGCACCAGCAAATTGTGCCATCTGTCTATCTTCATTTGTGACCTGATTTGCCTCCCATGTTGACTCACAAAAAAACCAGTGTCGTTTAGGATCTTCGTCGCCCTCATATAGAGGGATATGCACTGATCCGTGACCCATGTCGGATTCGATGTCGCTATCTTCTTCAGTAGGTGGTGGTGGTGGGGGTAGTGGGATGTTTTGCTTGTTTCTTTGTGCAGAACTATTGTCAACAGAACTCTCATTCCTGTCGGTTGTTTTGTTTTTCATTTCTTCTTCGATAAGCAGTCGGTCGGGGATGACTTCTCTTGTCGATGTCGAACTGCAATTATTTGTCTACAGGTCCGACTTTTCTGTATTCTCCAAAGCTGTATTTGGTAGGGGGGGTGCTCCTTCGTGTGTCAAGTAAAGTAAGTGGATACTTCAGTTGGAAGGGTATGCCTAAAGCATGACCCAGTTTCCTTCTTCTGGTCGACGGATCACTAAATGATTATCATCATTTACTTCGTCATCCAGTCAGCTCCATATACCAAACTCACTAGCTTTTATTCTTAAATCTTCTTCGACAATGGATTGCATCCTAGTACTTGGATTCATTGGAGATAGAGGTCTTACCTCTTGGGGAAATTCTATTTGGAGAGCTTCTCGTTGCTCTATCCACAAGTCTTCTTCCATGGGTGATGCCTCTTCATCCATCCCTTCTTCCTGTTGGTCATGACCTGACTCTAGCAGATTTCTCTCTTGGTCTGTCACCCTAGTACTCATTCCTCTTTGCAGTGCTATGGCTCTTTCTCTTCTTTCTTCCCTTCTTTTCAGCCTCTTGTCTCTCTCTATTTTCTGTAAATCCATCATACCTTTATGTGTCATTGTCTGTTCGATTTCCTTTTTAGGTTGACTTTTCATCGCTGGTGATGGTATCTCTTTTTAGTCAACTAGAATCCTGTTCACTTTACCTAACTTTGATAATAACTAAGATAATAACTTTGAATTATAATGGGAGTAGGTTTCTTATAAGAAATTCTTTAACATTCTTAAAACACTTTTAATTTTACTAGGTTTAATTTAACATAATAAAATTGTGATTCTCTAAAACTATTTAATTAGTAATTTTTAGAAATAAAAATAATCCTCTATCTAATTAGTAATTGTTAAAATTAAAATTAAATTTAAAACTTTTAATATCAAAATTTAAGAACTTATAATTAATATAAAACATTGTATTTTAAAGATTATATAAAAATCTATTAAATTAACCTAATTATACATTAGAATAATTTATTAAAAATTTATTTGAATTATACTAAAAAATTGAAACCCTAAAAGACCTCTAATCCAAGCCGACCATCTTTTAGTTTAAAAACCACCCATACTTACCTAAACCATATATAAACGGTTCATCGGCCCCTTGATCAGCTTGAGTAAGCACTCTTGATGATGATCTCAGAGATAGATAGAAACGTCCAGCAGTAAAAGCATTAATGCAGTTTCCTCCTCATCTCTAAACTCATCTCTAAACTTATCACTGCATATGGCGATATTTTCACAGGTGCAAACCCTCCACGGAAGGGACTGCTTGAAGGATGTAAGACTACTCGAGACTACATGGGTCAAGATAGCCAAGAGAGCCACGGACCTAGAATTCCTAAAGAACTGTAGAGACTGTCAGATAATCCCACAATTTGTAGTGATTAAGCACAAACTGCGAAACTCCAGGAATGAAACAATGTTCAGATCCATGGGCATGAAGCTGATAAAATATGAACTGAAGAGAACTCGCGCCGAGCTACAACAATTCTCCGAGGCTGCCTTCCGCCTACACGTAAGACTAGCCAATACCATCATGCCAAGACTATGGGATTCCATAGACGCAGCAATAAGTCTGAAATGCACCAGGAAAAAGAATGAAGCCGTCACGAAACAAGAGAAGAAGATACGTAGACTGAAGGGAGAAATTGGTAACGTTGTTGACAATAACAATACAATCAATAAGGAAAATTCCAACGTAATTAACCTTTCCAAACTCACACTGGATGAAGACTCGCGAAACATCTTGGAATTAGGTCTCAATTTCGCCGTCACACCGAGCCAGATACCGGCCAAGAATCTCATTTGCGGCATAGAAAATGCGGTTTGTAGTCTCCCAGAAAACACAGCAGAAGAAATACGCCAGGAACCTGCCGTCATAATTTGACAATCCAAACCACCGAAACCAAACATCATGTTGGCTGAAAGGAGCGCTCTGCAGAACCTTAGAAATAATAAAGAAATCAAGATAGTAAAGGTCGATAAGGGTAATGCGACGGTCATTTTAGACTCTGATGAGTATGTGAGAAAAATGAATGAGCACTTAGCGTGTGGGAGCTACAAGAAGCTGATAAAGGACCTAGGGAAAACCATTTGCAAAGTGGTCACCAATGCTATAAAGAAGTCTAACCTTTATGACAGTATTAAAAGGAAACTCTACCCTAAGGACAGCGTGGTACCTCGGATTTATGGGCTTCCAAAAATACATAAGCAAGGAGCTCCACTAAGGCCAATGGTAAATACTATTGGATCACCTACTCAAACCTTTAGTCAGGAAGACAAACTTCTTTGTTAAAGATTCAGTGACTTGGGTGGAGGAAATATCCAAAGAAAAACTCAACAATGAGGACAAACTGGTTAGCTTCGATGTTGTTTCTCTATATACAAAAATACCCATAGATGAAGCCATTAACACCATAAAATAACTTACCAACACAGAGACAACGAAACTGGTGGAGGTATGCTTGAGATCCACTTACTTCACCTTCCACAAAGAATTCTATGAGCAGGTAGAAGGCGTTGCAATGGGCTCACCCCTCTCACCCATTGTGGCCAATCTTTACATGGAGAAACTCGAGAAAGAAGCCATAGAATCATTTGCTCTTAAACCTAAAAGGTGGAAGCTTTATGTTGATGATACCGATGTAGTTTGGCCCCATGGTGAAGATAACCTTGTTAAATTTCTAGAACATCTAAACAAACAAAATGATAGTATCAAGTTCACCATGGAGTTAGAAACAAACAATAGTTTACCCTTTCTAGATGTGTTAATATCAAAGAAGGAAGATGGCTCCATAGCGCACCAAGTATTCACAAAGAAGACACACACGGAGAAATACCTTCATGCCAACTCACACCACTTCCCCCCTCAAAAGTTTGGTATCATATCCACCTTAGCCATAAGAGCACATAGGATTTCAGATATTGATCACATTGATCAAGAATTAGAACACCTACACCAAGTGTTCAAAATGAATGGATACGACACTAAACAAATAGAAGATAGTATCTAAAATTAAAATAATTAAAGATAACAATAATACAATTAAAAATAATAAAAAAGAAAATAACCAAAACAAAGAAGAGGAAAAGAGAATCTTCCTTCCTTATATAAAAGGAACCACAGACAGATTGTCCAAAACTCTCAGCAAAAAGGGGTTTAAGGTGTTGTTCACCCCTCCCAATTCTATTAGAAGGATGGTAGACTCTCTTAAGGACCCCATAGAACCCAAATACTTTAAAGGTGTCTACTCAATCGCTTGTTCCTGTAGCAAACCCTACATAGGTGAAACGGGGAGATCCATTGCTACTAGACTTAAAGAACATGGAGCAGACCTTAAGAATGATAGATACAAGAAGTCTGCCCTAGCCGAACATGCCCACCTTACCCAACACCATATTTGTCTTGAAAATGCCTTGGTCATCACAAGAGAAGACAACCTAGCCAAATGGAAAATAAGAGTAAAGATTGAGATCAACATGACTAATGGTCGCTTGAATAGAGATGATGGTGAAAAACTTAGCGACACTTGGCTTCCCCTTCTATACTCCCTCAAAAAACACTCCTAGTTTATAAAATCCCTAAGACCCATTAAGGTTGTTTTCCCCCGCCTGGTGCTTAACCAAGTCCACCTCTATGGTTAGTCTCTTTTTGTGTTTTAAATTTTTTTAAAATAAATAAATAAAATCACAAATTAAAACCTTCAAAACTTTTCTTAAATTAATTAAATTTTTTTAAAAAAAATATTAAAAGTTTTCTTAAAAATATTAAAAGTTTTCTTAAGATAATAACTTTGAATTATAATGGGAGTAGGTTTCTTAGAAGAACTTCTTTAACATTCTTAAAACACTTTTAATTTTACAAGGTTTAATTTAACATAATAAAATTGTGATTCTCTAAAACTATCTAATTAGTAATTCTTAGAAATAAAAATAATCCTCAAAACTATCTAATTAGTAATTTTTAGAAGAAAAAAAAAATCCTCAAAACTATCTAATTAGTAATTGTTAAAATTAAAATTAAAATTTAAAACTTTTAATATCAAATTTTAAGAACTTACAATTAATATTTAACATTATATTTTAAATATTATATAAAAATCTATTAAATCAACCTAATTATACATTAGAATAATTTATTAAAAATTTATTTGAATTATACTAAAAAATTGAAACCCTAAAAGACCTCTAATCCAAGCCGACCATCCTTTAGTTTAAAAACCACCCATACTTACCTAAACCATATATAAGCGGTTCATTGGCCCCTTGATCAGCTTGAGTAAGTACTCGTGATGATAATCTCAGAGAGAGATCGAAACGTCGAGCAGTAAAAGAACTAATGCAGTTTCCTACTCATCTTTAAGAAAAAAACATTGAAGCGAGTGAAAACCCATCCTTAATCCATTTCCCATTTTTGGCATGTGTTTTACTGAGCCAGGCTTCCTGAACCCCCATGTCGTAATTGTCTTCCCCAAAGCTCTTTTTTTTTCCAATTTTCAGGTACATAAGCAGTCTAAAGGATGAAAAGAGGGGGACCTTCCCTAAAACAAGATTTGGGTGACATTGGTTACCTAGAAGCACATCTAGAGGTATGTCAGCTATTCAAGGATGCAGGCTGCTACAGATTTTGTGAAAAGGTTCAGGGATCTCATCAACAAGTGGCAGAAGCATTTGCCCTCACATTTGATGGCTCAAAGGCAGTAATTGACAAAGAGGAATTCCAAGTGGATGAAGCTTTGGTAGCTGAAGTGATAGAGCTCCCAAGGACTAGGGAAAACTGGTTTAAAACCAATGTCACAAAGAACATAGAATTCAAGTCTTACCTGCAACTTGAGCACAAAAAATGGCATATGGAAGAAGAGCATACCTACATCGTGGCTAGAGGAAAAATGACACCACCTGTTGAAAGCAATCCTAGTTTACATAACTTGTGAGGGCAGATATAATAGGGTAATGATCTACCACTTCAAACTAATGAATCATTTCACTGGTAGGAACCCCCTGAACCTACCTTTTTGCCTCTACAAAATCCTCACTAAAATGGCTCATCAGGTTAGGGTCGAGCCAACCAAGAATGCACGCAGGTTATATCACCATGGCTTGATCAAGCTAATTGTCCTTGAGCTGTTGCAAAGGAGAAACGTCGCCTAGATGTTCTTCCTATTCTGGAATGATTTTGACACAGAATTGCAGCCAGAGGACAAAAAGAATTCCCCTTCAAAAAGGTCTTCCACCCCTAGAAGTGGCAAAAGGAAGAGGAGAGCCATCTCCCCAATTGTAGTAGATTAGAACTCTCCAGCTTTTAAGAAGGCCAAAAAGAACCTAGAATTCAGTAACAGAACAGAGAAGGTGGATTGTCCAACACAAGGTAAAAATATCCTCAACCCGCCATACACCGATTCTGAGGATGAAGAGGAGCATGGAGTTGACCTAACAAAGCAGGTTGCAGCAGAGCATAAGGAGTTTCCCTCACCTACACCAAGGGAGGATCTAGTTGAACAAGTGACAGGGGCTTCCTCTAGCAAACCTAGGTCCCAGAGAATCAACCAACTACTAGGGAAAGTATATGAACTAGAGGTCATAGAGAGAGAAATCAAAAGAACCAATGCAAGATTAACCAAAAGAAATACCGAATTGCATGATTCTCTTCTATAAATGAGAGGGATGTATATCTTGCTGCAAAAAAGAAATCTGAGATTAATGAAGGACAATGCCAGGATCTACAGGAAGATCAGGTTGTTAAGGTTGCAGATGAAGAATTCAAAACCTAAATCTCAAGCACGCCTTGTGTTGGAAACCCTAGCAGAGGCAGCAATAAGCTTTCAGGATCTAGAGGTAGCTTGTGACATTGTTGCTATTCGAAACCCTATGCATGTTGCAGAAATACCAAAAGGTCAGAATTGAAGCTGTAAAGCCTCAAGACAAAGGGTGATTAAAAGTTTTATTAAATTTTGAAGAAACAGAGCTTTCGGTGGTTTAGGAGAACACCGCAATTGTTAATTAGCCACCGAAAACAGAGCTTTCGATAGCTTACAGGCCCAGAATTTTGCTTTCTTAGCCGCTGAAAGCGTAGAACAGTGCAGAAAGGCATAGTTCCACACATAACCGACTTTGGTTGATCCAAATACGTTATGGATGATTTATAAGGTTGAAAATTAATTGAAGGCACCAGTATCTTGAGTCTGTTCCAGTTTTGAAGGTGCCAGTGAGGTGAAGTAAGGTTACAAACCCTACCTACTTTGAGAAAGTGTGACTTGTCTGCCAGATAGCAAGTCCGAGTTCTAATTCAGTGTTCACTGCAGTTATTAAAGAGTTCGAGGAGTAAAAAAGTGTTGGAGTTAGGTAGATTAGCACTTAAGTTAGGGTTTTTGACCTAATTTTTGCAAAACACTTATGTTTATCTATTTTTACTAAATTCGATTCAATTTTTCAAGATCTGAAATAAATTTTGTAAAGGCTATAAAGCTTGTGGCTAATGTTGGAACAAAGGTTTGACTTCAGATATTTTTAGACACTTATTGTATTCAAGCTTTTCATGTGCTCTGTCATTTAATAAAAACTCTTTTGCCATTATATGTTCAGGTTCCATCTCTTTTATGTTCTGTACTTGCGCTTGGATGTTTGATTCAGGTTTATTCTTTTTGTTTAATACCAAATAGCTGTCATCCTATCTTTGTGTTGATGAGTTGAATTGCAAGTATCTTTCCTTGTTATGATTAGCCATTCATATGTGAGTGCCTTATATATGAATCTGCGAGCATAGTGAGTTCTTCATTTATTCACCTCTAATACAAACCCTCTGAACAGTGATAGTTAGAAGCCTTATCTATTTGATTGAGTATTATGCATGTCTTGAGTGAGTGAGATCCTATTGGTCATCTGACTTGATCCATTTAGAAAACCATTAAAAATATTGAAGTTACCAAGCATCATCGAGCTACAACCTAGAGGAGTTTCCTAGAGAGCTAACAGACTCTATGATGACCAAATACAATAATAACATCCAAACGAAGGGACAAAACATCTTCAATAGATTACAACAATAAAATACATTTATAATATTCATTGAAGTCACAATATTTCAACATTTTTCACTTATTATAGTCCCATCAATATAAGATAAAGTTGGATTGTTGAACATTTTATTGCTTGCTGGTGGGTTCACATGAAAAAATGGGTATACAAGATTATCATTTGTAAGAGATTACACCCCTTGAGACCAAAAGTGTTACTCCCAATTTGCTTAGAAGTATAGATCCATAGGATCCTCAAAATCTCAAAGCATGTGGAAAAATTATGATAGAGATGACTTGTAATCCTTTCAAGGAGGACGAAAACTTACATGCAGATAACGAAGATAGTGTGGTTGAAAAATCCATTTTTGATAATGTAGTCATGGAATTCCTTACCTTGTAGCAGTTCACCAACATTAGCACACACAGGGAGCACGCTAGCAACAATGACCAAGTAGGGTTTTACATTCTCTAGTTGCAGCTGATGGAAGAACCTGAATGCCTCATGGGATTGACCATTTTAGGCATATCCTCAAAGCAGGTGGACAAATTACCATACAGATTACCTATAATCCTTTCAAGGAGGATGATAACTTACCCGTTGATAACGAAGATAGTGTGGTTGAGAAATCAATTCTTAATAATGTAATCATGGAATCCCATACCATGTTGCAGTGCACCAAAATTAGAACACACAACGAGCACGCTGGAGACAGTGACCAAGTTAGGTTTTACATAATCCAATTAGATTTGATGGAAGATCCTGAATGCCTCATGGGTTTGACCATTTTGGGCATATCCTGCAATCATTGCACTCCATGAGACCACATTTCAGTCAGAAATTTTGTCAAACACTTTGTACGCATTCTCTAAATTCCCACATTTCAAAGACATTACTATAACTTAACTGCCTGCAAAAACATCAGACTCAAATCAAGCCCTTATTGCGTCATCATGAATCGCCTTTCCTCCTTTAATATTGGACAAGTCTGCATAGGCTTTCAGAAGCTATCAACTCCATCATGGGTTGTGTTCTGTCAATAGAGATGTTCCCAACATGAAATCGTGGACACCATTGATTTATGCCAACACGATCAACTTATCATTTCTGTGCAGTTGTAAGATGTCTAGGCGATGACTAAAGGATCGTGATCCATCATGGATGTCGGGCATATATTAAAATATGAAATCGATTAGCGTTTGAGATAGCCACCACAAGGGATGTTCTTATTCAACACTATCATGATTGATCCATGAACTGTCATTGCCATGAGAAGCAGGACGCAGCCCTGGATTAGATTGCAGACATCATTTTTGCCTTTGGGTAACAGGCTGCACCCTCTTCAAGCACTGTTTCAACACCCAGTTTTCGCCCTTGTAGCCCATGAAATTGACCTAGTACACAGAGGCAGATATTGAAGCTTGTAGATCGAGTATGCCTGAAGCTCCGGCAATCCGTGAAAAATATCATTGCATGCATTCAGCTCACGGTTCATACATGTGGCATATGCTTGGATTATTGGTAGCGACACATTCTAAATCGATCCCTTGCCAATGTACAAGGGTTTCAATTCATGGAGCAAAGTTTGCATTGAGATGGATATAGTGATGGGTTTTGAGTTTATTTTTTTCATTGCGTTGGGTTTTGAACTTATTTTTTACTTTTAGTGTTAAGGTTTTGTGTTTATTTTTTTCATTGCGTTGGGCTTTGAACTTACTTTTTACTTTTAGTGTTAAGGTTTTGTGTTTATTTTTTTCATTGCGTTGGGATTTGAACTTACTTTTTACTTTTAGTGTTAAGGTTTTGTTAAAATTGAACATAGATGCTTACTTTTTGTGTCAAGGCTCTATTATAATTGAACATAGATCTACGGACTCACTGGTACACACTCATCATTGACACTATTTGAGCTGGACCTGATTACTATGCTCACAAAAGAATGTTAATGTTTTAATATCGAGTTACCCCTTTCAAATTTAAGTAGAGTGGAAATTTGTTAAGGTGAAATAAAGGATGTCCTTTAAAGGGCATATATGTGGAGGAGATATAATACTTTTTTAATGCATTCACTTTCTTTTCTTTTACCTCACATGGAGCTACGGGCATGGAGATTGTATCATCATGGATCGACCTGGCATCACACTCGCAGGCTAGTTATTATGGATTGATTCTTCTTGTGGATCACACCTGTTATAATTTGGAGGTTGCATGTTTTGTGGTTTCGATAAGCTTGGTGAAGATGAAACCTTGGATTGGAAGTTATTTGAAAATTTGAAAAGATATTTAAATGACGATTTATGCTTAAGATAGTTTCCTTATTAAGATGTAATGGCACTAATGTTTTAATGCTTGGATGAAGGGATATAAAAAAATTTATAGGTATATTTTTAATTAATATTACTAACATCAAGACTCTAATAATTGTATGCAACATGGTTCCCTCCTTAATTAAGTAAAAGTACTAAACCAATGGAATACTAAGTAGCATTTATCTCAATATCAATGGAAGTTGGAGCTTTGATAGATGGATACCAAATTTTGAACATATGGCATTCTCAATTTGGATTTGCATGCATAGTCTCACTGAAAGTATTCTAGTTGGATAATTGGTGGAGATGATGTGCAATATGAGATAAATGTTTAATGATTTTTTTTGTAGTTGTTCATACTTCCCATAAATATATTAAGATATAGTGTAGATGTAAGAATTAACCATTGGAAAAGAGCATCAACTTTGGTAAGATTAACATGGATATTGATTTGATCAATGATAAATCTTAGATAGGAAATGAATTTGTTTCCCAAAAGTAGGGTCTCTTTGGATTGACCAACAATTTCTATTTGCATGATAGGTCCAATGTGATACTCACATATTATATGTGTTCTTCCCCAATTTTGTTGAAGATGAGTATGTCCTTTAGGTTCACCAGCTTAAACTTGCCATGTTGTGGGAAAATCACATCATTAATTAGCCACATAAAAGTGTTTGTGGATTTGGTGAGGTGAAGCTTAATGGAATCACTAACTATTCATACTACCCAAATTTGTTTTTGAAAGTAGTTTTATAGTTGTCTAGAGGCCTCATACATACTTGGTGATATCCAAATGTAGGATCCATCCTGGTGAAGTAAACATCTCCTTTGAGTTGGTCTAAGGGTTCATTGATATGTCGGGGTAATGGATATCAATTCTTGTCAATAATTTTTTTGAAATCTCTATAATATGTCATTCATCGAGTTCCTTATTGGGAATAATTTAAATGATGGTTATCCATAGAGAGTGGTTCTTAGTTGAATTTAGACTTTATGAACAAGATTTTGTAGTTGTTTATGTAGTTCAACACTTTCAATAGAAGTAAGCTGATAAGATGGATATTTTGAAAGAGAGGATCTAAGAAACATATCAATGGTATGTTTTATATGCCTCTATTGTGGAAACCCTTTGGATTCTACAAAAACATCCTCATATGAGCCCAAAAATGCCATGAGATGGATGTGGAAATTGAACCCAAGAGATAGATCAATTACACTCACAAAATTGCTAATCAAACATGAAAAATTCACACAAAAGGAGACTGAAATTGGAGCATAAATTAATCCTGTATTGAATAAGTGTACATTAGCCAATCATATGAAGTAATAGGCTGCTCAAATATATAATTACATGAGATATTCAAAAGCACTAGGTTGCTATTCGAATTGGTCAAAAAGCATGCTTACTAAAATAAGTCAAATCCCCCATAGGTGCAAAAAGGACTTTCCAAATCCCCAAGATCCTCACAAATTAGCTAAAGCAAGTGGGAAAGCTAATAAGTGGTGGAAAGACAACTCATTCATGCTTTTGTATGGATAAAAGGAAGGAGGATGATGTGGTAAAAAAACAAGGCAAGTTTCCCTAGACTAGCTTTTCCTTTATGCCTTAAAACTGCAGTAAAGCAAGGAAGCTTTCAAAAAACACAGATATGCGCTTTAAGGAACTAGGAATAAATCATACATGCTGAATATGTTTCTAGGATGATTCCAAAGTGCTCCATGACCCAGTTTAGCAAGTATTGACCTCTAGGAACATGTAGAAGTCAACTAGCATAGAGAGGGAATCTATGATTCTAGGAATAAGACAAAAATGATTTAATTAATGTCAAATATGGGTAACTATGGGTTGNTTAAGCCTGAATTTATGAGTAAATATAAAAAAATTATAGGGCCTAGCAACAAGGCTTAGTCACCCTTTTACATACTGCATGTCCATACAACCAAGGAAAGAGGCAAAAACCCAATGGAAAAATCCTCCCTTAAACATGGACAGGAAACAAAATTTTAGAAATCTTGTTATCAATCATTCTTCACCACATGATCAACAATCCCCAGTAGTGATTTGAGATTACTGAAGGTCTTCTCACAGAATACTTTGGTGAAGATATCTGCTACTTGTTCTAAAGATGCGCAGTAGAGTAGAGCAATGATACCATCATGCACAAGCTCCCTGATATAGTGCATATGGATCTCAATATGCTTGGTTCTCTGTCTTTGAACTAGATCAGTGGAGATTCTAATGGTGATTTTATTGTCACAATAGATGACTGTTGAAAACTCTGACTCGAAATCACATTCTCCAAGTATCCCCTGTAACCATAAACACTTAGTAGCTGCATTTACAACTCCTCTATACTCTGCCTCTGCAGATGAGAGTGCTATGGTACTCTACTTCTTACTTGACCAGCTGATTGGTCCTTCTGCAAGCATGAACACATATCCCGAGGTAGACTTTCTATCTATGTTTTCACCTGCCCAATCACGGTCATTAAATCCAACTAGCTCTAAGTCAGATTTTGCTTTGTAGAAAATCCCATCAATCCTTGTTCCTTGAACAAAGTTTAGGATCCTCTTTGCTACTCTCCAATGGATCTCATGAGGCTGATCCAAGTATCTTGAAGCCATACTAACTGCATAAGATAATTCAGGTCGAGTATGTGTAAGATAAAACAAACACCCAATCAACTGCCTATATAGTGTATTATTTACCATAGGAGAATAACACGCTTCTTCAAGCTTAACTCGTAAAAGGAATGGAGTCTTGCTTGGCTTGCAATCTTTCATGCTTAACTTGGTGAGAAAATCTGAAGCATACTTTGACTGATGAACCTTGATTCCATGTTGGGATTGAGCAATTTCGAGACCCAAGAATTGGCTCAACAATCCCAAATCTGTCATAGAAAAGGCATGGTTCATTGCATTCTTCAAGGAGGCAATCTCTTTATTTGAACTTCCTATAATTAGTAGGTCATCCACATAGAGAATAATAATCATTAAAGAACCATGAATTAGCTTCAAATAGACATTAGGATCAGACTTGCATCGAACAAAACTCAATGACATCAGAAAGCCATCAATCTTGGCATACCAACCCCCTAGGGGCTTGCTTGAGCCCATACAATGATTTTTTTAACCTGCACACTAAAGATGGACTAGATACAAAAGCTTCTGGTTGATGCATATAAATCTCTTCATTTATATCTACATTCAGAAAGGCACACTTTACATGCATGTGATGTACCTCCCATTGCTTCGAAGCTGTAATGGATAGAGCAAGCCTTATGGAGTCCATCTTTGCCACTAGTGCAAAAGTATCATTGTAATCAATACCATGTACATGAGAGTATCCCTTGGCTACAAATATTGCCTTATATTTCAAAGGTGAACCATCAGCAACAAACTTAGTTTTAAATACCCACTTACACTTCACTAGCTTTCTCCCTGGGGGAGATCAACCAGTTCCCACGTGTTGTTCTTATGGAGCGAGCTAAATTCTTCTTTCATGGATTTTTGACATGTTGGATCATGTGCTGCATCTTCATATGTATGTGGATCAGAATCTATCATCAAATAACACTTCTTAGAAAAGAGTGGATCTTTCACACAAAGGGCACTCTCAAATTGAGATCTAGTCCTCCTAGTGTCGTTAGGATTTCCAGCTAGTTCCCCAGCTGCATGAATGGTCCTTGCTACCTACTTTGGTCTTGTAGGGATATTAGGATCTGTAATTAATTCATCATTATCAGACATATTAGAATCATCAAGCTCATTAGTATTTTCACTTACAATCAATGGTTGTGGTGGTGAAGAGGACTCTCCAACTTCAACTGATGCTAAAGGCTCTTCTTCGAACTGAACACTTATTTCAATGAAATATTTTTTAGTGCTCAAGTTTATAAGATTGTACCCTTTTGAATCTTTATAATACCCAACAAATAGGCACTCTTGGCTTTGGGGTTGCAAAGCCTTCCTCTTTTTAGTTGGAATTCTAGCCCAAGCCTTTGAGCCAAAAATCCTGAAATGGGTCACATATGGCTTGTGCCCACTCCAATATTCGAAAGGAGACATACTATTAAGATGCTTATGTGGCACCCAATTCTGGATATAGGATGCACAGTTTATAGTCTCATCCCAAAACTTTGGTGGAAAATTTTTAGCCTCCATCATGCAAGTTGCCATCTCCTTTGGTGATTTGTTCTTTCTCTCAACAACACCATTTTGTTGTGGTGTGTAAGGAATATAATGCTGCATCTGGATACCTGTATCTTTCCAATACTAGATGAAATCAGAATTGACATACACACCACCATTTTCATATATGAGGATCTTGAGTTTCCTCCCAGACTGGTTTTCAACCAAGGCTCTAAAGACTTTAAAGAGGTAAAAAACTTTAGAAATATTCTATAGGAAGTGAACCCAACAATACCTGGAAAAGTCATCTATGAAGGTGAGTGCATATTTGGCTTGACTCATGGACATATGAGGGAATGGACCAGCAATGTCACTATGGATCAACTCAAGAGGTGCAGAGGTTCTCTCATGACTAGCTCTCTCATATTTGTGCTCTTGGTGTTTTCCTAGGATACAACCTTGACACACTCCCTTAGAAAAATTGATCTTTGGTAACCCTATGACCATGTCTTTGTCACTCAAATCAGAAATATACTTGTAGTTAAGATGGCCAAATATTTCATTCCAAAGCTTGCTTACTTCATTAGCATGAGTAAGAAGAGCAAAGGGGTTTGAGTAGGGTAGAAAATGGGAAAACTGGTATACCTTCGAAGTGTGATCAACAACACCTTTTTCTATGACTTTACCATTCGAAGTCTCAGTGATTTCAACCTCATTGGGAGAGAAGATGACTTTCTTTGGAGACCTAGTGTGATTCATCTGATACACTGACAAGAGATTAGAGGAAAGACCTGGAACATACAACACATTATTGAAATTACCATGGTCAATATCAATCCTACCCTTTCCCATACTGTCAGTTAGAGAGTTATCTCCCAAAACTATTGGTGGACCTTTTGACATGTCAAGAGAAGAAAAGATCTCTCTTGTCGAAACCATATGTCTGGAAGCTCCAGAATCAATGATGAAGCTATGTGAGCTTGAGGTGCCAGCAACCAAGGCATGTACTCTCTCCTTGTCTAATTCTGAATTTGATCCTCCTTCCCTCTTCTTTGAGCAATCAAGAAGGGAGATGTTGTTCTTATCCAGGAGTTGGGTCAACATGTCTATCTGCTTTTTCATACAAGAGCTCTTAGGATGATAGCCTTTACTAGAGTATGTACACTTTCTCATTTATCCTTTGTTCTTCTTCTTCTAGGGGTTCTTCTTGGAGCTTGAGGACTCCTCTTAAGACTTTTCCTTGTCTCTCTTTTGCTCAAGTGTCTTAATATTTTTTCTTTCTTTTTGAATCCACCTTCAAATCTCCAGCAACCAAAGCTTGGTCTTTGGAAGGTTTGATGGTGTCCATCATCACCAATTTATCTTTCTCCTTAGTGAGGGATTCCATGAACTCAACAAGATTAGGCATCTTCCAGGTTCGATCTGTCAATTTAGTGGCATAGAAGGTCGAAACAAACATTGAATAGTCAGGACCAAAATTTGAGAGAATGGTCAAAACTTGTTGCTCCTCCTTTTCAATCCCACAATGTTTTAACTGCAAAACAAGGGCCTTAAACTTGGTAAAATAGAGTTGCAATTATTCGAAGCTACTGGGATCAAGGAGATCAATTCATTCTTGATTTGATGTCCTCTCACCTCATCCGTATTTCCAAAATGATCTTCAATCTTCTCCCACGCCTAATTAGGAGATGTCAATGAATCAAGATGGAAGAGGAGGTCTCTTGAAATAATCAGACACAAAATACCATAGGCCTCATCCCACATGTTGTGCCATTTGATTTTCTCTAAAACTGCATTGGGATCTACCTCAATAGCCATGGTAATGCTGCAGAGACCTTTCACTCTCAACAATATTTCCATCTTAGCTTTCCATTTGAAGAAATTGAATGGAGTTAAGATGATCCTTTGAGATTGGTCCATATCTCAGCTCTTGTGCCCTTCGGTTAGAAGAATGCACTCCCATTCAGTGATGTTGAAACCGAAATAACAATTTGGAAGAAGAGAAATCAATCTACAAAGGCTCTGATACCATGTGGAAATTGAACCCAAGAGATATATCAATTACACTCACAAAATTGCTAATCAAACATGCAAAATTCATACAAAAGGAGACTGAAATTGGAGCATAACTTAATCCTATATTTAATAAGTGTACATTAGCCAAACATATGAAGTAATAGGCTGCTCAAATATATAATTACATGAGAGATTTGAAAGCACTAGGTTGCTATTCGAATTGGTAAAAAATCAGGCTTACTAAAACAAGTCAAATCCACCATAGGTGCAAAAAGGACTTTCCAAATCCATGAAGATCTTCACGAATTAGCTTAAGCAAGTGGGAAAGCTAATAAGTGGTGGAAATAAAACTCATTCATGCTTTTTTATGGAGAAAAGGAAGGAGTATGGTGTGGTAAAAAAAAACGTAAGTTCCCCTGGGCTAGCTTTTCCTTTATGCCTTAAAACTACAGTAAAGCAAGAAAGCTTTCAGAAAAAGCAGATATGCGCTTTAAGGAACCGGGAATAAAGAAGACATGCTAAATATGTTTCCAAGATGATTCCAAAGTGCTCCATGACCCAATTTAGCAAGCATTGACTTCTAGGAACATGTAGAAGTCAACTAGCATAGAGAGGGAATCTAGGATTCTAGGAATAAGACAAAAATGATTTAATTAATGTCAAATATGGGTAACTCTGGGTTGATTAATCTAACAATGGATGGTGGTAGCTTGTCTAAATTGTCTTCCATGGATTAATGCACGATATATATTGTCAAGCATCGATGCATATTGACCTAGATGACTAGATTATAACTAATTAGTAGGGGAGATGAATGAATTTGTGCATATGTGAATGTATATCGCTATGCCCATTTTTCTAGAGGGTATATGTGTTATAGAAGTCATTGTGAATAATATATTGTTAATGTTGGTGATGATGTTTCTAATGATGACAATTATGATGATGATGATAATCATCATCATCATCATCATTATAATCATCATCATCATTATAGTCATAGTCATCATCATAATTATAGTCATCATCATCATCATCATCATCATTGACATCAAGATCATGATGATTATTATATTTATCATCATCATCATTTCCATCATGATCATGATGGTTACTATATTCATCATTGTCATGGTCATCATCAATAAAATCATGTCCCATGAGCCTTATAAGAAAGTGTCGGGGTCTAAGTGAATGGTTTATGTCTCCAAAAAATACCCCAATACCCAATACACATTCATGCTATCCCAAAACTCAAAATGATTCCCACATTCTAGGAATAGGCTGAACTTTTAATCTACATTTCTATGTAGTAGTATGAAACCTTGAGCATAACCAGGAGTCCTCAAAGCAATAGTTAAGGATTATTTCATCATCATCATCATCATCATCATCATTGGCATCATCGTCCTCATATAATCATCATATTCATCATCATATAATTATTGTCGTCATTGTCATTGTGCCATCATTTTCATCACCATCACCATCTTCTTCAACATAGTCATTCTCATCATCTTTGTCATCATCAACACCATCATAATCATCATCATCATCATTGTCAATGCCAATGTCATTGTCATCATGGCCAGTGTAGTAGTATGGAACCTTAGGCATAACTATGAGTCATCAAATAAGTTGTCAAGGATTGCATCATTTTCATTATCATCATTGCCGTTGTCATCATCAACATCATCATCATCATCAAATCATATAATTGTTGGGGCTCCGACCCTAAAGGTTCTTAGTTTTGGTAACTCCACGGTTTTTGAGGAAGTGTAAGTGGAGTTACAACCTAAAATAGTCTTAGGGGTGTCGCGGGTGGGTCGAACCCCCTCTTTGTAATTAACCCTTAGGTTAAATCCAGGGTTAGGGTTTTGGGCACCCATGGTGTAAATCCATGGTTTTGTAACAGTGCGCTATATAAATAGGCACTTATGTAAAGAAGTAGGGTTAGGTCTTGAATGATTATCTTATGAAGCTAATGTAATGTGAAGATAAGAGATTGTATAAGGGTTTTTGTAAGAAGGTTAAGTCCCACCTGTGTGCGTAGATGACCTCTGCAGCTATGTGCGTAGAGGGGTTTTGTTGGTGAAAAGGAAGATCTGCAGTTGTGTGCGCGGCTTTGAGGACTGAAGGGATCTGTAGTTGAGTGCACAGATCATAACTGTTGTTTTAGTTGTAAAGATTTAAATAAAGCGCAGTTCTGTGGACGTAGCCCCTACACTGGGGGTGAACCACGTGACATCTGGTGTTGTGGTTCATTTGTGTGATTTGTTATTATATTTTATGCACTGTTAAGTAAATAACTGATGAAGTAAGATTGCTGTTAATAAATAGCTTCACTGTGAATTCCCAGATAAGGGTTGTGCAAGTAACTGTTTATTTATCTAATCGCGAAGCTGCATAATCGATAATACAAGCATTGTGTTAAGTAATTATTAATAGTTAAAGACTAAAGGTACAATAAGAATCTCTCTTCTGTTTGTAGAAACCTGATTCTGCGGCACCCCATAGCTGTTTCGGGTGAGACTGTAGCTTGTTCGTAGGCTGCTGCCGAAAGGGCCAACACTGTGGGTCTTTTGTTGGTGCGAAGTTAAAGAAACCCGATTCTGCCCATTTAGCCCAACAAATTGGTTCCGTTGCCGGTTGAACTTAGTATCTGTTGAAGAGAGATCTACGTCGTACCTCGAGGGCTATGTTTTGGCGGCCTTCTATAAAAGAAATTGGTGATTGGATCGAAGCGACCTATTTCAAGTTTGCAGAACAGGAAAATAAAAATCCCCGTCGTAGCGCGGAACAATTTTTGCAAAGGTACATCTTTTCTGATGTTCATGAAATTTTCTTTGGTTCTATACACATAGAGTTGCACCAGTGGTTATCCAGGTTAACAGAAAGGAGGAAGAACTTCCAAGAAAATCAGTTTCCTCCCTGGACCCCCGCAAGAATCGCTATCTTGAAAAGAGTGAACAACGCGATCTCGCGAGCCGTGGATTTCTGGACTGCGCGAACTCTCGAGGAATTTGTGACAGAGTTCGCCATCGACACAAGTACCTCATTTAGCGAAGCTGAATGACAATTTTTCAAAGGACCAAGGGGTAAGTACTTGAACTTATTTAGTTTGAATATTAAAATACTATTGGCTGAAAAAGGAATCTTGCTTATAGAATCAGATTGTTAGATCTAGTATTGTTAACCTATGATTGGAAGTGACTGGGACTTCGACGAGCAAAGTGGTTTGCTGCGAAACGACAAAATATATAAGAGAGATCTAGGATCCTCCACTGAGTATACCCCTTTAATCTCTGAAGCCTCTGAGTCTGCCAAGGTCCCCTCTGTTAGAAACCCTCCGATAACCCCGCAGCAAAGACCTATTATCCCCGAGAACCTGTTGCAGTCTGAAAGTAACCCTAGCCCGAGTATCCCTATCGCAGGTCAGTCTTCCCTAGCTAGTTCAAACCCTTCCTCCTCCCCTAGATCCCAGATGGCCCATGTTCATGATGACATCAAGCTATCGGTTTTTAAAGGAACTGGGTCAGAAGACCTCGAGCAGTTCTGGTTTCTATGCGAAGCTGTGTGGACCGCGAAGAATATTACAAACATAGATGTTCGACGAGTGCAGCTGATCACTTCTTTCAGAGACCGAGCCCTAACTTGGTTTATGAAGTTTACTAGCACGCAGAATCCTGTCTTGGCTGACATCAAAGCAGCACTGATCTGAGAATTTAAGAAACCTAAATCAGAATCACAGTGCATCAATGAGTTAAAAGAGATTCAGCAGTGACGAGGTGAATCTGTGTGGGACTTTGATTAGAGATTCAAAGTTCTATTTGACCAAGTTAGATTCATGATTGGACTAGCACAACATAAGGAGTGGTTTATTGCAGCATTATTACCTCACATCAGAGCTCCACTCATGCAACAGAAGCTTGCTGATCAGCAAGAGGCCTTAGAGATTGCCATAAAGCTTGAAACTGCACCTGTCGAAGATAATTCTGGCATAGATCAAATTCAAGTGCAGCTCGTGGAGATGGCTTTAGAGCTTCGTGACATGAAAAAAGGGAAAGCCACCCGCGAAGAGGTATGGTGTATATGGTGTTGAACAGAAGGCCACGACAAGGACCAGTGCCTGGCGCTGAGAAACTATTTGAATACTGGCGCACCAAACCCGATGAATCCAAGTGTTCTGTACTGTGAGATCTGTCGAACTACTGGCCAGCATCGACCGGAAGACTGCTATCTACTACAGAGGTATGTTCAAGTCCCGCAGAACCCTTACTGTAAATTCTGTAAATCATTAGGCCACAATGAAGATGAATGTCGCAGCTTCGACCTTATGAGGGAGCGGACCTACGACACTTATAGGATCTACCCAGATGCACAAGGCAATGATGGATATGGTTACTGAGGTGGTCAAGGCATTTTTAGAGGCCGTGGTCGTGGTATTCCTGGAGGAGGTCGAGGTCAAGTTATTTGCTATAACTGCAATCAGGCAGGACATCTAGCTCGAGACTGTCAAAAACCAACTACGACATGCCGATACTGCAGAGCAGTTGATCATGTCATCGAGCAGTGCCCACAGTTACTAGCTAAAATCCAAGAAAGAAACAACAAACCTAGTCCGAGTGTCCAGTTGATTGCTGTCGAGCCACGACTGACCCCAGCTGTTAATGTTGTTACAAGAAGTGGAGCTACGACAGAGGCGCAGTGTCAGGCAAAACAGCCTAACGAAGCTTGGTTTCGCAAGGCCGTAGAGAAGACTCCAGCATTTGATGTTCGATGAGAAAAAGAAACTTTTTTGGAGGCCAAACAAGACTTTGTTGATTCAGATTTACCAGCACCAAACAAGCAGCATCAGTAGCTGCAATCACAGGAAGACTCACAAGGCCAAGTAAGTACTCTGTCATCGTTTTTACAGAGTTGCATCAAATTTTTAAGAAACCAGAATGCCTTAAATGAATTACAAAAATTTATTCAGTCTTGTGAACCTCATCAAAGTCCTGATAGCGCAAGAGCTATTAGTAGAGTTAGAAGAACTGGAAGAGAGATGAGACTACATGCTCAGGTAGGAGAGTATGACATGAAGGATATTATTTTAGATCTGGGTTCTGAAGTCAATATTTTAACTAAGAAAACATGGGAACAAATGGGAAAACCTACCCTTGATTGGTCACCTATACAGTTGAGACTAGCCAATCAGCAGAGGATTGTACCCTTAGGAAGAATTCCTCGGGTACCAGTGGATATAGATGGAGTCAGTACTGTAGCAGATTTTGAAGTTATTGAGATCATTGATGACAGTAACCCCTATCCAGCTTTGCTAGGAATTGAGTGGGAAATAGATAGTGATGTAGTTATCAAGCTTAAAAAGAGACAAATGACTTTTGAAGGGAAGGGATTGAGAGCTATACTACCATTGGATCCTTCTCAAGGAGAAATATATATGGAGCCAGTCAGAGAGGAAGATCAGGATATTCTAGACCGCATCTATAATATCATAGCTAAAGAAGAAGATTATGTCGAGCCTAATGCCAAAGGTGTAATGGATTGGCAATGTGATAGCTCCTGCATGTCTGACTCAGATGATGGTCTAGAGAGTTGGCAGAATCGATTATACGAGCTACATGGCCATCGGTGCGCACAAATTACCAAATCTCTTAGATGCCTTAGTGCACAGGCCAGAGACTTGCCTACATATGATGGGTTGACAGATCCAGGAAAATTCATTGTGCAGTTCTCAGAACAAGTGCCAGAATCATAGAGAATGCAGAATCTGGAAGCAGCATTAAGAGCTACAACAGCGAGATGGTGGAAAGGCCACAGGAAGTATATTCACAGTTGGGAAGCTTGCCAGAAATTTCTACGCCTCTGATTCCTAGACCAATCTCAAGAGGTGCGAAGCAAGTTCAATGGGAAGAATAGTCCTTAGGAACATTTGAAGAAATGTTATGCAGCATGGGAACATGTACCTCGCGAGGAATGGGTGCATAAGTTTGTGCACACGTTGGAACCTATAGCAAAAAACTGGTATACGGAGATCGAGCTTCGACACGGTACTATAATATGGGATGATCTTGTTGATAGTTTTATACTTACATTTTCTGTTAACGAAGTTTGTCCTACTTTAGATGCAGCTGTTAGATTGATCCATACTAAGATATTTGATGACCAAGGAATAGGGGAATACCAAACCGATTGGGCAGCACAAGAAGCTAATGCAGTTGAATGTTACAACCTCGTAATTGACGAGGATGATGATCCGCGTAACATTAATATTCCGGAGTCAGAAGGAAACTGTGAAGTACGCGGACCAGTGGTCGAAACACCTGAAGTGACTCAGCCTCTGAAGACGCGGACCATAAACATTGGGTCAGAAGAAAACCCCAAGTATGCTACAATTGGAGATTATTGGGATGATGAAATGGTAAGCAAAGTGACCCAAATTCTCCACGAGTATCAAGACCTATTTCCAACGAATTTTTCTGAGATGAAGGGTATCCTTGGTGATATAGGAGTCATAAAGATCCCATTGAAACCTGATGCGAAGCCTGTGAAACAGTGCCCATATAGGCTGAACCCCAAGTATAAGGAAAAAGTTAGACTGGAGTTAGATAAGATGCTTTCCGCAAGAATTATTGAGCCTGTTGAAGAGTCCAAATGGGTTAGCCCGATGGTAGTCCAAGAAAAGAAGACTAAGGGCGAAATCTGAATCTGTGTTGATTTAAGGAAGCTGAACAATGCATGCCTACATGACCCCTTTCCTACTCCTTTTACAGATGAAGTTCTTGATAATGTTGGAGTTCAGGAAGTATACTCTTTTACTGATGGATTTTCAGGTTACCATCAGATCAGAATTGCTCCAGAGGATCGACATAAGAAAAAATTTGCTACAGAAATGGGATCCTTTCAGTACACAGTTATGCCTTTTGGATTAAAGAATGCACCTACCATGTTTTCTCGAGTCGTAATTTGTGCATTTAAATACTTTATACACAAATTCTTAGAAGTGTATTTTTGATGACTGGACTATTTTTGGGTTATTAAAAGACCACATAACTAGTTTAAGACTTATGTTGGACAAGTGTAGACAGCATCAGATTTCCTTAAACTTAAAAAAGTGCATCTTCTATGCCCCCTTTGGAATCCTGTTGGGTCATATTGTTTGTAATCAAGGATTGATGGTGGATCCGGCGAATATAGCAATTATCGTGAACTTGCCACCTTCGAAGTCAGTCAAGCAACTGCGCACTACACTTGGTCACACTGGGTACTACAGGAAGTTTATTAAAGGTTACACCCAGATCACAGCCCCGATGGAGAAACAGTTGAAGAAAGAGATTAAGTTTGAATGGACACCTAAGTGTCAAGAAAGATTGGACATCCTAAAATAAAAGATGGTAACTGACCCTATCCTAGTGTTTCCTGATTGGAATAAGGAGTTTCATGTGCATGTCAATGCTTCCTCAATTGCTTTGGGCATAGTACTGGCTCAGACAGGTGAAGGTAATATTGACCACCCTATTGCCTTTGCAAGTCACAAATTATCCACAATAGAAAGAAACTATACTACGACAGAAAGGGAAGGTTTAGCTATGGTATATTCTTTGCAAAAGTTCTGACATTATGTGTTAGGTTCTCACTTTAAAATGTTCACTAACCACTCTGCTTTGAAATACTTGGTTAACAAGCCTGTGTTGGGAGGAAGAATATGTTGATGGCTAATATTCACTAGTACATTTCGATCCAAAATCCGATGGTTTTTTCCGACGGCGCGTGGATTTTTTCTTTTAACCGTGCCAAAAATCAGAAAGATTAATTTTTTTTTTGAAATGGTGGGCATACATGTCGCTTAAGCGACGGCAATTCTCCTAAGTGTCGCTTAAGCGACGGCACTAAAATTTTTATCATCCTAAGTGTCGCTTAAGCGACGTCTATTCTCCTAAGTGTCGCTTAAGCGACGACTCTATAATCAATTCATTGTTGTCAATTTTTCAT
>LPNX011106233.1:0-14312 GCA_001517045.1 Pseudotsuga menziesii
TTATGGTGTTGCTTCATTTTATTATTGATATGTATTTATCATGTCCAATACCACTCTTTGTTGTAAGTTTGGATTTAGAGAAATGGTTTTGATACAACCTAAATTTAATGATTAAAAATAATTATTAGTATTTCTAGTAGAGGATTTTTTTTGTTAGGAGTTCCAAGTTGTACTAGAAAAATGTCAAACTAGATATGCCAACTCGATTTTCTTTATTGTACAACCAATCGAAATTTTAGTTTAAAATAAATTATTGATAATGGGAGTAGAGGAATTGTTGTTTAGAGTTCAAAAAATTATCAACCAATTCATCTCGATAAAAGGATTGTTGTTTATGGTGGACAGAAGTCATCTAGTTGGATTTTGACCAATGCATAAGATCATTGCAAATTATCAAATCTCGAGAACTACTAAGTTTGATTAGCTCAATCTAAAAGAAATTCGCAACTAAGTCTTTAGAGTTTCTTTTGTATAAGATAGCGAAAACAAGGTCCTCATATAGCTATAAAAGATTGGGGTCATAATCATTGTTTAAGATAATAGCTTGATCACTTTCTATTTTAGCATTAAAGTCTCCTAGAAAGAGGATATTGCTTTCACTTCTTAGGTTGGATTATCCCAAATGTCATAATTTGTTATCCATAAAAAGATATAGAAATACATAAATTATATGAATAGAATTTCTTGATAAAGAATTTCACTATTAATAAGAACAATTACATTTATTTTTTCTTACTTAATAACAAAACTTAATTTTTTTAACTAAATCATTTATTTATATTAATTCTTAAATAAATGTATTCATCTTCTTATTAATAGATAATAATATTTAAGATGGCAAGCCTGTATATTAAGCTAATCATTTTAATCTATTTGACTAAATAATCTATAATCAAAATTCAAAATTTACTAATGTAGAAAATCATAATGTTTTTTTCAATCTTAATTGATAACCAGAAATAAATAATTATCAAAATAATAATAAGAGACACATGTTATTAATCATTAGGCCTACTCAACCTATATTGAATTGATAAGTTACTCAATGTCCATAGTTATCTCAATACAATGGCGGCTTAAGCTATTGCATTTACTTTTAGCCTATGAAAGCTTCTTCAAGAGGGGTGCTTTTTGTTTTCATAACAACCTGCACTTACGAAAGCACAAAGTTGGAAAAAAAATAATTAACAGCTATAACTATTAAAAAAAATTGAATAACAAACATTGAAACGACTACGTGCCCAAGAAAAAATACCTCGTCTAGCAGCATCCATTCTTGTCCCATATTTAGATTCCGCGCCAGCTGCCCTTTTACTATAGGTTTGGTATATGAGAATTAGTCTGCAACTCGGAAACGTCAAAGATCTGGCTTAAAAAGAAAATTGAATAATACATGTCAATATTAATTAAAAAATAATAAAAAGTAATTCCCTCTTTCATCATTCACTTTTGGTTATGGAGATGAAAAGCTTCAACATAATGAAAATCTTCATTCTCTTCCCATATATGCTTTTTACATGGAGGGAAAATGAGCTTCAACATAATGAAAATCTTCATTCTCTTCCCATATATGCTTTTTACATGGAGGGAAAAAGAGCTTTATTCTCTTCCAGTTAGTACAGAATCCTATTCGCCATTTAAAATATTTAACCATTGATTTACCAAGAAATAGCTTTGTATTAATATCGCTTGAATGCAAAAAAAACTGCATTAATATAACTTGAATGCAAAAAATCTGCATATATGCTTTTTACATGGAGGGAAAATGAGCTCTTTGTTTTTTTTAGTTTCTAATCATATATCAACAATTGTATTGATTGTAATTTTTCTTTTTTTAAAGGTGAAGTGAAAATTAGTTTTTTTTGGCAATTTTTTTAAAATTTCCAATCATATATCAACAATTTTAGTGGTCAATGTAATTTTCAGGTGGAGGGAAAATTAAATTTTTGTTTGAGTAATATTTTCAAAAGATTTATTGAATTTTCTATAACATTCATTAACCATTTTAAAAAAATAAACAAAAATCTCAAAAATCTATTATTACAATTTAAGAAGCAAAATTCATTGCATAATTTAATGGTAAAAACATTAATACTCTTATGTGGAAAAAAGAGGGATAAAAATGCTTATATGTAAATTAAAGTAAAATAAAAGTAATATCATTGTTTTCTAATAAAATAAAGATTAAGATTATAATTTAACTATGTTTGACAATATAAGAATGATATGATTTATTAAAAAATGAAAGTATTTATTTTCTACACTAATTTAATACAAAATTATATAATGAAAATCAAAATTTAGATAATCATTAAAATAATAAGCAATTAAATTGATTTGAAACATCTTTTACTTCTTAAGGACAACTAAAAAACATATAAACAACCAAACATTATACAATGAGAAATAGATTTTAGAGAATTGAAATATATTGATGCGATAGTTTTTAATTCCCAAGAAATGTAAGATAGGATCTCAATTATTGATTGGACATTTTTATTTTATTTTAAAAATTAAATAAGCTATTCTAATTATATAGCATCTTAGCTATGGATGCATAATACTTAATAAGGAATGGATTATCTTAAGGTGCAACTTGTTATGAAGTTTTTGCAATACAAAAAATGGTTGCACCTTAGGTGAATTGACCCCCCCTAAGCATGATAGATTTAGAGGTAAGATTGATTTAATGTATCTTTTTGAAATTCTAGATCTATTGAGCACCTAGAGGGATCAAAATGAAATTAAAGTACAATTGATCAATGCTTAGAACATCAAGATTATAAGGGATACATGCTAATTTATTAGATTACCATAATGTATTATTTTATTACTGAGAAATGGAACTTCAAACAAAATCTATCTATGCATACACAATAGATATGTTACACATATGATACCATCTTATTGATCATGATATACACTACCGCATTTGGTTACAAAACAGTCCTTTTGTACTCAATTACTTTGAATCTATTTGAACATATCCATGCCTCAAAGATATGAATCTATATTAACATACCCATGCCTCAAAGATAGGGCTAAAGGCATGGTCTTTCTCCCTTGAAATTTATTCCCAAGGCCCTAGGATATGTACAAACTGATCAAAACCACTTAATGGCACAAATATCATCAATCATAGGCCAATGATACTCTCAAGAGACCATGTGTTGTTGGTGGAGGCTTTCTTGGCCTTACATGGCTAGAAGATTCCTATAGGACTTGAGGATTAGGTCTCCTCCATTGACCATGTCAAAGACCCCCATACTAGAAGAACTAGATATATATCACCATGGTTACCAATGTGAAGTCGTGTGTGGTGCTTTGAAGTAATGTTCATGGCTCTAGATGCCTCACTAGTTTCTTTTGGACCAAAATCATAGTCTTCTTCCCTAAAGTGCCATTCCTAAGTCCCTATAAAACCTACATAATTCTAAAAAACCCCTAGTGGAACCGATATTCTCTATCATAGGTCAATGATACCTTCAATAGGACATGTATGGTTGGTGGAGGAGACCTACTTAACCCTAAATGGAGAGAAGATTCGTTTAGCATTGAGGTTCAAGTCTCCTCCAATAACCATGTCTAAGGTCCCAAGGAAACAAGACGTCGATACATAACACCATAGATACCGATTCCAAGTCTTCCATGGTGTCATAAGGGAGTGTTCATGGATATTCATGCCTTAATCATTTGATTAGATCCAAATGCGTGTATCTCTTTCTTGGAACACCATTTCCAAGTCCCTTATATACCTATATACTTTTCAAATAAAAACTAATGTCATCAAAATCCTTAATCTTAGGTTTGTGATACACTTAGGACACCATGTGTGGTTAGTGAAGGAAATCTCCTTAGCCCTAGATGGCTAGAAGATTCCTTTAGGGCCTAAGGTTCATGTTTCCTCCACTTAGCATGTCTAAGGCCCTAATGTTATCAACATAGATACATAGTTCCATGAATACCCATACAAAGTCATGCATGGGTCCTTGAGTCATTATTCATGGGAAGTCATTTGTGGCACTTCATAGCATTAGCTCTATATGCCTAAATTATTTCTTTAGGTTTAAATGCATTGTATGAACTTCAGTACAAAACCATTCGAAAGGCCATAATACAGGTACATAATACTTAAAACAACCTAATGGAACCAACATCCTCAATCACAAGTCAATGATGCTCTCAAAAGGAGATGTGTGGATATTAAAGGAAACCTTAATTAGCTATGTATGGATAATATAGTAACTTAAGACCTAAGTTTTAGGTCATCTCCCATGACCATGTCGATTCTCCCATGTCTCCAACGCTTGGATACATAGTTCCATGGTTACCCCTACAAAGCAATGCATTGTACTTAGAGGAATTTTTCTTGGATCTAGATTCCTCAATTGTTTCTTTAGAGCCAAAGGCAGGGTATTTTCCCTAGAATGCCATTCCCAAGGCTTGGAAACACATATACATTTTACAATTTAATAATTATTTGTGATGCTATTGTGTTTACATTTAAAATAATCATAATCAAATCATATTTTTGCATGTCCATTGACAATTAAGCACTTAGCACCATGTCCATGAATCTAAGACCCATGCCTTTGCTAAAAGTCTAATAAAGATACTAATGCCAATTAAATAATTTAATAAGATAAATAACATATTATTATAGTTTTAAATTAAAAATATGTGTTTTTAGTTATTGGTCAATATTAAGAATCTTAGGTATAGATTTGCTTAGTTTATGACAGATGAATAATTGAATTGAATTATTTGCCAAATTTGTAAACTTGTAAGCTTCTTATGCAAAGCCTCATAAATAAATCTTTTAAATTTAGTTTTTTAAATAATATAAAAATAGATAATTAAATTTGTTGTAATTGTGGTGCAAAAATTTATTTGTTTAAATATTATAAAAATAAATAATTAGATTTGTTATAATTGCTTTAAGAAATTTATTTGTTCAAGTATTATAAAAATAAATAATTGAATTTGGTGTAATTATGGTGTAAAAATTCAAAATTAATCTTGATAATTTATTTGAATAAATAAAACAAAAGATAAATAATTAAATTGAGTTATTTACAAAATAATCATTTTCCAAGTAGTTGTGTTTATGGTGTAAATCATTATAATTCAATCCTACTTGTACATATCAATGTGGAAAATAATATCTTTGCACCACTTTATGCTACTTTCCAAAAGACATTTCTTTGTCCTGATAGAGATGGAAGGCATCTAGAAAGTTTCAGTGAGATATGGATGAATGCTGTATTGGCTAAAATAGTTACATGATAAGTGGTGCTAATACCACCATCTTTAAGACCACAAAATGTAAGTGATGCTAATACCAACACCTTAACACCACAAACTATAAGTAATGCTAACTTGCGATGCTAAAAGATGCATTTTTTTTAGTTGTGTATGAATAAAAATGCATCGGGCTCGGCCGAGTGACTGGTCATAATCTACTCATTTGCATGGCCTCATGTCATTCGTTTCACGTCAAGAACTCACCCGTACGTCTGTCTCCATTTCATCAATCACGCGCTCCGGATTCTTCTCTTCACTCTCAATAGTTTATTGTCACATGGGCCGAGTGTCATTTGTTTCTTTTCAAGTCCGTAATTCAGCAAGAAAGAACTCACCGGTCTGCCTGTCCCTTTTTTTTCCAGTGTCCGGTTTGATTTCTCCAAACTCTCAAAGTGACAGGTGAATGCTTTCTCCTCAATTATTGAATTGGATGTGTCACTTTTTTTTTCAAGTGTCATAAGAATTCTGTGGATTGAATAAAATGTGCATCTAGTTGTAAAACTCCAATGGCGCACATTCACTGGTCTTTGTACATTCCATCAATGACTGGATCACATGTCGCGTGTATGTTTCCTCAATTATTGACTTGCTTGGTTCCTCCTCAATTATTGAATTGCATGTATGGCAGTGCATGAGATCAACTTTGTTGTAAAAACTCCAACGGAGCACCTTCACTCACCTCTGTACATTCCATCAATGATTGGATCACATCACTTTCATTCACCTTTGTACATTTCATCAATCACTTGATGGTATCCGCAAATAATATTTAATATGTTGCAGAGTATTTAATGTGACTATAGCTTTAATAATCGTTAAATTTTGAGCTGCTCAAAATTCAACTGTCACTTTCACCTTTATACATTCAATCACCATTTGCATATTGACAACGAACTATACAATTCATCCAACGGTGCATCTTCTATTTGAGATGGACATTGATTACGTGTCATTCATTTTTCTCTATAAGAAACAACTCCCTGGCATGGTACGCCATTTCACTCTAATCTTTTTCGTAGACATTCAGGACCGTATATGGCAATGCAACAACTGGCTGTCACTTTAATCTTTTAGTAAACATGATTCAGTGATCAGGACCATATATGAAAATGCATAATGTTATTTCAGAAACAACCGGCTTGTGTGGTAAGCTATTTCACTTTAATCTTTTAGTACACATGATTCAGGACCGTATAATGTCATTTCAGAAACAACTCGCTGGTGGTAAGGTACGCCACTTAACTTTAATATTTTCGTCCCCATTCAGGACCACCATTATCGCAAATTGCAATGGATAAATGTTTTCCTTATTCCAAAGCTTTTATATTTTGTAATCTTATAATAAAAACACTCACAGTGTAACTTATTTTGTTCATTAATAACAGAAGATTATTTTTAACAGTGACAACAACCTATCGACCTAAAACTCTAGCGTACTTCTACAATTGTACATCCCTAAAAGATTTAAAATTGTTGATTCTTGTTGTGACCACTTGATCATTACCATAACCAATTGTTTAAAGAAACAATATAAATGTAAAAAAATAGAAGAATAACTTTTCCATGACATTTTACCTTACCTGTTTTGAAATGAACTTTTCTACATGTTATTAAAATAATTGTATTATTATCTTTCCAACTAAAACCATATTTTTTTCCAAACCACATTTCCATTAAGAGCCAAAAAAAGTTACAAATACCATCACAAAGCTAATTGACATGTCTGTCCATATGGAACTAGTTTGTGAGTAATTAGCCATTCAATTTCAAACTCCACCTAATCCCTAAGCATTGTCTTCACCATAATAAACCTAAGTATTAGAAGACTTGAAAATTTATCCTTCAAACTTTAGTCTTGAGTCTACTAACATCTAGATGTCAAATGAGAGGGATTGCTAGGGATTCCCATTTATCTTTTCAAAACTTGGTGCATATAATTACTATTCAAACAAGTTGAAAAAGTATCCTTCAATCTGGATCTTACTAGTATATGGATCTCACATGACAAGAAGTTTGAGAGGGCTTCCATAGTTATCTTTTCAAAATTGCATCCTACATTTATGTGAAAAGGTTAGATAAAAAAACAAATGTGAAAAGGTTAGAAAAAAAACAAGGGCTATTATATACTGTAATCTCTTTGTGAACCTTACATGATTCAAAAATGTCATTTTGACAAAAAAAAACATATTTAGAATCTCTTCTATTAAATTATGGGTTGATAGGTTTGAGGAGTGGTATCCAAGGTAATAGTAGACTCCATTTGATATGTAGACATTAGGAACCTTTATCAAGGTTCATGGAGTAACTAATAAAGATTTATTAATATACCTTTAACAACACATTTCAAGAGAAGGCTAAGAAATTGATAATGTTGACTATATAACTAAGACTAAACCCAAACCCTAAAAATGTTAAGCTAGATAATAAGGAAGTCTAAGCTGTGATTAAAACCAGCCTAGATCCAAATCCTAGGCTCTATCGAGGGCTTATAGGGATCAAATATCCGTAGGTGTAATTTAAATTTAAATTATATTTTAATTTAAAATTAAATTATATTTTTATAGTCCCATAATTTAAAAACCACATACAATATACAATAAAACCATGTGTTCATGAGGGCTTTGCACATGGTTTTAAAACCAAGGCCTCCTAAACAAGTTATGGTTTTATTTTATATGGTTTAGGAGGCCTTGCACATGGTTTTAAAACCATGGGTTGTTTAGGAGGCCTTGAAACCATGTGCAAGGCCAACATTTTTTGGGGGATAATTAAATTATTTATTTATTATTATTTTGTTAGGTAGGAACATTACAACATATCTCACATATTGGGTTGTTTTTCTTAGCTGATAATTAAAAATTTTAGTTTTTTATTTATTTTGGGGCATAATTAAAGTTTTTATTTTTTATTAACTCTAGTATATCCTAAAAGGCATAACTCTAATAAAAATTAAAACTTTAAGATTAATTTACAACTCAATCTTGTATTTCTATCTAATCTTTTTATAATAAAATTTAACCTGAATTTTATTAAAGAACACTACAATAATTGAAGAGAAGAGGGGCATCATCTATTTTATTATTTTCATATTTTTTTTAGGTTTTTTTTTGTCTATTATAATTTATATTTAATGGTCAATTTTGAATGTACACAAAATTATTGGAAATTGGAAATGAAAAGAAAATCATTTCGAAGCTATAAGTGTGTACCCCAAAGGAATAGTCATTGAGACTAGTCACAATAGTAAGAGGGAAATATACCCCTACCGGTGAAATGCACCATGAAAGACATGTTCTCTTACTCATGTAATAACAAACTATCCTCTCCCTTTATATTGCTTTCAGTGCATGTAGTTCCTATAATGTAATGAAATTGAGTTGGAATGCCCGTAGTGCCTATTATGGTTCAATCTATCTATTCATGAAGTATTCATAAACAAATCTATCTATCCATGACATAGGAAATAGTAGGTGAGTAGGAAGACTGTAGTAAGGGAGGAAGCACAAAGCAAGAACAAAGTCAATACAAATTGAAATGGTTTACATCCAATGCATACATTGAACGTTCTTATCCATGTGGCCTCCCTAATGTAGGGGTTATCCTCATAAAAGTAAATACCTTCTATACCCTTAATTATATAAATCCTATAAATTGGAAATAAAAATAAAAAATCATTTCCAAGTCTATCTAATATTGACATCTTATCCTAGCTATTTTATGAAGACACTTGAAATTCTCCAACAAAAGTATTTTAAACATTTGATTTTATTTTATTTTTGTTCTAATATGATTTATGGTTTTTGGATGCACACAAACTAATCGTAAATTAGAAATGAAAAGAAAAGCATTGCCACCACCTAAATGTTTTAGGAGCAACAACTATTTATTCAACCTCTCAGAGCCCACACGAGATTATATAATACACACTCGATTATTGTCTGGAAACCTATAATTCACATCTCTATGGCCCTCACATGATTCACATTGGCAACCATTGGGGTATATTTCACCATTCATGTCATTGAGCAAGATCTCATACAAATATGGAGACACGTGCACAGATACAAGATCTTTAATTTATAGCTAATGCAAGTCCATACATACATAAGGAAGTCTCTACTCTCTCGCTCCCTGGAGCATAAGCTTATTGAACTTAGATAAGGGGAAACTCTGTCTGGTTGGTGAAAAAGTTGGTCGTTAGGTCGTTGAATTAGGCATTGGAATTTGGAAGTACCCTTAAATGGAGGATCAATTGCGCTCGATGGTGGCTCTATTGGTCAAGTGTGATTGGGCCTACCTAAAAGAAAAACCCAATGTAATGCCTAATGCTTTCGGGTAGCAATTTTTTTTATCAACCGTAAATTCAACAATTGTTTTTAGAATTGAATCATGTCCTCTTGAGATGCTCAATTTGAAGTGATCAAACAAAAGCACCAATTTTAGGTGTATCATGGATAGTCCTTCCAATGTATATCAAGTTTATCACCTAATTCAAAGGGATCAAACAAAAGCCCCAATTTTAGGTGGATTATGGATAGTCCCTCCACTCTATATCAAGTTTATCAACCCTATCAGAAAGGTTAAGTATTTATTAGTCCATTATAAGGAAGAACTTAACATTCTCCAACAAATATCACTATAAGTTGGGTGTCTACTATCTACCATAGTCAACAAGGAAGACAAATCATAAACACACATTTGGGATGTTTGCGACAATGAGGCTATTGAAATCATGCTCTTTGCTAGCTCACTATACTCCCAGTCCCTTATTCATGAACGTTTGTCGAGGGATTCACTTTTTTAGATATATTGTTAGAAAATTTTTGCTTCTTGTTGCCATTATTAGAAGGATGACAAGAAAATGGAAAGGTCGGAGTCTACAACTTTTACAGTGTCGATTGTTAAATATTTTATCTTTCCAACCTTTGGATTTCATTAAGGAAATTGGAATAATTCAAACACTTGTATTCAAATATTTTTCTTTCTTTCAACCTAATGTTTACAATTCATGACAGATAAAGAGCATTGGTAGATTTGGAACTCAAATGCCATGCTCTTTCTACTTGCTCCTCCGCCCAAATGAAGTTGTGGTCCTAACCTATGAAAAGTATACATTATTTTGGTTCTGATTTCATTTATTTACTATTTTTTTAAGGTTACATGTATTTATTATTTGAGACTTAGTCTGGCAGACGCGTGTTCGCATAATACATTACAAATTTCAAACACCATTTTTTATGGAGAAATTTTAAACCCTTATATTTAAAACACGAGAAGGAACTCCAACAAGCAACATATTTAACTTTTTTCCACATATAAAATGTTACACAAGTACACAATGTTAAACATATGTGTAAATTCACGACAACCAAGTCGGCAGCATAGCTCTGCAAAATATTATGGAGGAAATCGAAATTAGGGAGACACTAAATCATGGAATTGAAGAGTTGAGAGTTTGAGTCCTGACCTTCAAATGTCATATACTTGTAAACCCAAGATACTGTTTTTTTCTTTCATAGAATTTGCCAATCTCTTTAAGTTCGGGGAATATCAATCCAATCTACACAACGTTCTACCGTTGCTTCTCTTGCTCCTACTTGTGATGAACGTGGCACCTTTGAGTTGTACACCACATAAGACAACGAGGAAATAGAGTGCACAGTAGTTTCCTTCTATAGAAAGACAATTGGAAGCAACTCCATCTCAATTCTATAATATCTTCACGCTCTTGAGCTGGTTTACCTTGCTTGAGGTAAGCGAATGCTTGTTTGTGTAATTCACATGATTACAAAAAAATGATTTTATAATTCCTTCTACATAACATAGATATATCTATGTGGGTGAGGGAAAACTGGGTATTTTTTCTCTGAGGTGTCCGAAGACTTTTAGAGATCATTTTTCGTTTCGAGGGTGCTCAAGGCGCAGCTTAGAGAGTTCATGGGAGGAAGAGGAAGAACATTAAGAGGACTCAAGTCAAAATGTGAGGAAATTGAGGGGAGACATAATAGCGATATTTGCAGGACCAGCCCATTGGTGGTCTAATGATGGAAATGAGCCTCTCCAAATCATATCCATTTCTAACACATCCATCCCTCATAATTACCTCAAGCGTAGGAGTTACCGCGTAAGCATCCCAACAAATTAATTAATGATAATCTTCAGTCGGTTATATGACAAACTCTTTTGTTTCTTTTAGAGATGACTATATGCATATTGTACAACCCTTCTCTATGGCTAGCACTCCATTCTAGTTGCCTTTGTCTCTACTCCTTAACCCTCTTCCTCCGATGAGATGGGCATACTAAGCGACCTACGTGGATCGTGGGAAACTGGGAGTGATGATTCAAATAATTCTGACCACAGTAAATGAATGGAAATTGGAATAAATCCTAGAATCATGGACTAACTTGTATAGGATATGATTCATGAATACGAACACAAGGTGATGTATTGCTAGCTTGCTACCAAAGATCTATCATCCTAATATTGTGGTGGTCATAAAAATGTCTATCACTCGGTGAAACCCTGGTCTGGAAACTTACAAACCCATTGGACCAAGATAGGTTGGAATCTAACAAATATTGCTCAATGCACAATAAATTACAACTTTTACATTGCAACCCAAAAGAAAAAAACATTAGTTTTTCCTTATGGAACCTTGACAATGGAGGGTTGTCAAATCAATTCACCATCCATAGATATGACTCATATGAGCATTTAATCTCACATCATGTACTCAAATAGTCAAGTGAATTGTAGGTTGTGATATCACGTGACTCGATGAACAAGAAGATGCTAAATGGAAGACTGAGCTGGTAGGCTAACATTCTCTCAAACCAAGATTTATTGAAGTTGGTGAATCAGTAATGCATGCCAATGCCATTAAATGATTTAAAAGTGAACATCGAATCCCGAGTCATAGTCTCGACTTGCTGAGTTGAACTTGCCAGTGGGAATCCCAGTGGCCCACCGTGGTTCATGCCCATTGGGACCAAGATCCTCATCCATGATTCGACTATTAAAGGGCACTTGGACAGACTTTGAATCCCAACTTTTCCACAGTCAACTTAATCACTGATAACCCATGGATGGGCTAATTTTGTAGCTACCCTTCTATTACAAATTTACCCAAGCTTACTCAATTTCATTATTGACGGAATGGAAATGAAACAATTTTTTTTTTTGCATGGTAAAATCCCTTATGGCCTTCTATGATAGCTAAAATCACCTTTGAAGGCCTTTGAAGGCTTCAAATTTGAAGAGCATGTGCCACATTTTGGTGTGAATATCTCATCATCACACCAAAGCAGCCTTGGACCCCGCTCTAAGGGCACTTTTCTGCTTCATGTGTGCATTGCTAATCCTTAGTGTCCTTGCCAACTTCTCGTCACCCGGTCAGTACAAGCCAAGGGCACACGAAATTCAGTAGGATTGAAGCAATTGTATATAGGAAACATTATGATAAAATAAAATAAGACCTGTCTAAATTATCAACCAATGAAATAAAAGATACTTAAAATTAAAATATATTTTAAAAAATATAAACATTTATTTATAATATTAATTTTAAAATAAAAGTTTAATTTTTAGTTAACTAATATACACTTTAAGTTGAAGTAATTGCATATATTTTTCTTTAAAAAACTATAACTATATTAATTAAAAAAATAAAAAATATAGTTACATTCTTTATACTTTAAAAAACATAAGACTTAGTATCTTATTTAAAACTTTTAGCCATAATCTTCATATTCTGGCCTGCAAAACTGTGTAAAAAGACCTATTAAAAAAACTATAATATGTTTGTTAACATGTTTTGAACACCCACATTCCTTTACAAAACAAGATCCATGAGGTGGCAATGTCCCCGACATTGCATTCGTGATAGCTATTGGTTTGCAATTGTCTATGCAAAAAACTAAAACTCAATAAAAATAAATTAAATTTTGTTATAGCCTACTTAAAACTCAATAAAAATAGAATAAATGTTGTTATAGCCTACTTAGGCATCATCCTTTTGGGGATGGTAGAGATTTGACTACTTAGAAGACTCTAGACTCGAGTTGTATTTCAATGGATCGAAAGTGAGGATGAGCTTTACCAGCTTTGTGAGAATGACCACTACATCTCAAATAAGCCATAAAAGACATAAAGACAAGACTAAATACAAAGTGGGGATGAACCATTTTTTATTAGCTAGACGATAAATTGCCGATGCTTGTTGGGTGGTTATCTCAAATAGGCCATGAAAGACATAAAGACAAGCCTAAATACAAAGTGGGGATAAACCATTTTTTATTAGCTAGATGATAAATTGTTGATGCTTGTTGGGTGGTTAAGTTAATTCCTTCAGTATCAGAGTTGGAAACCAACTTCTCCTTCTAAAATGGTACCCACCTCTCTGTTGGAGTTGCACATTTGTGCTTGAAAAGTAACTTATTCTCTAAAGGAAGGGTAGAAAGGAGAAACGCAATGAAAGTGAGGACACCACTCCATATATGATCTTTATAGGTAATTTTTTTGTTGATTATATGAAGTGTCATATTCAAAATATGACATTTTCCATTCCATAGGTCAATTAATATTTTTCGACCACCTATAAATTATAAATAAAATATATAAGATATTAAATTGTCCCATATATTAAAAATAAAATAAACACACTTAATGTACATAAAAATTTAGATAATTTAAATAATATATTAAGTTCAACATCAAAATAAATCTAGATTTTGTTTTTTTAATCTGGCATAAAATCAAGACAATAAATATATTTACAAAAATCAACAATAAACCTTATTAAAATTTCCAATTCACTTATCAAAATAATTTTTATTTTTTTTATTTTTTATAATGTTACATGTAACTCTCATTAACTTCATAAATGGATACCCTAACCAAACCGATGGATGCTATGTAGATTCATGTTCCCATAACACACAACCCATTACAAATCTTGCTAATACAACAACTAGTGCTGATATGAAAAGAAGCTTTATTGTAGTCAA
>LPNX011106233.1:14474-41318 GCA_001517045.1 Pseudotsuga menziesii
ATTTTAATAATAATTTATAATATGTAAAGTCATATTCACATTTTTATATTAATAGTTTTATTGTTATCATTATATCAAATAAACTAAATCTAATTGTAAATTAAAAAAAAAAACATAACTAATCAAAATAACTAATTTTACAAGATTTTCATTAAAATAAATTAATTATAATGAATGTAAAACTAAATTTTCATTTAAATAAACTATTTCTAATCTATAAAAACGAATTTAAGAAAAAAAACTAAATCTGAATTACAAAAACATATATGGGATGATGCACAATCATGGACTCCTTTAAAGACACTTTAGATGCCACATAATACTGGAAAAAACCTGGAAACTCTGACTTTAGGTGACAATTAGCGGTACTTCCCTAACTTATTTGAAGATAAAGTAAAAAGACAAAATATAGGTAATTGAATCAGCTTTCATAATATATAGCATTTATGCAGACAAAAATGTGTGTAAATGATTATAAAATTAGTTTCCATGAAATTGAGTTTTCACATTTTCAGCACATCTTAACATATATGTTTGTGCGGGTGCAACAATATATGAGGTAAATGATGTCAATTTGGGATAAAATCTTGTAGACATATAAAAGACATATGGGCCTAGTGCAACACTTTTTTTTCATAATTTTTCATGAATTATTTTTTTATTTATTATTTATTGAAGTCACAAAAGCTTGAAATGAAAATGTTATGTGCTAGTGTACACACTTTAGGGGAAAAAATTAATGAAATCCTTGATTTCTATATATAAGATCGTAGAGATTGATCTCGTCTAGTCCACCATACAGTTTTCTTTGGAAATTGTGATGGAAATCAAAAGTTATACAAAAACAATCGATGTATCTATTTTCAAAAACTGACATGTGTCATTTAAAAAAATAATTATAAATAAATAAAACATAGTTTTGAAGGAAAAAATTACAAATTCAGAATCGTAATATCGTACTCTACAATATTCTAACTTATGATTAAAAAATATTGTTTCTTTAATAGCAAAACACACCATCTAAACTTAGCATATTGATAGAGTTCTAAAACACAAGCAATAGCCCTGGTTTATTTGTCCTAGCCAATAGGTTCGGTATTCTGAAGCTATTTCCGAACATAATGACAAAGCTTATTCCCGTCGATTTTTTTAATTTATAAAAAATGCATATGCATTATAGCTTATGTATATCGCATATGTGATATATTGCATATGTGATATGAATAAGCTATAACTTATAGCTTATGTATATTGCATATGTGATATGTTATAGCTTATGTATAATGCATATGCATTTTTTTCTTTCCCAAATTGTATGTAAGGGATTTCCTCCTGAGAATACCCTAGTTATGTTGGAAATAGCCTTCCGCTGTAACCTGTGTAGATTCCTAGAAGTAAATATCCTAAGGCTACAAAAATCACAACGAAAGTCTGGCGAAACAGTCATTAATCTAGTCGATGCGCATGGGAAGGGTAACTAAGCCCGAAACTAAAATAGTACCAAGCACTACATGGGGATGGAATATGGTACTAAGTAAGTCCCCAAACGTGTAGCATCTTTGGTGTATGCTCAACCAAGTATAGGATGGGTATCTCCACAACTCACTATCGCATGACCTCGTGATTGATTCCTATGTTAGAGGAGCTTTCCGGTGTCTTTCTTTATGAGAGTGGATTTCCTAAAAGAAGGGAAACTATGCTTGATTTTAAACTTTTTGGTAGTTTAAGACAGCCCTAACCCAAAACACTTCCTAAACTAGTGTGTGTTGTCCTATTGTAATCGATTAGATTGCAAAGATATCAGTAATACACATAAAGAATCATACAATCATAACAAAATCAAGAGACAAGAATGCTAGAAATATTAATAGCTTATATTACTCAATACACATATGGGTTCATACAATAAACCGAACCAAGTATCTATATGGCTCAACAACCTATATATACATTTACAAAACAGTTATAATAACTACATGTTGGTTCAACCAACCAACACGACCTACTGAGGTGGACCTAATCTACAATTAGTCGACTAATGAGTCTAGTCAACTAAGCTTACTATCTCCTCCAACATCTCCCCAAGAAACAAAATCTTTCTTCATCCTGAAGAAACAGGAAGGTGGAAAAATTCCTATCTTGAGTAGTGTTTAGAATGTTTTGTCATGGGTTGTGTTGCCTAATCAATGGTTTCTTTTGTATGCAAAATTCCATGATTGCTTTTGCAGTAATTTCTAGCTGGTGTTGGAACTCCTCCCAAGTGTTGAGTGCCTTCTGGATGTCGATTGTGAGAGTTGTGAGACTCGACAAGTTTTCCATCTTGTCTTGTATGTTTAAGTCAATAATGTTTCTCCATGCTCGCCATCCTTTCACTCATTTTGTACTGTCTTTCCCACTTTGGAGGTTATTCTAATGCTTTAACATTTTTTTTGCAAATGCGGACAATTGTCCCTTATATATGGCAAGAACTTGTTTCTTTACCTACATCTGTAAGCCACATGTTCCTTTTTACTCTGTCATGTTTTATACAGTTCATGCACTACAATTTGACTCAGATTACGACAACAAAAATAACATCAATACACCAACGAAGTGCGGATTATGGAAAGAATTCAAATCAGTATATTTACGGATTAGGTCATTCAAATTGGCATACTTTACCATAATCTGCCGGCATACTTTACCATAATCCACCGGATTCTAAAGAGTCTGCACAGCAACGTCATGTCTGTTTGAATGGACAATCGTAGATCCGAGAAAAGAAGCCGGAAAGTTTGTAAGTGTCAGCTTCCACTTCTGATTGAATTTGTATGATGCAGCATTTATTCTCTCATCACATGGCCTTTTATCCTTCCAGCAAAAGATAGGTATGTTCTCTCTGAAGGCAAACACCCCAATATAGATAGACCCACCACAAGCATTTTTCGAGCCCCTGTATTGTACACATCCTTTCACAAACTCCTATCAATATTAATATTCCTAACTACAAACATCCACTAATGGTTGTAAAATGTGTGTAAATTGTTCTTACAATGTTTTGCACTTCCTTTTCATAGATCTAAACTTCCTTACAATCGCTTCAATCCTAACCTTAACTGTAAATTATAGTAAACTACATTTTTCTTCCCTTCTTTTAAACTGTAAAAACTACATTCAAATAATTCCTAAAACACTAGACTTCAAATATTTGATACCATGAATATGAATCTCATTGTGGTGGCTATAGTTAAGGATCTCGCTATTCCTCACATTTTCAAACTGGATATGGATATAATACCAGTACTGGATCTGCCACTAGATATGCTACTGGGTCTCAATATCGATAATCAGAATCTCTACTATGAGAATATTACTCTCATTAAATACTAAAGTTAGGTATGCCTCTTACCATGGGAAGGGTAGGTTTATCATCTGGATGGGGATTCTATTTGCGTATATGCTTTCCTATCATGAGTACACCTATGTGGATTAGCTGAATTAGAGTAGATTAGATAGAGTAGGCTAGCAGATTAGAGGTAGAATATTATAGGTTATGGATAACTTGGCACAACCATCTCACTTACTAGGCACGGTGGATCAAGAACTGGTAGTCATGTAGAACTCCCATCTTGTTCACATATCTGGTACTGCATGAACAATCCAACCATTGGGTGTTACGATTGGGAAGGGTAGGCAAGTTGTATCTGTTGGGTGCGTTGTTGGGATTAATAATTCCTAAAACAATAGAATTCCAATATTTAATCCCATGAATATGAATCTTGAAATGAGAGAACAATAAATAAAGTAAGGTTGCAACCTATGTATATCTAGAACCAAGACTAATGAGATAATCTACATACTAGGAGACAGTAAATTGAGCTACATGTGGTTAAATCAAAGGTTTTGAGGGTTGAAATTAAAATAACTGACGTGGAAATCAGCATTTCCCATACCAATCTGTTGAGGCCTAGGAAATCGTAGGCAGCAACAACAAGGGATTCTCCTTAGTCAATGTTCCCAGCTATCCCATGACCATTTGGTATGGGGAATCCGTTTGGTTTGTGGTCGGGCTACCGTAGGTCAAGTAACAAAAATAAAGGGTTTTACCGGTTGTGGCCCGGTCCACCATGTATATTTTTGTATTTTTTAACTTTAAGTATGATATGGAAGTGCCTATCTAACATGCAGATTGATAAAGAATACAAGGAGTGGTCACAATGTGATTTGCGGGTTCTTACCTCTCATCTTAAACTCTCTCGCATCTAAATCACACACAACAGAAAACAAGACTAACTAAGTCGTTTCTACGGAGCAAGATTATCAATTAATGAGTAATGTATTACTGCTCATATGTTAAGATAAATCACAGATAGCTGTTCTTAGAATCAAAAGACACAAACATGAATGGAGATATGCACAACAAGATAGCTCATTGTTTGTTAAAACATTCATTACTCATAGTGGAAATTATCATGAAATAAACCAGAGAACATTCATACAACAACATAGGTTCAGAAAGTTAGAACGATCTCACAGTTAATGAAACACAACTGAAAATGAAATAGTTTCCCTTCAACATTGTTCATTTCACCACATTTGAACATTCCACATAGCACTTTCTCCAACAAGCAAAATTGTAATTATATTATTGCAAAACGAAGTAGTTCCTCTTACAACAAATTATCACAAGTCTCACTCGAAAAAATCCCTTCTTCTGACTAACTTTTGGATAGTTATACAAGAACCAACTCCCAAGTTTTGGGTTGCCCACCAACCGTTTTAATCTCATAGTTTTGTCATTTTTCGAATGCTCATGATTCAAACGTTACGTTTCAGATGAAAACTTTTATAAAACAGAGCCATCTTGGTAATTGACGAACTGCACGAGCCTCATCCTTCCCTCTTTAATGATGACGCTCTACAATTCCTTGGTCCATCTGAGACCTTGTTGGCCTTAGACCTTCATTATTTTCTTTTCCTCGAGAAACAACTCTGCTTCTCTATGCTTTAGCATGCCTTGTCCTCCAGCTACATCTCCTTCACTGCAATGGTCTTCAAATGGATTCGAGAAAATTTCCAATGTCCATCTGTGGTCAAATGAAAACTCATCATTTATCTAGACTATTTTCAATAAACATAAACCATAATACCAATAAAATGAGTATTGAAAGAAAAGAAAAACCAGGACTGCACTTTCACATGAAAATCTCAACTTGATAAAATAGAACACACCCGTCATTCATGAAACCAGTTACAAACTCATAACAACAGTAGGAAAACGATCAAGAAACGGGCATATAAAAATCCCCATCGGCAATTTAGAACAGTTGACATCAACGGCTAGTTCACTAGAACGCCGCAACGACGGGTGACCCATAGTCTAGGGGTTCCAGAACACGAACCAAAATTTAGCACGATAAAATGTCAGAGGTCATATCTACTCATGCATCGGACGGTTAGTGTGCTACATAGCTGCAACGGAGGAAGTTGTACGGTCAAAAAATTCCACAAACTAGTCAACATTGGAGAAAAATAGAACAAGACATTGGTGAAAGAAAAAAAACAGTCCAACGAACAATTAGTCTACTTTGGGGCCACAACGACGGAACATAATCAGTCTTCGGCCTCCGATCAGAGTCAAAACACCTTCTGAAACATCACAAAGCAAGGCTTTGAAACAATAAAATGCATGATCGGTGGAATATTTTAATCATCGGCATAATCTGTAATTGTCCTCCGAAAAAGCAACAATTAAAATCCCATCTTAAACCTTGGCCAAACTTCGACAGCGCTAAAACAACACGAAACCTGCTAAGTTATACAGTCCAAAGCATTTGCAGACTCAAACAAATTCCTGAAAAGCAAGAACAAGCTAGCCTCAAACAATCGAAACGTGTAGCAGAGTGGAAGCAAACGGTCCTCAACAAAATCCACGAGGACGGTCCAAAATTTTAGAAATTTGGGAATCGTTGTAGTTGCAACAATTGGAGGCTAACTGGTGGACCCATATCTCTGAACAAAATCCTTTTAAGCAAGAGACTGTTTAGCAGTAAAAGAGACATGTTGAATTCTTCTAGATGTCTGGATTCCCATAATGGAAAATATATGTACTTTTAATCGTTGATGATAGTCCAATTTTAGGAAATGGAACCCAAAACCTCAAGTCAAGATAACTCTTTTGAGGCTAAGTAGATGAATTTCATTTTACCTATGTCTTCGGGTATCTTCCAGCTTAGACACCACAGGATTGTAACACATGGTAAATAGAAATATTCGTTTGTTCTACATTCTCATACCATTTTGCACTTTTGTGCCTCTTGAACCTTTTATTCTTTTGAGTCCTCCTTATACCTTTCTTTCTGAATTTTATTCAGGCTCTTCTATCCATAGTGTCCTTTTGTATGAGAGATGTATTTACTTTCCAGTTCACGAGCGGAGAAGAACTTTTTCCAAATTTATATTCATATGTTTTGAAACTTTTCTTTGATATGTATTGCTTCTTTTAGGAGTTTTGAATCTTATTAGCCTTTAGGATTTTAAATCTTGGCATGGGATCATTTATATATAATAAACCATTTACCTTGCTTTCTTTCCATGATTCTTTTGTTGTCACCCCCTAGGACATTTTAGATGTGAAATGGATGGAGCCTCGAAATAGTAGTCCATACTTTTTGATTCTGAGTTGTCTTGAAGGATTACGTCGGACTTCAATGTGTTCATAGCCATTTAGGAAAACTACTTACTAGAAAAAATTCCATCAGATTCAGGCAATAAGATACAGTCTAATACCCAAAATCTCAATTTATCCAGGTTTCCATGAAACCAAAAGTTTGCCTCTTTTATTGAAATCAAAAGAAAACTAAACAAAGACGGAAAGGAACAAAATAAAGTGGAAAAATGGATCAATTTATTTATGTACAAAAAAAAAAAAAAACAAAGAATAAAGAAAAATAAGGTTTAAGAACAAAGCCATTTACTGGTAAGTTCTCCTCCCATCCCTTTAAATCTTGCAATTTATAGGTTGAGATGCCAAGTTTTGTTGCAATCTAGAAAGGGCCTACCCATAACTATTGAAACTTCATGTGCTTTCCCTTCTCATCACATGGGTGATCCCATTTCAAAACTAAATCTCCCACTTCAAATTCTTTTGTTCCAACCTTGTGCTTATCAAACAACCTCTTTACTACCTCCTGTTGTTGCTTAAAATGTTCTCTCGCTTTGGATCTAGATTCCTCCACCTTCAAAAGATTATGGATTCTTATCTACAAGATTTCATTATCTGATCCTCTTGACTCCTGAGATATTATGGAAGAGGGTAGCATGATATTGGGGGTAGAATGGCCTATTTTCCATAAACAAGGGTATATGGTGACACACCTAAGGAAGTCTTGGGCGTGACTCTATCAACCCAAAGAGAATTTGGTAATGCTAAATGCCAACTTCTCTGGTTTTCTATCACGGTCTTTTTTAATATTCTAATCAGATTCTTGTTTGTAGATTCTGCCAAACCATTTCCTTGTGGATAATAATTTGTTGAATAATGCAACTTAATCCCTTTTTCATGAGAAAATGCAGTTAATCTAGTAGAGTAAAAATAAGTAGCATTATCGAAAACTAGAGACATTGGAACCCCAAACCTGGTCATAATATGATATTGCAAGAAGTCCATGACTGCGTCTTCATTCACTTTATGCAATGGAATGGCTTCGACCCATCGCATGTAGTAATCGGTTGCTGTCAAAATATACTTGTGTTGTAAGGAAGAATTCGGTTTTATCTCTCCAGTGATATCAATTCCTCATTGCTCAAATGGTTCTGTTATCCTCACAGGCTTTAATGGTCCTACTGCTTTAGCTTGTCTTCCACCACACCTCTGGCAGATGTCGCACTTTTTGGCATGGGCATGTGTGTCCTTGAATAGTGTGGGCCAATATTATTTGGCTCTGAGAATTTTATGTGTTGTTGTATCTCTAGAAAAGTGTCCTCCAACAGGCCCATCATGTAACTCTATCATGACCTTCCTCACATCTTCTTTCTCTAAGCATCTAAGAAGAACTCCATCATAATTCTTCCTGAATAATATTCCTTCAACAATATGATATGAAGTTGATTTAAGATGCAGTGCTCTTCTTTTCGTAGAACTCCAATGTTATTGTAGCAACCCCTCCTGAAGGTAATTCACAAGATCTCGATACTAGGAATCTGGAGCTGTGAAAAGAGGACATACATCCATCAAATGTAACTTAGCTTCATTTTCCCAATTATTTTCTTCATTGTCTTTACTCTTAGTCATTAGTTTTCACAATCCTTGCCCTTTAACTATGGAGGCTAGCTTGGACTCAAGGTCATACTCCTGTAAAGCTGTTACCTAGTTGCCTCTTCTTTCTCCTAATTCCTTTTGTATGAAGAGAGACCTCACAACTGGGTGTGGAACTATTACCTTCATCCGGTTCTTAAGTATATATGTCCTGAATTGTTTTACTGCTTTGGAGACCACGTAAGCTTGTTTATCCATAGCTAGGTAATTCAATTTGGCTCCCTGTAGACCCGTTCTCATAAATGATATGGGTAACTCCTCTCCCCCATCTTCCTTTTGGGTAAGCACCGCCGCTAGTGAATCCTCAGATGTGAAAGTGTACAAAATAAAATCTTTCTCAAAATATGGAATTTTGAGGGAGAGTGCATGGCAACAGATGTCTTTATTTTACTAAATACATTCTTCTCTACATCAATCCACTTGAATTGTACACTTTGTTCCACCATTTGTTGCAAAGGTTTAACAATTTGAGCGAAATCCAACACAAACCTTCGCACGAAATTTATTGTCCCCATAAATGATTGCATGCAGTTTTTATTATGGGGTAAGGGAATTTGTTCGATGGCTTTAATCCTCTTTGGGTCTATGGATATCCCCTTCTTAGAAACCACGTGACCCAGTAGCTTTCCTTTAGTAACAACAAACACACACTTCTTGGGGTTTAATGAGATACCATAATTTTGGCAGCGTTCAAAAATCTGTTTTAGATGGAATGCGTGTTCTTCTCTTTTCTTTGAGAATATCGTGATGTCATCGAGGTAGACTACAACACTATGGCCAATTAGACCGTGAAAAGCTATGTCCATAGCCCTATGGAAAGTAGCTCCAGTGTTTATGATTCCAAAGGGCATCCTTGTGTAAGAAAAATCCCCCATCTTGTTTTGAATGTAGTTTTAAGTCTATATTCTTTAGCTACTAACACTTGATTGTAGCCAGAGAATCCATCTAATAAAGAAAATAACTCAGAACCCAAAACCATTTGCAATATCTGTTCCATGGGTGGGACAGGATAATTGTCTTTATCTGAAGTGCGATTTATGTTTTTGAAATCCACACGTAATCTAATTTCTCCATATTTCTTTCTCATTGGTACTATATTTGAAACCCATTCCAAGTGTCTAACTTTCAAGATAATTTTAGCATCCAACAACTTCTGTACTTCATTTTGAATTAGAGGCTCCAGTTTTGGATGCATTTTCCTTAAAGGCTGTTGATATGGCTTGAACCCAAATCTGATGGGGATAACATGCTGAATAATATTGGTGTCATATGTCTTTAGATCTTCATATGTCCAGGGAAAAACATATTTGTATTGTTTGAACAGACTGGCGAACTTATTTTTTTCACCCGGAGAGAAACACATTCCCAAATTCACATATTTAGGCTCAATTTTAGTCCCTAAATTAATCAACTCAAACTGTAGAGACGAGCTATGAGTCTTCACATTTACTGGACTTCTGAATTTATCTTTTAAATCAAACATCCGCTCTAAATTCCTAACTCCTTTAGGAATAAAATTATCGAATTTTAGCTCAACCTAATGTTCTTTGTCATCAATGATTTCCCCTTTGAAGGTTTCGTCATTTGTCTAACATTCCAGAATCTGCTGATCATCATCAAAAAATCGTAAATTGGTAATCATATCTAGAACCGAAGGCCTAAAAAGCAATTCAATAGAACATCGGTTATTAGAGGGAACAAGCCTTGCAGCTGAGGTGGCTAACAAGTCAGCTACTACATTCTTAAGTCTAGGAATCGATACAATATTAAATGCATGAAAAAATTTAAGCAAATCCCATACTTCATTTTGATAAGCTTTTAAATGAGGGCAAATGCAATGTATTTGATTTCGAATCTGTTTTACAATTATTTTAGAATCCCCATACACTTTCGGATTTTCTACCTTTAATTCAATTGCTTTTCTTAGTCCCTGAACTAATGCTTCATACTCAGTTGTGTTATTGATGCATTCAAATTCTAACCTACATGAAAGAAAATGTTTATTTTTCTTAGGATCAATCAGGACACAGCTAGCTCTTGATCTTTCCAAAGTTTTAGACCCGTCAAAGAAAAGCATCCAAAAATCACCTATCACTACCGTACATGAATCTGCATTTACATCTATAGCTAATTCTACTATTTTACCATCAATTTCATCAGCCTATGAAAACCGAAGGAGATCAGGCCGAGTATCTAATGTACCACTAGCTTCTTTCACTTGATAGTGTCCCGGCTCCAGCTCAATGAAGTAATTTCCCAAAATAGAATTCATCGGTTCATTCTTACCTTCTAACTGAGTCACATTGTGTTTCATGTGGGGCTCTCTTAAAACTTTAATTTGATTTGGGCTTCCTTTATAAGGTAGCCACATATGTAACCAGTTTGAAGCAAAATACCCATTCAGCTTTGTCGACCAATCTTTGCTGAAAAAATTCCATAAGCCATAGGTATGTCTGCTACTACAATATCAATGAATTCACATACCTTATCATTTGAAGATAAGCGGATGAGAACATCCTCCATTTCCCCAATTACCTTCACATTTTTTCTGTCCAACTAAATGAACTTCTAGGTAGATGGTTTAGGTTGTCCATTTATCCTTTTGCAGACCATCGACAGAATAACATTTAATGATGCCCCTAAGTCTACTAGACAATTGTGCATGTTATGGTTGAAAATTTCAAAGGTACAGAGAAAAGGTGGAGTCTGTTGATGTAATTGTAACTTAGGAATGTATTCACTTGTATTTATTATCTATTGTAACCCGATGTTCATTCCAGGATGTATTGTAATGTATTTGAGTCATGTCATACCTTGATGTTTATTCCGGGAAGTTTCTATAATGAGAAAGTCATGTCAAGTCATTGTGGGTAACCCTCTTATTGGTCAAGAGTTAAAGTCCATACAGTTGTGGGGCCCTTGGGTTATTAGACTATCTTAGTGAATTCGGCCCTAGGTGAGTCATTGTAAGTCAGCGCAATAGTCCCCACCATTGTGTTACCCTCCTATTGATCAGAGGAGGCAAAGTCCCCACAAGTGGTGGCTCACTAGGGTTATTAGACACTCCTAGAGATATCGGCTCTAGTAAGTAATTGTTAAGTAAGGCCGACATGTTGGAGTGCACTTCAAGTGAATGGAAGAATATAAATAGAGAGTGAGAGCCTCTCTATTTATCACTTGCAACACATCACTCACTCACTCAAGTGTGGCGCATTAGCGAGGAAGGAAATACACTCGGACTAGACAAGAAGAAGACTACTGCTATCGGGAGTGCATCTTACAGTTTTCTGGTTGTACTGTTTTGGTGATGATTCTATCTCTAAGGAAGTTGTGGGGTTTTCTCATTTATGGTTTCGCTGAGGAAAACTCTTTGTGTCTCTTGTCTCTTATGATGTGCTTATGTTTTATTGCTGTGCTTGTTATTCTCTTTGTGAAAAGATCATAAGATCATAATGCTAGCTTATATGATGAAAAACTAACATGGTATCAGAGCTAACCTGAGAAGAAGACATTGTGCAGCTACAGAATCTATGGCTTCTTACTTTTTGGGTCTCTCTCCACAATCCACCAGCAAAAGTATGCTAGGCTGACTCTCCATTGAAGGGCGCATCTTTCTGTCGAAGCGGAATTTGATTCCGGGCATTTTCAGTTTTCGATGTGGAAATTAGGGCTTTCTACAGAGGAGGAATTTTTGAGTGAGACTAGAATAGGATTTTTCTCCTCATCAAAACCAAATTTTAGGGACTTGGATCAAAAAATTTGGTTGGGTGAAACTCTGGGAAAGTCAAACCCTAGTTTGACCCCGAGCTAGAAAAACCCTAAATACTAAAACTGCTAAGTTTTGGTACATTCGCTATATTATGAGATTGGCAAAGGTTCAGAAGCTGAAAATTTAGGGGCCGAAGATAAAATCTGCATGAATACTGTATCCAAAGTTCAGCCTCAGATTCGCTATATTCCAGGAGATATGATCTCTCAAAGTTAGGGTTCCAGCCTCTTCGAGAAATCATCCATATACAGGTTACTTGGGGAGAATTGCAATATCTTGGGCTATAGAGGTCCAAATGGAATTCCTGAAGATGTTCCAGAAAGGGAACAGACTATGATTTCATTGGTGTGAATATTAGACTCAGAAGATGAAGCAATGACACGTGGCATGCCGTACAACTTCACTATTTGGAACAATCCTATAACAGGTCACCTTGGGAAAAGGATCATAAATCCCAAATGGTGAAACCAATTCTAATGCAACCTACGATTTTAGATCATGGACATGTGAGGTTCCCTCAGTACAAAATTTTAGACATAGAGAATCAGTAATTTCAGAGATATCATAGAAATAGTAATAGGCATTTCTGTAGAAGAAATTCGAAAATTAGGGCTTCCTGTTCTGGGAGCATCCCTCCACTGTTTTCAGAAAAGGAGTACATTGGACAGCTCCATTTGAAGAGATCTATATGTCTATCCAATCAGATATGAAATATTCCAAGTTTTGAAAATTAGGGTTTCTGTGACAAACCCTAGATCAGCCAGCTCCGGATCCAAGATGGACACCTCAAATCGGTAAGATCTAATCCTTTGCTATTTTCATTTGAGGTTCTCATTTCAAAGTGATCTATCACATCAGCTTGATCATAATATTGGTGAAGTTGACAACTTCCAAGCATGGGACTATATGATCTCTCTAAAGAAAATGAATTGGACACCTACATGAATAGAGAGGTTCCAGTTTCAGAGGGAGATGAGGCTAGAAGCCTTTCACAAGAAGAACTTGGTCAAAGCCCAGAAGATCATTGATGATTTAGTCACGAATCAAATTGTACTACAAGTGTCTTCCTTAAAGACACCAAAGATGTTTTTATTCCTTAACCAAGCTATTTGAAGGGAAGAATAGAAATCAGAATATGACCTTGAGAAACCAATTGAATAATGTGAAGATCCAGAATGCAGATACCATGCAGTCATAAGAGTCTCTCAAATCAAGAACAACTTGAAGCAGTAAAAGAAGAAGTGAAGAATGCAAAAGTGGCGATGGCCACCTTGAATGGCCTCCTAGGATCGTGGAATTCATTCATTCAAGGAATGTGTTCCAGAAGGAAGTGATTATTTTCAGCAGACTCTGGGAAGAAGAAGAAGCTCGACTCATAAGAAGAGAAGAGAAGATGGGAGCAATTGGAGATCAATCTCTCACCATCCAAAGAAGATCCCTCAAGCAATGAGGAATATGAAGAACTCAACTCTTGAAGAAATTCTTATCCACCTTAGCATTTGGATAAGAAATGATGCTATCATGAATGAAGAAGACGATGAAGCTGAAGGCTCAAGAAGGAGTATACCCATGAAACAAATAAAGATAAGTATTCAATTGTCATTTCATGATATTGTTTTGTTATGCATTTGTTTATATTTAGTTGATGTATCATGCATGATAGGATGTTTGCATTAATGACAGTATACTACTAATATGCATGTGATGGCTAAGTAGCTCATGGTGCTATACAAATTCTCCATTGCTACTTATCTAGAATGAAACCTCTTTGCTGACATATTGGATTAGTGCACAATCTCAATGTTGTCCTGGTAGAGATGGAAGGCATCTAGAAAGTTTCAGTGAGATATGGATGAATGTTGTATTGGCTAAAGTAGTTGCATGATAATATATTTATGCATAAGTATTTGCCAGTATACATATTCCTTAAGAAATGTTTCTAACGTGAAAGAGATGGGGACATGATTTCATAGAGGAATAGAGAGGGATTAAGAGAACAGATACAAGGTGAGTGATTATGGGATCAATCCTCACAAAACCTTGTCTAATCAACGGAGAATTATTCACTGATTTGTCATTCAAGTAACCCAGGATGACGTGAGCTCATAATTAAATCCTTTTGGATAGAAATTCCGTGCATGCTAGATGGGTTGACTGATGTGCTAGTTGATGCTGCGAAATCCTTGTGGGCCATTGGATCTGTGTCCCCACTAGATCAATGGTGGAATCCAAACTTGATGAAGCAAATTTCATAGGAATTTTGTGCACATGAAATTTTTTCTATGTCGCTGTAGTTGAATTACCAAAATCGGTGTGCACCATAAATCTGTTTGATGGTTGATCCCAATCGTAGATCTGTTCAAAAGTTACTCGTTCGTTAAACTGTCCACTCTAGTTCGTCCCTATGCTCGATCATTCAATTTTCTTTCTTGAAATTGGTTGTGGCATTTGATTCCTTGGGAAGATCAAGGCCTGACAACCTGATTTCTTGCTAGCAAGATAGTTTTCAGTTCTTCTTGAGCCTTTGAATTCGCTCAAAGGATACAATGATTCATGATTCACCCACATTGGATTGCGCTTACAGGGTGAAGGTTCTGGTTTATGTTATTCCACTCTTAATTCTTAGTTTTCTCATTATTTTAATCTTCACATAACATCTCCATTGCTAAAAGCTCAAGTATTGAAGGGTCATGCCGCAGATGCAATTTATCATAGAATACAAACTCACATCACGCTTTTCATTCAATAATTAACATGGTATGGTTTTTATAAAAAAAAAATTGTTTGGTAAATTTGTCTTTTATTATGCTTTTTATCATGGATGATTTTTTAGGCTTTTTGAATTCTAGCCTCACTCTTGATTCTTAAGGATCATTCAATGTCAGTGAGGGTTTTATTCTATCCTAGGAGTATTGGTTTTGTGAAAGTATTATAGATATCAAATGATATGGTTTATTTTATGCCTTTTCATATTTAAACTATCCACTGACATTTATATGTTGTTAGTGGATTCTACTCTTGATGAAGAGACACAAAATGGTTTAATATTTTCAAACTGAATTTAACCCAGTTGTTTAAAATGTGCTTTTATTAGGATCTTTCTCTGCAATTATTATTGGAACTAAGGCATTAATGAGAGTGTATATGTTCATATTTTATGTATGTTATTATTGATGTTTGGGATGCTTGTAATATAAATGAATTTACACTGATTATAATGGTGAGGCGACAATGGAATGGTCATTATTTTAGTTGTCTTTTTATAGAGTTGTCCATAGCATACTTTTAAATTATTTTATTTGTATTGAGAAGTTCATGATTGGAATATTTTTGTATTCATATTGCAAAGTTTGTCAATTTTATTTGTGAACTAAATTTGTTGTGTTCATTACTTTTTATACAATATTTCGGTTTTTGTAAGGGTCATTCAAAATTTAAAAAAAAAAAATTGGTGATTTGTTTTGATATGTAATTTCTATCATCATCTGGAAATGGATCTTGTTATGTATGATAAATATATGATTTAGCTAGAACATGATACTTCATTTCCATCATGATTGTATATAATATGAACAGGGCACATTTGACCTAAGATGTAGACATTATGCTATTTGATATCTAGCTTTGTGCATTCAATGAGGGTGATAAACCAAGTTTACCACATTTTGCATGCTTTTAAAAATTTCAAGGACATCGATACAAACAACTCAGTTTATCTGAGAGAAAGTAGTCTTTAACAAAGTAGTTCTAATGATATGTATGATGATGCATTAATGTGATTTCTATTCTTGTTAGTTTATGTTATTATTTCTAATAACTATTGAAACTCTAACTAACTCAAAAAATTCTAAATCAAATTACAGAATTCATATTTTGATTTTCAACATAAGAAAGGAAAAGGGGGCATTTGTATCTATAAACAAATAAGCAAGTTATTTTTTTTCTTAAAGGGTATCTTAAAATGTGAGATTTGGAAAATAAGCTAATTGGGAATTCATACACTATATTAAGGTTGTGGGTCTTAATAATACTCCATGTTGTAATAATGCTTCGTGTGTGCCATAATCACTCCATGGTGTAAAGTGTTCAATTCTATCAGTTTGTCAGTATGTCAAGATTTGGATCCCACATGTTTGTTGGACCATTAAGGGAAGAGATGAAAAGTGGAGTCCCCAATTTACCTCAATCTAGTTAGTGTAGTTGTGTTTTACCAACACCTCGAATTGTGAGTGACCCCATACTTCTTGTGAAATGTATAAATAAATCCCTTCTCTCCTCCTTCACGTATTTGTTCATTTGAGGGTCTAGAAGTTGAGAGATTCGAGCTCGGGTATATGCTCTTCTATTGCAATACCTTAGTAATCTGCACAATCAAAAGATGAGTCTTCCTAGCAAAAGATTCACCAAGACATTACAATATTTTATAATTTGATGAAATATTTTCCAAGTTTTTACAATATTTTATATCAGGGAAATATTCGCCAAGATTTTACAGTATCTTATAATTTAGTGAAAGATTCACTAATATTTTACAAGATCCTATAATAGAATGAAATATTATTAAAAAAGTTATATATACATATTATATTATTTATAAAATAGCATTCAATTTTTCCTATATATTAGGGAGATTCGCCCATTTATTATACATATCAATTTTGGGGGTGTTCTTAAAATTATACTTGGACCACGGGAAGGAAATTGGGTCACCTTTCAACCCATTTCATCCAACCGAAGTATTCATCTACTCTATTTGGAACATGAAGGAGCACCCCCCCAGCTAATCACAACTTTAGATAAAACAACAGATTAGTTAGTTCTGCAAGAAAGGATACCCCAGTCATAGCAGTTTACTTGGGTATCAACTGAAAGATTCGACATAAATCATCTACTTATTAGAAACAAACCAAAAAATATAGACAAAATCTCCGATGGAAATGAAAGTTCCATCGAAAAATAGCTGTGAAAAAAACATAGTTACAAGAAGTAACCCACCACCACCACCACCACCTCCTCCACTTCCAAGAATAGACGTTGACTCCAGAGATATGACACATGTGTTTGCCCACATACCCCTCTATGAGGTCGATGAATATCTCAGATGACATTGGTTCATCTGTAAGTTGTCCTTGGAAGCCAACATTATCACCAATGAAGATCGACAGATGGCCCAGTTTGCTGGTTCTCTATGGAAGAGAGCACTCATGTGGTATATGACGTACATAGAGAAAACACCAAATGCTAATAAAGCACAAATTAAGTAACAATTCATGTCATTCTTCAATACTCTATATGCAAAACATCTGGTAGCCAAGAAATTAAAGACTACACTCCAGAAACCGACAGAGAACAATGCGGGAGTATGACAAAATATTTAAAGGCCTACTCAGTTAATTGGACTATAATACACATGAGCAATTTTTAATCCAATGGTTTTTTGTAGGACTTCTACAAAATATCTGAATGCATTTTAGAATAGACAACTTTAATACCTATGAAGATGCATTGACAAAGGTGTTGCAAGTAGAAACGGACAAGGACTACCCGGTGAACCATATTGAAATCCATATCGAGGAACAATTGGAGATAATGCAAAATGAAATACGAGATATAAACCTCAAGGGCCACGAATTTTGGTGCACAAAATTATCAATGACCAGGCATACAAAAGATAATTTCCAATAAGAAGATCGTCGACAAGATGTGCGATTAATTTAGTTGAAATGCTTTTGCGACATATTCTAGGAGCATGGTTTACACATGACAAAATATTGTCTATATAATATGAATAATGAAAAATTTCGTTGGTGTGCAATATGCGAATTCAAAAGTCATGCAACAACTGATTTCCACCTGAATTTGAAAAACCGAGAGAATTATCATGCAATTTTTTAGAGAACTGTTTTTGCACAAAATAATAGCGACAACATCCCAAGAAACAACAATGACCAGAATGACCAAAACAATCAAAGATATGATGACTGTAGGTACGAGCATCGGTATGATAACAACCGTCATGGAGGATATTTAGGACGAGGCTGATTCTTTGGGAATTGGGAGAATAGGCCACGATGACCAATCCAGTGTTATACATGCTTAAAGGAAGGACATCAACATGCTGATTATCCATGCAAGGATCGAACTAACCTCACATTTTGTATCAGATGTGGTGTGGGGGATCACTCTTTAGAGGATTGTCCCACCATGCTAGAAAAAATAAATAAAAATAAAAATGTTAATGTCTTGTCGAGTGTCCAAAAATGTGATGTTATTCGCACCAATAATTTGCAAATTGTTACTAGACAAGGTGATAAAATCGACAATGATAATGCTAAAACTAACAAGATAAAGAACAAAGATGCATATCCTAACCTAGTTATACAAAAGAAACTATATAATTATGCGTCGACTATTTTTCAAGAGTTAGATGCAGAAGAAATAAATGATAGTGAACAACAGAAGATGGATCAAGAATTAATTAATTTAATACATAATGATAATTTTGTTGCAAAAATTAATCGATTTATTGTACAATTTTAAGAGTAAAATTGGTATCGATAAACAAGACAAAAGCATATGTAGTTTAAATCAGAAAGACAAAAGTGATTCTGACCCTCTAGTCGACCTAGAAATTGAAGTTTATCATGTCCAAAAATTCATTCTCAAATTTGAATCAAAGGTAAATTATGATGACTAGGGACACATGGGAACAATTGGGAAAACCTCGACTAAGTGAATCTTGTATATATTTTAAATTAGCAGATCAAGGTATAATTGAACCCATTGGTGTTTAGCAGAATGTTGAAACAACTATAAAAGGCATTACTACAAAAGTTGACTTTGAAATTATTAACCATAAGGAAGGATCCAGTTCCTTTCCAGCATTAGTGGGTCGGCCATGGGGTCGAAAGATGAAGGCATTGATTTCACTGGACAAAGTAAATATAAAACTTAAAGGAAATGGGCAGAAAGTAATTGTCCCTATTCATCCGTCACAAGGTGAACCATGGAAAAAAATGATAGATGATGAAGTTGATGCTCGATAGCTCTATTAGATACAAAACGACGAAGATTATATTGAACCAAATATATACGGATAACTTCATTTAGGAAACCCAAATTTGGTAGGATATAACTCAGGTGCGGAACTATACGATTGGGCAATGGAAAATTATAAATTACAAGCAAGGGAATGTTGGACTATCCAAGACATTCAGAAAAAAAAAACACGTTAACGTTTCTCTATATCTATAATACCAAAAATATTTGAAAGAAAAATTAGGGAACATCCATCACTGGCACCAATAAAAATAGAAAACAGACCTTCACTTAGGTATAAAGATCATGAATCACCAGTCCTCCATGTTGAACAAGTCTCTAAAAACATAGGTGAGCACGACCAACTTCAAAGTCTATTTGAAACATTTATGAGTCAAACTACTCAGTCGTGGGATACCCACGAGTCGAGACTACAAACATTGTTGACAAATTCAACATATTTTGTCGAATGCTTTGGAGGAAAGAAGCTAACAGATCAAGCACAAATACTAGTCTTTACACAAGATCAGGATCCTGAAAAAAACATAATTATATGTGAAAAAGAGCAAAGAATAATTGGTTATAAAGATGAATGACTATGGCCTCACCTATTTCCATCAACATTAGACAACCTACCAAACAAGTGCTACAAAATGGAGGAAGCTCGAGGTGAAATGTTTTTATGGAACGAACTTAAAGAAAATTTCATCAAAGACTTCAAGTTTATACTTGAATATGACCAACTAGTCGAAGATGCAAAACAAATAAAAAAATTCCTAAAACTGACTGTTAGTAATATTTCGACAAAAATGCACAGTTGCCCAAAAGATTCATGTCATAATATTTGGTCAAAAAAAGTACCACAGTCGATAAGAATTTGACTAGAAACCGAGCATACAAATGGAAAAAGTTTCTAATGGAAGTCTGACCATATGGAAACAACGAAACTGATCAAAACAATATTAAAATTCGAATCAAAAGAAAAGGAAGAGCCTGAACGGTTGATAATAGAAGACTTCCCAACATCATTTTCACAATTCAAGGAAGGAAGTTGACAAATCAATGAAAGAAAGGAGCCAGAATGGATGGACTCAAAGGTTAAAAAAAATAATTCACCATCTCTAACGATGACAGATAAAAACTGGAAAGAATCAGAGATTACTAGAATGAGGAGAAGACAACATAAATAGTTAACCTACTAAAATAATTTCAGGATGTCTTCGCTTAGGATTACAAGGATCTTAAAGGCTTAGTTCAAGAAATGGGTGAAATTAAGATCAAAATAAAACCAGATGCAATACCAATAAAGAAACAACCATACAAACTTGCTCATAAATATAAAGAGATAGTAAAGAAATAAATTGACAATATGTTAGCGATTTAAATTATCTACCCCTTCGACAACTCAAAATGGGAAAGCCCAATGGTTGTAAAACCAAGAAAGCATGACCTAAGAAGATTGAGAACTTGTGTAGATTTCAAATGTTAAAAGGAAGAGTATTTCAAAAACTTGGTAATGGTGCCCAGCTAAAGTGGTACGAAAACTAAAAAATCTAAAAAAAAGAAAAAAATAAACAGTTACATAACTAATTATAAAAATTGAAAAAAAAAACTTTAAAAGCCTTAAAACTAAACACAGAAAATAAAACAATACAGCAAAATAAAATGAAAGGGACTTGGATAAACTCTCAGGGAGGAAGTAGCAGAATACCATTTAGAAGAAATAGCCACCGACAACATAACTATCGAAATGATGAATACTTCCCATTCCACTAAAATTTTCACAACCATGATGCATATCGACAAAAAGAAGGCCCAATGGTCCAATCAAGTCATCATGATCATCGATGGAAGGAGTGAGAAAACCAACACACATTAAAATAACACTTGCAAGAGCATCCTTCACATTCAAATCCACCATTAATATCTTCTTCAACCAGATCTCCAACCGCTCCACCTATAAATACCACACTAGATGAAGACCACACATGACCCCATGAAGAGATAGAAAGCCAAAACTATCAAACTATTGAAACCAAGCTACCTATGTGATAACCAAAGCATTTTACCAACAAAATGGCACCGAAAAAGATAAGATCTGCAACAAACAAAAAAGATGAGGTAGAACCTACCACAATCCCTTTTCTACAAAGGCTGGAGAAAATTTGTAAAGCTAAAGTCCTAGAATCAGCATGGTCGAGATTATGGAAGTAAATTAAACAATGGTCATACAAAGACAAGAAAATGACATCAAAATCTCAAAAAGTGAGTGCCAACACCATTCTAAGCTACTTGAATGCACCTCTCATGGCATACTTTGGGGGAACGAAGGAAATTATAACGAAGTTCATTGTTAGCCGATACCACAAATGAAAATTCTATTTCAACAGACCTATCGAGTTGTCTGATGACATCATCTAAATACTTACAGGGCTATCAAATAAAGGTGAACCAGTTCCTATAAAATAAAATCCAGGACTAGTCGAAAAGCTCAAAGAAACTCCAATGGGGAAGAAATATAGAGGACTGGAAATCAACTACGTTCAGTACACTACACCCAAGATAGAAGCAAAAACTATCTTTGCAGGCCTACACCCAATATAGCACCAAAAACTATCTCTGCAGGCCTAACCACTATGGGGCATGACTGCGCCTTAAAACTCAACATGTTGGAAGTTGTCGTGAATGTAGCGGAAACAGGAAAAAGTTGTTGATGAGCAGAGTACCTAGTAGATCTTATTAAGAACTTCTGTGTAAAATTTCAAGAGGAAATCTCACCAATCAGGTTTCCATCTTTAATCATATGGATCGTAATGTACTACATCCCACCTATCAGAGATCCATAATTTGATGAGCCAACAAGATTTGGTATGTGGAATTTCAAACCATTTTCAATGGATAGAAAATCTCAAGAACTAGAAGGGGCCAATGTCTTGTTAGACACTTGGTTCCAAAACTTAAAAATAAAAATGACCACATGGAGAGTACCACAGAAGGTCTAAAGATGTCTGCTGACGTCAGCATATATTCAATTAGAATTGGACCATACTGCAATCTGGTTCATGCAAGGGACCGTAGGAAAGGCTTAATCTCTTGATTTTTATCCGTTGGTCAAGGATATCTTTGCATAAATAGCCCAACAATCTAACACCAAGATAGCGATAATGACAATTGCGAAGAATATTGATCAACCAATTACGAGCCTTTGACTTACAAGGAAAGAGAGGAGGATTATGAAGTACATCTTCATAGTAGCACTTTTACCCTGGCGGACACTTCGACAAAGGAGGAAAAACCTTTTGAAGTCTCTATAGTACAGTTTACGTAACAACTAATTTAACCGACATTAAAAACGAAGGAGGAAGCAAAACAAACAAATGAGGAAACTCAGTCCGACAACTTACCTTCAGAGTATGCTATGAAAAAAGAAAATATTCATCAATTAGCTGTCGAAATATCTTAAGTTCGACAAAAGAAAAGGACTCATGTTAAAGGAAAGTGGAAGTGTAGAATTCTACTTCAAGAAGATTCTGATGACGAAGATGAGCTACATACCAGGGTTGCAGAAATATTAAAGGACACTGCTAAAAATAAGGTATCAATTGAAGAACAATTAAAAAAGTTCACCGTGAAAGAAGGAAAACATCCCCGAGCAAAGTAGCTAAAAGTTGTTACTCCTCTTGAGGGTGATTATGTCGACCTAACTACCACTCCACCACCCCTATCACCATTCGAGATAGTTGAAGAAGGATTACCAACTTTGACCTCTGTTACACTAAAAAATATGTATTTGCAAGCACTACTAGAAATACTCAAGAAAAACGTTGATAAAGACGTTGACCTATAAGAGTTTATCGATCGAATCCCCAACCATTTTTTCACTATTCAACAAATGAATATAACAAAATGAGTTGTCGATTCAGGAACCCCACAACGAATTCTTTCCATCCCCCAATTTCCTGACCAGCCACACAGTTTTGTAACAAGACCACAGATTGTGGGAGTCATCAAATCCGCATTTCAAAGGAACCTTAACAAAACCTCTGAAGTTGTGGCAACACAAATTTCATCATTCATCCCATAATCCCTCAAAAACCCTTTAATTCTGATTAATGAAGAAGATGAAGGATCCATCTCAAATGAACTTGTCAAAAATGAACAAGTCAAATCATTAGCACTAAATCAATAAATGGTTGAACATATAGAATCTGTAATGGCCAACGAACCTGTTGATTCACCAAAATTGGTCGACAACCTTGTACCAATAGATTCCATCCCAAGACTTCTACCATCATCTTCAGAGCAACCTCAAAATAAACCCCTCCATTCACCTACACCACCATATACTGTTCCCCTCCTTGAAACTCATTTAATAAACCCCAACATACCAAGCAATACCACAGAGAAACCATAGACCATACCTTTGCCGACAGAAGCAACTGAAGAACATAATAGAGAACAAGAGTGGTGAAGAAGAAAAGAATGAAACGAGATAAAGAAACAATCAAAGAAGATACATTTGAAACAACAATAGGTCCCATCAATCATTCACCTAGCTAAGTTAGGATCGACCACAACGAAAGTCACACGAAATATTAGACAGGAAGAGATGGATCGACTGGTGGAATCCATAAATAGAGAATAAAGAATAAGAAAATAAAGAAGGAACAAATTGAAAAATTTCAAGACAAAACAAACTAAATTTCTAAAAATATTCCATGATTTGGAAGGACAAGTCATTCCAGTACCAGAAGGAGTCGAGATCGACAAACCATTGGAAAAAGAATACCAATTGTTTGAAAGTGTCGTTTCGAATTTCCAGGCACAATTATAGGAAAAGAAGGAAAAACAGGAATAAGAGACCTTTGTATTACTGATAAATCAGTATACAACATTCTCAACAGCTCATAATGAACTGAAGGAGCACATTACAGAGTCTATTGTCATAGAGGAAGTCCTGAGGAATCAAATCACATATTACGACCAAGTGTTTCAATAGGTACAGAATACTCGTGAGCTCATCAAATCACTATATGAACAGCGAGGGAACATAGAAGCAATGGAGAAGACAATTTAGGACCAACTCGTATTAGAGATGGAAAAACTGGACAAACTAGAGAAACAAGAATTCCATTGGATCAGTCAAGCAAACCCCAGCCTAGAAATCCTCTACATGATTCACCCACACATGAAAAGACTACTTGACATTGCCGAGGAAAAATCACAATTCCTATGGATTGACATGAGAAACATTATTGACTTAAACATACAAGACAAGATGGAAAACTTGTCGAGTCTCACAACTCTCACAATCGACATCCAGAAGGCACTCAGCACTTGGGAGGAGTTCCAACACCAGCTAGAAATTACTGCAAAAGCAATCATGGAATTTTGCATACAAAAGAAACCATTGATTAGGCAACACAACCCATGACAAAACATTCTAAACACTACTCAAGATAGGAATTTTTCCACCTCCCTGTTTCTTCAGGATGAAGAAAGATTTTGTTTCTTGGGGAGATGTTGGAGGAGATAGTAAGCTTAGTTGACTAGACTCATTAGTCGACTAATTGTATATTAGGTCCACCTCAGTAGGTCGTGTTGGTTGGTTGAACCAACATGTAGTTATTATAACTGTTTTGTAAATGTATATATAGGTTGTTGAGCCATATAGATACTTGGTTCGGTTTATTGTATGAACCCATATGTGTATTGAGTAATATAAGCTATTAATATTTCTAGCATTCTTGTCTCTTGATTTTGTTATGATTGTATGATTCTTTATGTGTATTACTGATATCTTTGCAATCTAATCGATTACAATAGGACAACACACACTAGTTTAGGAAGTGTTTTGGGTTAGGGCTGTCTTAAACTACCAAAAAGTTTAAAATCAAGCATAGTTTCCCTTCTTTTAGGAAATCCACTCTCATAAAGAAAGACACCGGAAAGCTCCTCTAACATAGGAATCAATCACGAGGTCATGCGATAGTGAGTTGTGGAGATACCCATCCTATACTTGGTTGAGCATACACCAAAGATGCTACACGTTTGGGGACTTACTTAGTACCATATTCCATCCCCAGGTAGTGCTTGGTACTATTTTAGTTTCGGGCTTAGTTACCCTTCCCATGCGCATCGACTAGATTAATGACTGTTTCGCCAGACTTTCGTTGTGATTTTTGTAGCCTTAGGATATTTACTTCTAGGAATCTACACAGGTTACAGCGGAAGGCTATTTCCAACATAACTAGGGTATTCTCAGGAGGAAATCCCTTACATACAATTTGGGAAAGAAAAAGATGCATATGCATTATACATAAGCTATAACATATCACATATGCAATATACATAAGCTATAAGTTATAGCTTATTCATATCACATATGCAATATATCACATATGCGATATACATAAGCTATAATGCATATGCATTTTTTATAAATTAAAAAAATCGACGGGAATAAGGTTTGTCATTATGTTCGGAAATAGCTTCAGACTACCGAACCTATTGGCTAGGACAAATAAACCAGGGCTATTGCTTGTGTTTTAGAACTCTATCAATATGCTAAGTTTAGATGGTGTGTTTTTCTATTAAAGAAACAATATTTTTTAATCATAAGTTAGAATATTGTAGAGTACGATATTACGATTCTGAATTTGTAATTTTTTCCTTCAAAACTATGTTTTATTTATTTATAATTATTTTTTTAAAAGACACATGTCAGTTTTTGAAAATAGATACATCGATTGTTTTTGTATAACTTTTGATTTCCATCACAATTTCCAAAGAAAACTGTATGGTGGACTAGACGAGATCAATCTCTACGATCTTATATATAGAAGTCAAGGATTTCATTAATTTTTTCCCCTAAAGTGTGTACACTAGCACATAACATTTTCATTTCAAGCTTTTGTGACTTCAATAAATAATAAATAAAAAAATAATTCATGAAAAATTATGAAAAAAAAGTGTTGCGCCCATATGTCCTTTATATGTCTACAAGATTTTATCCCAAATTGACATCATTTACCTCATATATTGTTGCACCCGCACAAACATATATGTTAAGATGTGCTGAAAATGTGAAAACTCAATTTCATGGAAACTAATTTTATAATCATTTACACACATTTTTGTCTGCATAAATGCTATATATTATGAAAGCTGATTCAATTACCTATATTTTGTCTTTTTACTTTATCTTCAAATAAGTTAGGGAAGTACCGCTAATTGTCACCTAAAGTCAGAGTTTCCAGGTTTTTTCCAGTATTATGTGGCATCTAAAGTGTCTTTAAAGGAGTCCATGATTGTGCATCATCCCATATATGTTTTTGTAATTCAGATTTAGTTTTTTTTCTTAAATTCGTTTTTATAGATTAGAAATAGTTTATTTAAATGAAAATTTAGTTTTACATTCATTATAATTAGTTTATTTTAATGAAAATCTTGTAAAATTAGTTATTTTGATTAGTTATGTTTTTTTTTTTTTAATTTACAATTAGATTTAGTTTATTTGATACAATGATAACAATAAAACTTTTAATATAAAAATGTGAATATGACTTTACATATTATAAATTATTATTAAAATCAAATTATCATCATTAAATTATGTAATAAAAAATTTTGAAATTAAATGATGAAGGTGGCCTTTTATATATATATATATATATATATATATATATTCCAATAGGAAAATATTATTTTGAAAAAGACTTGGGCTTAACCCTAATTATAT
>LPNX011106242.1:0-26004 GCA_001517045.1 Pseudotsuga menziesii
TAGTAGCTGTAAAATTGTAAGTATTCTGCATAATGATTAGTGTTGGGTATATAAGCATGTGATTCTCTTAATGTAATGTTATTCGGTACTATAAGAAGTGTTCTCTTATGAGACCCGAAGAGTTAGGTGGGATCTTGCTTTTGTATGGTTCTAAATAAGTACTATGAGGTAACCTCCTTGGAAGGTAATTGAATTACGATGTTAAATGTGCATACGGAACATTTGATGATGCCAGTGATGCTAATCAAATAAATTCTATCACACACATACACTTAGTTCCTACCTTGATTCACATGATCATGTTTCCCTATTGTGTATGGTTGGTATCATCCTTGAAGCATAAATAGATGTTTGGAATCTAAGGGAATTGTGCATTATGTGTGTAAATGATGCTATATATGTATACACACACACACACACTGTCTAACCATGTTGTTAAATATGGCCTTTGTTGGGAAGCACCCTTGATACATGAAAGTAGATTGAAATGACATGAATGCTTGAGTAACCCTTTAGGTAAATTGGAGGTTCTTGGATACTTCTAGAATCCGATAATGAAGATGGGGTGAAGTAGAGGTTGTGAAGCAGTTGGGTTTGCCAACCACAGCACACCCGCAACTGTACACCATCGGGTGGCTTCACCAAGGACGATATCTTCGTGTCAGCTAGCAGTGCCACCTTCCCTACATCATCAAGCCCTTCACCGATGAGGTATTATGTGATATTGCTCCTCTTGATGTTTGTGATGTATTATTAGGTCAACCATACTTATGGAAGCGACATGCTATGTATGTGTAGGTACCCGATCCCATGAATCGATGACATCCTGGACCAGCTTAAAGGGGATAAATACTTTAGCAAGATTGACTTAAAGTCTGGGTATCACCAGGTACCGATCGAACTGACCGATGTATGGAAGACTGCCTTCAAAGCTAAGGAGGGCCTTTTTGAATGGTTGGTCATGCCTTTCAGGTTGACGAATGCTCCTGCAACCTTCATGAGACTGATGGACAACATCTTGTTTCCATTCACCAACTCATTTGTAGTAGTGTACTTGGATGACATCCTGATCTTCAGCCAGACTTGGGAAGAGCACCTCCACCACATCCGACAGGTCCTCCAAACATTGCGGCAACACAAGTTGTGTGCCAATTTGGACAAGTGCACTTTTAGCATGACCCAAGTTCAGTATCTGGGATACATTATTGATGCGTGTGGGGTACATGTGGATCTAACCAAGATCCAAGTCATTTGGAATTGACCAGCCCTGACTACTCTAACAGAGCTTCGCATCTTTCTGGGCCTTGCTAATTTCTATCACAGGTTCGTGTTGGGATTCTCTCATATCACTTGGCCCTTGAGTCAAGTCACCAAGGGAGGAGCGAAAGCAATATTATTTTGGTCAAAAACTCAGCAGAAGGCATGTGTAGAATTGAAACATCGCCTCTGTTGTGCCCCAGTGCTCACATTACCAGACTTGCAACAACCATTTGAGATCGAGACAGATGCTTCTAACTATGCTATTGGGGAAGTCCTTACTCAACAAGGGCATCCAATGGCATATCACAATGAGACACTATCCGACACAGTCCGCAAATATCCCACTTATGACAAAGAAATGTATTCCATTGTATAGGCTTGCCGACAATGGAAGCATTACACTTTGCGGAAGGAAACGATCATCCACATAGACCACCGACCCTTGCAGTTCATGCAGACATAAGGGAAGTTACAGAATGATTGCCATCAAAAGTGGTCCACATATCTATAGCAGTTTCTATGATTTTCTCATGTGCAAAATACAGTGAGATTAGACGGCCAGATTCCTTCAAAGTACTAATTAACTTTTTTTCAGACACGTGTCACGTGAAAAATCTCGTCAAGGACATACACACAAACGCCGCTGGTTGTTCTAATCGATCAACTGAACCCATTGTCACACGTCATATAATGGATAGCATTCACGGATATTCCTGTTCAATTGATGGCACTGTCGACTTTCTTCGTGGTTATATATACAGTCTATTGAGCAATTCATGTCATTGATTTTGTTGAATTTTGATTGGGTCATGTTGAACTTTTGACCGAGAATAAATCTCTTGTGAGAGATATAGTCAAGGATATATACAAATGCCATTAGTTGTAATTTGTAATAGATCAACTAGACTCGGTGCCATAGGTAATATTCAATATTGAAATGTACAAATTTTTATTCGATTGATGGGCAGACTTTCTTTGAGGCTATATATGCCGGTGTGGTGTAGTTGAGACACTAGCTCGGTCGAGGTCCTAGATTAGTCCACATAGATTAGTCCTTTATATAACTTCTTTCAAGGTCTTTGGAAATTTCCAGAGGCATAAGGGAATGTCCATATCTAGTTAATTCACCTGTTACAGTGCAGGTTATAGCACCATTTTTTTTAATATGGCATCAACATTCATCAAAGGAAGTGAGTAGTAATCATTAACATAGGTTTTGAAATTCATAGTAGCTTGCATGATCCATATTTATGTGAATAGTATTCATTAACGTATGTTTTTTCAATTCACAATCGATATTTATCAGCCTTTGGTGGAAAACACAGTTTCTTTCCTCTGATTTGTGTCCTTTTCTTTTGATGATCTACTCTAGATAATAATTCAAGAACATTTTCTTCTTCCGTGCATATATTTATCTTTATTTGATTATTTGATCTCTCTGGTGGAGTTGATAACCTTGCATTATGTTTATTCAAGAGCTTTCTTTCCTTCTTTAGAATGGAATTCTGATGCAAAGAAGTGTTTGGAACTACCCTAACTTCATTTTATTTAGTCACAAACGTAGAAAGCACATGATCTTTGACATTAGGAACATAATTTTCATGAATATTTTCAAAATATTTTTCACCCTTCAAATTTTCTTTACAGTGGGGGAATAGAAACACCCTTACTTTACTAACCAACCAAGCACCCATGTGCTATCCTTAGAAGCAGGGTTATCTTTAGCTTTTTCAATATTTAGAACATGAATTTCTAATATTTAGTTAGTTGGTGTTCTATGTTTAGATGGGGCACATGGATCAAGAAATATCCATAATTAGGTACGGCATTATCTCTAAGAAAGAAGATGCATCTAGTATTCTTTAGTGGGTGCTCTAATTTAGGAAACATTATCTATACAGGGAGGGATAGGTTGGGGTTAGGGTTTCTTCTCTTAATTGAGGCACAACACTAGATAGGTTATGGGTTTCTTCTCCTAATCTACGTATATGCATCTTTTTCTAGTATACTTGATGTGATAAAAACTTGTCGTCATTCTTAGTGACCCATACATCCAGAAAAGACATGCAACTATATTCCTCAATTTCCCTAGTCGATTTCATGTATTTATATTTCCTATTGGGATCATCTTCTCTGATTAACTTAACTACTAAAGGGGATGTACAATAATGATCTCGCAATAAATGGTATACCAATCTGACATCTTAGAAAAAATAAAGATAACCCTGCTTCAATGGGTGCTTGGTTGGTTAGTAAAGTAAGGGTGTTTCTATTCCCCCACCGTAAAGAAAATTTGAAGGGTGAAAAATATTTTGAAAATATTCATGAAAATTATGTTCCTAATGTCAAAGATCATGTGCTTTCTACGTTTGTGACTAAATAAAATGAAGTTAGGGTAGTTCCAAACACTTCTTTGCATCAGAATTCCATTCTAAAGAAGAAAATAAAGCTCTTGAATAAACATAATGCAAGGTTATCAACTCCACCAGAGAGATCAAATAATCAAATAAAGATAAATATATGCACGGAACAAGAAAATGTTCTTGAATTATTATCTAGAGTAGATCATCGAAAGAAAAGGACACAAATCAGAGGAAAGAAACTGTGTTTGCCACTAAAGGCTGATAAATATCGATTGTGAATTGAAAAAACATACGTTAATGAATACTATTCACATAAATATGGATCATGCAAGCTACTATGAATTTCAAAACCTATGTTAATGATTACTACTCACTTCCTTTGATGAATGTCGATGCCATATTAAAAAAAATGGTGCTAGAACCTGCACTGTAACAGGTGAATTAACTAGATATGGACATTCCCTTATGCCTCTGGAAATTGCCAAAGACCTTGAAAGAAGTTATATAAAGGACTAATATATGTGGAACAGAGCCCCAACAAAAAATTTAGAGGATTTTTTTTTAAATCCCATATTTACCCAAAGAAAAAGAAATAGACCAGACAGTGTACCACTTGGAACTAGAAGGGACTATAGAGAATTCCATAAAAATATCAAATATATGTAGCAGTGGATCGTCAATAAGAAGATTATTAAGCACCCTCATATAAGCTAAAGGTATCTTTTAGCTAAATACATGTTTTCATATCCCATGCATTTGCCTATTATAGAACTATTCCCTTTTGCCCCCGCGGCCTCTTTTTATAATTTTGTAGGCACAGGGACCTCGACCGAGGTATTTATTAACCCTCGGTCGAGGTTTTAATACCTCGACCGAGGGTTAATAAATACCTCGGTCGAGGGCTTGTTAAACCCTCGACCGAGGTACGTTTTTCTGTTTTTGCCGAAATGCGCTTGCCAAAAAGTGTTACCCAGGTCCGTGGATTCACCCTCTATTAGTTATCAAAGATAAGTACAATGATCTTAAAGCTCAAAAAGGATATTATAGAACATCATAAATGTCAACCAAGAAAAATAAGTTATCAATAAATGCATACATATATTCTATATATGTAATAACAAGTTATCAATAAATGCATTTATGTATTATATAGATAATAAAAGCACTTTAATGGGCTTCTAATCCTATGGGTTTAAAGTAAAATAAAAGGATGTCAATTTTAAAGAAGAATGGAAATATATTAAAAAAACAGTTAAATGTCAGTCACTAAAAACAAATTATCAATAAATGCAAACATTATATTTACGTCGATAGGCGTTTATCAATGGTATTTTGGGGGATGGACTTGCTTGAGCAGATCATCAAGAACCTGCAAATCCCACCAAATGGATGCTCAAGATCATCCCAATCGTCTGATCTTTTAACACTCCTAACTAGCCGTAGAGTTAGGAGATGACATCAGTTGTTAGCCACAGACTAGGAGATGAGTGCAGTCTGTTAGGAGACGTGGCCGTGGAGGAGATACCTGGAAGCGTGGAGGAGATACACGTAGAAGAGTCTATTAGCTGCCGTCAAGGAGATATCTGACAGTTTCGCCATCCTGAGCATTCGCCGTGAGATCTCTGGAGCATTGTTAGCCACCGAGGAGATACCTGACAGTTTCACCGTCCCGAGCATTCACAGTGAGATCACTGGAGCATTGGAGCATTCGCCTGTGCATTCACCGTCTTGGAGAACCTGTGCATTTGTCGTCTTGGACCGCCTGTGCATTCACCATCTTGGAGCATTCGCTGGAGCGTCTGTGCAGTAGAGGTAAGCTTCTGCTTTTGCTGATCTGTTTCCATGGCCTGGTTGCTTTAATGCTGTGAACAGCCTCAGATAATGCTAGGATTTCAGTTGCATGTCTGTTTAATGATGTCAATAGTTGACAGTTTAGAAGAATCTAGGATATGAATACGTGTAAGTTGTTGTTACGGTTCTACGTATATCATCTGTTTCAGTGCATCTACTGATAATATTTAAAGCATTTCAAAAATTGGGTGAGTTAAAAATTATTCGATTCAGAAAATTATGTAAACCAAATGCCATATATAAATTATCAAAAAACACCCTCCAATAAAGCCAAATATCCTTCTAGATGATACTGACATACGACTATTCCCATTGCGGCTGCTACTTTGAGTTCTACGAAATAGATGAAACTTGAAAGAGATAGTTAAACCCCTAATACAGTTTTCTATCCATTCAATTAATGGCGGAATAGGGTTTCATCCATTCAATGCCTACCTGCCTTGTAAGACGCCCGCCTCTCCGGTAATGGTTTCCACAGAGAACGCTGGTTTTGCCCCGATACTCGAGGCTAAGGTGTAGCTATTGGCCGCACCGGCGCCTGAAGGAATAAAATATGCACCATTCAGCATTTGGTCTCCTGCCGATCTCCAGTTCCACTGCATAGATCCATTTAGTTACCTGCAATTCATTTGGGGTTTTAGTGGTGAATTCTACTTTAAAAAACAAATATGAACTTTGAAATTACTGATAGACAATGCCATGATTTTGACTCGATTCAAAAAGAGGGAACCTGAGTTTACACCTCCTTTGCGTTCGCGTCATCTGACGCTCTCAAAATGTTCCCTTCACTGTTAATTGTTGGGTTAGCGCTCCCACCAATTGCATACATTCCCCACTGTCTATACTGGTTGTTCACCACGTGAAAGTACCCATGTCGACACCTGCAACATTGAAGGGATGAAGACAAGGTAGGCATTGCTGTCTTTAATGGGTTTCATTTTAAAAAAAACGTCAAAACACAATAATATTTAGCTGTGCTTCATTGCATGGTTAGAAATAATGACGACTTTTTACTTCCTAATAAAAACATATCGAAGTGATAGGTTTTAGCGAAACAATGTTGAAATTTTTCAACTCTAAGTCAATTTAATGGGAACCGTTCATGTATATAGGGTTTTCGATTATTGTGTAAAATATTTGAGCATTCTTGCTATTGTACATTTCACATCATACCTTTGCTTTTAATAACCAACGAGATGCATCATATCTGCTGGAAGTATTACTGTTAGGTTTTGACAGACGTTACACTTAACTTGTGATAGTTCAATTTGAATTTTTACACTGAGGGATTATGTCATTAATTTGGAATATTATTGTGCTCGAAGTGCACTCCAGTTTGCACAAGTCTCATCTGTGCATGTTATTTGAAGTCACCAAGTCTCATCTGTGCATGTTATTTGAAGTCACTTTGGAGAAAAAGTGCAAAGATGTGGACATTAAAGAACTATGCCCTCGTCATAGGGATATGTTGAGAAGATCTTCATCTTCACTGTACCCTACAATATTTAATGCCCTCACCATAGGGATACGTTGACAAGATCTTCATCTAACGTACCGTACAATACGTGAATTGGTAGCCATTACTGTATTGCAAATTGAATATAGCCATTAATTCCCTCACCAGATGGCTACATTGACCTGTACCTTACACTAAGCGAACTAGCCGCCATTAATGGTTTGCAAGTTGAATATAGCCATTAATGCCTCAAAAATTGAGAACCAGGGTAATATGCGCGCAACGCTACCTTTCCTCGAAATGGAGACTATGAACGGACAATCGTAAATACCTAATGAAAGCCCAGTTGTATTTGAATTGCGCTTTCCATTTTAGGGTTCCATAGATATGTATTTTGATTGTTCTACAACTTGAAGTTGTCACGATCTGATGAACATCCATAACCATAAAACCTGGATAACCTAATTAACATTCACCCATATTCCACGGTTGGAAGGTTCCAATTTCCACACCATGTCTATATTTTTAATGCCTAGAACTTTGATACAGCGTGGAACTATCATGCTTCAAACGGCAAGGCTCAATAAATCTGCACTGTGTCTAATAGATACACCAAAGAAAATTGGCTTCCAGCTGGTATTAGCGATTCTCGAGAGGAAGAAGCCAAACATCACCTCAAAAGGTTCAACGTTGTCAGTACTAGGGACACTGTGCAGCACATGAAGAAATATTTTCTTTGATCAGATTGAGAGTAGATGATACTGACATACGACTATTCCCGTTGCGGTTGCTACTTTGCCAAATATCCTTCTATATATCAAATTTTTCATTTATATTTCTCCAAAGTGCAAAGATGTGGACATTAAAGATGTGTTGAGAACATCTTCATCTTCACTATACCCTACAATATTTAATGCCCTCACCATAGGGATACATTAACAAGATCTCCATCTTCAATGTACCCTATAATACGTGAACTGGTAGCCATTACAGTATTGCAAATTGAATATAGCCATTAATGCCCTCACCAGATGGCTACATTGACCTGTACCTTACACTAAGTGAATTGGCTGCCATTAATGTTTTGCAAGTTGAATATAGCCATTAATGCCTCAAAAATTGAGCACCACTATTAACTATTGAGTTAGCGCTCCCACCGATTGCATACATTCCCCACTGTCTATACTGGTTGTTCACCACGTGAAAGTACCCATGTCGACACCTGCAACATTGAAGGGATGAAGACAAGGTAGGCATTGTTGTCTTTAATGGGTATGATTTAAAAAAAAACGTCAAAACACAATAAGATTTAGCTATGCTTCATTGCATGGTTAGAAATAATGACGACTTTTTACTTCCTAATAAAAAAATAATACAAACATCCATATCAAAGTGATAGGTTTTAGCCAAACAATGTTGAAATTTTTCAACTCAAAGTCGATTTAATGGGAACCGTTCATGTATATAGGGTTTTCGATTATTGTGTAAAATATCTGAGCATTCTTTCTATTGTACGTTTCACATCATACCTTTTATTTTAATAACCAACCAGATGCATCATATCTGCTGGAAGTATTACTAGTAGGTTTTGACAGACGTTACACTTAGCCTGTGATAGTTCAATTTGAATTTTTACACTGAGGGATTATGTCATTAATTTGGAATAATACTGTGCTTGAAGTGCACTCCAGTTTGCACAAGTCTCATCTGTGCATGTTATTTGAAGTCACTTTGGTGCCAATTCCTTCCATAGATTGCAAGGCTACGTTGTTCCTTTGCGCTAGTCAAAAAAATTCGGACGACCCAAATTTCCCAATGTCTAAAATGGTGGCGGCCCAAATTGCCCAATGTCCTCAAATGAAAATTTTAAGGTTTCGTTAGGCTAATTATTTATGTGGATTCATTATTGTTGCGCTTAGAAACATGCTTTTGGTCATTTTGGATTCAGGAGACATTGATTTGCAACCTCTCCACTACTTTCGTGAAATGGAAATACAGTTATTGATGGAATCAAATCCTTAAAAATATTGTTATTCATGCAATCGAAACCTTAAAAATACTTTTATTGAGCAGGCTTTGGCCACTCAAAAAGTATTCAGAATAACCAAGACTCCAATATCCTCTTTGATTTAGCTTAGAAGATATCTAAACTGAGACTTTAGCTTTTGATTTAGCTGGGAAGAAATAGACTTTAGTGCTGTAGACCAAAAACTTATATGTTTGTAAACATTTGAAACCAAGCATGACTATCAATCCACATTATATAACCTAGAGGATGTAATTACCATCTGCATTTCAATTCTAAATCTATGTTTTTTAATATGCTAACATGGTTCTATGCTAATTATATAAGATACCTACAGGATGCAATTAACATTTATATTTTTAAATCCTCGTGCAGGATGTAATTAATATATTTATTTTTAAATTCCCTCGAATTAGTGCTTTTTAGTTCTAAATCTATGTTTCCTAAAATCCCAGTTGAAGCTAATATTGTTCTATGATACTAATATAACCTACAGGATGTAATTAACATCTATATTCACCTCGGGCTGAATGATGTGAGATTTTCCTTAGCTGCAGCCAATCTGATCACAACGACATAATATTTAGAAACTAAGCTATTTAAAAGAAGACTTGACTGCCAACAATTTATTCAAACACATGATTATTGTCAGTGTGATGAATCCCCAGTCTCCTTTTTAGGTAGGTTTTGTACCTAAGCGTTCAACTACTATCAAAACATTTGGTCACTCTTAGGCCTTTATTGAGGGAAATAAGTTTAGTCCTTTTATACCATGATAAAACAGAGAAGAAGAAAAGTATAGAAAGACTAAAACACTACATTCTGAACTTAGAAATCAAAAGCCGCACAAACAATTCCATTCAGTTTTTATTTATAACAACAAACTATATCGTGAAAGGAAAAATGGAAAGGCATAGGTAACTCACAAGTGTCTTCTATTCCATTACTATCTCTCAACCATTTTATCCCTATCAAATTTATCCAACCACAAACTATGTGGGTGTACTAGAATTTTTTTTCACATAATCTCACAAATCCATAGTCCCATAGGCATTTTTCACGCTTTTCAACACAAATTTAATGTATATATGCCTTTTATATGTATATATCTCAAGTGATACATGTATTTTATGTTATTAATTATATTTAATTATAATAATAAATTATTAATGACATAATATAATAATTTGAATAATAAGATATGAGTAATATATTTTCAAAACTATATAAAGGGTTTTCAATTTGTGAAGGCATATATGCCTTCACTGAATGTAAAAGGCATATATACTTTCTATGGCTTATTGTATGTATACAAATTTAAATAGTTATAAAAAGATATCTCATTTCTAACATTTCATTTATTAATTAATGTTTAAGATTAATTATTAATTAAAATATACATATTTTAATATGTTTTTATTAATCTTTTTGCTTCCACCACATGTGCATTAATATAGTACTAAAGGAGATGTCAAATAAGGTAAATCATCCATGTTTACATAATGTCGTTCATCATGGAAAGAGTCCAAGTGTGATTATTGAGGTTTGAGGTTTGGGTTCATCATGGAGAGAGTCCAAGTGAAATTGTTGAGGTTTGAGGTTTGAGTGTTTCATTCAGTGAAGGCATATATGCCTTCACTTAATGTAAAAGGCATATATACTTTTTATGGCTTATTGTATGTATACATATTTAAATAGTTATAAAAAGCTATCTCATTTCTAACATTTCATTTATTAATTATTGTTTAAGATTAATTATTATTTAAAGAATACATATTTTAATATGTTTTTATTAATCTTTTTGCTTCCACCACATGTGCATTAATATAGTACTAAAGGAGATGTCAAATAAGGTAAATCATCGATGTATACATAATGTTGTGCAGCATGGACCTCTCTCACCTCTCACAATCACCTTTAAGTGACTTTAGAGACTTTTGTTTACATGTTGAAGAGGCTCGGGGTCCATGTATTGTTGCAGAAATTGGGTGCCAGAGGTTTGTTCGAAATTGTACTATTCACCTTAGTTCATCCAAAGGATATGCAAATGAAAACGTTGTGGTGGACTATATGTTGGATTCATTGCATGTCGTTGACAGTACTCACAATAATTTATATAGAAATATAATTCCACCCAGCCATCTCCTAACTTAGATGGAGCTAGGTCACGGGAACAAATTTTTTTATCACAAATCTTCTTGTCACATGAAAAATGACAACACAAATTGGGGTGAATGAGGATGGATAAAAATTACATTTTAGTTGTAACGAATTGAACATTTGAAATTATATGAGTTAAGTAATTTAGTCATTTCATCTTTATTGTCTTGCTTTGTCACTATATAAGTGGTGTGTCTGTATTAAACTTTGAATTATTAATATACTAAAGAGTTCAACTATGAAGCACTACCTTAACAAATAAAATTTGTTGTTCATGCACATCAGATCTTACATTTTGAAAGAAGCATGACAATACCGCAACAAATCCAACCAAATTTGCCCAATGGTTTTGGGACTCAGATTTCCATATCTTCCCAATTATTCAATTTAGTACTGTATACAGTCAAAACAAGAGAAGAGTTTGAGAGAGCTTGGGAAGCTTTAGCTCAACAAGAAGAAATTACCGACCAAATTAGAAATGCAAGACAACAAAATTAAAAGACAATAATATATATATATATATATAATCTTGCTTTTTTATATTACCTACTTGTTTGCAGGTATTTTTTTTTTCAAAAGACCATGTCAAATTTCCCTTTATGGATATGTATTACCTATGTTTAAATGTTAATATATATATATTCTATTGCATTTGTATATTACCTANAGAGAGACGTGTCATCATGTCAGAAGTCAAGAGACATGTGCTAAGCCAATTGGTGAGGCCCCTCTTGCACATCCAATTTTTGGATGTTAGACTGAAAAATGACATGTCAATGACCTCATTATCTATAATCATGAGAAACCTAAAAATGATATATTAGGTTTTGATGAACATATATGTGGCCCCACCAAAAAACGAATTTATTCCCATTTACCATTCCACTGTTGGATGATAGCCATAGGATACATAACATTGACATGTCGTTTAACGCTGTAACATCCGCTTTTGGATGTTGGACTCATAAATCACATGTCAATGACCACAAAATTGAAATTGGAACTTCAATTTTGTTTGACATAGACATTGCTTTATGTCAACAAATGAAGTTATGTTCCATGTATAAAATGGTAAAATTAATATTTTTTTCAGTTTTATTGGTTTTGTTCATAACCTTATGTTTTTTCATTGTTTTGTTATATAGCTACAAATGGATCCTGTCATCTAGAGTTTGTTTCCAGTGGAGATATTGGAATCGATTTTGTTGTGGGTTCCTTTTCAACATTGATCCGGTTCGAATCAACTTCTAAACATTTCCAGGCAATTTTGTGGCAACGAGCATTTATAACTTCTTGGTTGAACAATCACATAGCCGAAGTTGGTTTTTTTGTTGAAGTCTGGCGGCCATACGAGATCAAAATACTATATAAGTTTATAAATTCTGTAGCCCATACGCCTTTTCTGCATATTACCAATCCAGAAAACAATTGGGCAGTTGAATGCACAGCTGGTTCAAACATTTTGCTATCAGAGTTTTGTTCATTGCCAGGTCACAAGCGCTACTCTATTATTAACCCATTCGAAAAATGGTTTTTATATATAGGCGTGATTGAAATTGGAGTGCTTGGATTCTTCACACTCATAAGCAACATCGGTGATCACAAACAAGGATGGATAGTTGTTCGTCATGAAGAGAACGGACATGGTTCAAAATTTTTTGTGTCCAGCAATGTGAATAGAGATTGCAGAGAAATTGATGCAACTAGCTTCATTCCAACCCCTCCTAAAGATGCAGTTTTTTTTAATGGAAAATTATATTGGATACATACGAGAATCATTTCAGAGGAAGATGCTCTATAATCCTATTCTATGTGGTCACTCGAAATTGGATTGAACAAATGGGCTAGTCATGCAATTCATACAAGACGCATCAAACGGTCCATGTGTTTGACTGTACATCACAACCAACTATTATGTCTTGTGAATGATGGTAGGACAACTATATGGTCCATAACTAAAATGATATATTTGAGGATTGATGCATCTGCAGTTGAAGAGGTGCACGGGTTTTGGATATTTGGAAGAGATTTGAGATGGACCCTTTTAGAGGTTATGACACTCCATATAAACACACGTTGTCCAAGGTACCTTCCATTTCGGGCTGTGGGGAGTTTTATTCTGATGTGTAGGTATGGCCAAACCATGTACATATATTATGACCTCAACACTTGCAGGGCTACTCATGTAGGACCCGATGAAGGATCATTGCTCCGAAGTCATCGATTGCCTATGCCAGTAGACATCCAATGTACCAACATTGTAATGTCTAGAAATTTCTTCCCTCTAACTCCAAGCATGAAAGCATTCGAGGATTTACTCCCTTTTCCTACAAATTATGATGAGTCGTTGGAGCGTTATGGCATGTAAACAATATGCAAAAAAACTTTTTTTTGCATATTTTGTGAATTTTGATCATCTTTTTATATTATCTACATCCATGTAATCATTAGATATATATCTAAAAAATTATATTGCACCAAATAATATCCATTGTGGATGTTATGTTTTCTTGTAGTGTATGTATTTTTTTGCGATCATTTTAACATTTCGTCATTTTTTTTTGTACTTCAATTGCACAAGTAACATGCCAAAAAAATTTTCCCTTGGTCTAGCACTTTTAAATTATACTTATGCCTGCAAATAAAAAACTGTGATTTATGAGTATTTGGAACTGGAGGCATATTTACATCAATCCATTTGCTAACCGATTCTCTTATTTTGTGTTATAGAAATGGACATGGTCCCTGCGATTTGGAAATCTCTGCCAATAGACATACTTGAAATGATCTTTCTTTGGTTGCCTTTATCTATGATTATCCGTTTGAAAATGGTTTGCAAAGGTTGGAATCGTATTGTGTCTGAAAACAATTTCTTCTCGCAATGGAAACACAATCAAACAAAAGAATATGGAGTTTTGGTTGGTTTTGGATCTTCTGGTAGAGATCGGTTCGTTGGCCATTACATTAGCCAAAAAGGAAAATGTTCATCTCTTTCTATGCAAGTCCTAAACAACGACTACAAAATTGAATCCACATGTGGTTCAATTGTTGCAGTTTCATCCTCCAGTATCTTATATCGAAAAAGAAACTACTACATCGCCAATCCATTCACAAAGACTTGTACATTTGTAGGGTCTCTTGGACTTGGTCATTGGGGTTTCTTTACATTACTGAAAAATTTTGAGCAACAAAAATACCATTGGGTAGCATTGAAACATATTTATGCAGAGTTTCAAACAAAATATTTTATTTCCAGCAGTATTCATATGCAGTGGAGACAAACATGTCCTATCGATGGCGATGTTTTGCGGCCCAAAAATCCCATACTGTATAATGAAACAATGTTATGGGTGGATATTCATGTGGTTTCTAGAGATAATCATATATGTATATACAAGCTATGTTGGATAGATCTTGAGGATAACAAATGGGGGTTCCAGTTTATTCCACACTCGAATTCAACATTATCGATTAGCCTAGCATGTTATCGCAATGAGATTATTTGTTTTATAAATGATGGGAGAACTACAGTGTGGTCTATACAACCAACAAAAAATCAATATGATTCAACAAATTCTTCGATAAGAATTGGATGCTTAGAAGGTGGATTACGATGGAGTATCATGTCTAATTTGACCTCGGGCATTAATGGCAAATGCAGGGGGTATTTTCCTGTTGCATCACTTGATAATTACTTGCTCATGTGAAAATACGACCGTCTTACTTTTGGTTTCTATGACTTCATCGACGCACATTGTAATTTTGTAAGCGAGGATAGAATGTTGGATTCTGCATTATCCAAACTTGAAAATCCAACACACTTAAGTGTTGTTGAGCTTGTAGACAACATATCCATCATTCTAAGTAGCCCAAACATGGATTCTATTGATGATTTTTTTTCAATGGGATAATATAAACATATATGGCATGTAACTTACATGTATGTTATGCAAGTTGACATTTTTGGGTGGGTCTTAATCATACCTATTCAAAATATTTCTTCCCAACCTACTTTACCAGATTTTTGGCAGTCAGTGCTACATATGGAATTTTACTTACCTGTACTTATGCAAATCGACATCTTCAATACTTCATTACCATGCTTATTGGATTTGTCTCTTCCGATGTTTGCCAATTTACATTCTCTATGAAATAGAAATTATTCATACATGCCAATTTTTATTTTCTTGGATATAACACTTCATTACAATATTATTTTATATCTTGGAAATCTTCAGCAATACAAATATTATAAGTTATTATTTGAATAAAGTTTAAAACTCTTAGAAATATTAAAAGATAATCTTTGAATAAAGTTGAAAACTTTTATGTTTGTGTTTCTTTTTGCTATACTTGTAACATTACTTTGTACAGTAAAATGGTTTGACATAAACTAATTTTTTTATGCTCGTGTAGATATGTCGTGAGACAAAAACAATAATTCAAGCAGTGAGAAGAAATTGATGGAAACATCGCGTCACACAAAAAATGACTCCTTGCGAAAACACTATAATAAAAAAAAGGAAGGCATTAATAGGAAACGTCGTTTAGTATACCAAGAGAATAGTGAGCAAATTGGCGAATAGATAAGAGAACGACATGGTCCTTCCTTTGCAAATTTCATTGATTCTCAAGGGGAGCCCGCTAAATTCCAGCGCATATCTGATATAATGAGGATATCAAATCGCCAAAGTCAATTTATATCATCAAATCCAACATCTAGCAAAAACTGTAACGAAACGTTGAATGAAGTTATTGAACCTTTCGTAGGTCATACTTCGGGCGAAACATTTTCTAATCATGGCATCGAGGTATAAGGATTACATTGGATTGTCTATATTTGAAAAATTATTTATCTGTACAATATAGATATACTTACACACATGTTCAATGTTTAGATAACTACTCGCAACAATTTTCCGAATCAATCATTTGATGAGCGCGAGGAAGCTATGTATAAAAATCAACCAGAAATAGTACAAAATAATAACACCAATACAGCCAAAAGAAGCAGTGCTATAAGAACAATTTCTCTTGGAACAACAAAGGACACGATTTCCAAGTCTGCTATGAATGACTCACACAACCACGCAAACAATGCATTGCTAACGAATGAAGATCAAGGGTTTCGAAATCAACTCGAAACCGGTTTGCAAATGTCGAGTCTGGCAAGAACTATTTCGATTGGAACAACCAAGGTATTGTTTCACCTATCCATGACAACAACCATGCATTTGACCTTCATCAAAATAAGGTAGTATTAGATACAATACTATTTCATCTTCCTGTTCAATAATTCAATGAAAAATCATTTTGAGATTCCAGGATAGTAGCATCCATGGACATAATTGTCGAAACCACATGACATCGATCAATGTCATTCCATCTTGTAGCGATGATGACTCTCTACAAAATGTTGGTCAAAATTATGTTGTGTGTAGCCAACCGAAGAACATGGACCTCAATCAAGAGAACAATTCTGTAGCAATGAATGATCAAGCAATGATTCAAAACCAGATCATGCTCAGTAGACCAAGTGGAGATGCATAAAGGACTATTTTTCTTGGAACATCGAAGGTCTTACTCAACCTGTTCATACACAACTTCCATATTTAGATCTTACCAGAAGATTTGACATAATATTTAACAACGACATTTTCACTTTTCAGGATAATAGCATCAAGGCTCATCGAGGACACAACATTCAAACCCCAACTCATCTGAACAATATGATGGAAACCAACCTTGATAATAATTTTCATGATGAAATCAATTTGGGTCAGGTTTCAGGCGATGGTACTCGACGAATGCAAGTCAGGAATGTACATTGTCACAACAACAGAGGAGAGATATGTCGACATGTCTCGCCTCACTTTCCATTGAATGGTAATGTCCATGCTCAAGATCCAGGTTTAAATATACATACATCAAGAAACACTATGTCCTCTTTCCATCGAGCATTTCGTGCCGAAATTGATAAATTGTCAATTGTGCAAATGTGTAATGTTTGTCATGAATCATACCCTGGAATGAATGTTTTCAGATGAGATGAAGGACCCGTTTGTGTGAGATGTAGGCAAGTGCGTGGTATCCATCATTTTTCATGAGATAACAACATGAATCCTGGCAAACAACCTCATGTTTTATCAATTTTGACACAGGTTGAAGAAATGCTAATAGCACGAGTGAATCCAATACATGTCACACATGCACGTGGAGGTCAATATAAATACAACGGCCATACAATTAGCTTCCCACAGGATATTGTTTCAATTTCTAAGACTCTTCCTCGTCGAATTGAAGACCTAGACATATTAATTGTCAAAAGAGAAGGGCCTTCATCCAAGCACTATGATTGCATTGTTAGTAGGTCACGAGTAATGGATGCATTGCATTACAAAATACGGGTGGACAAATATTACTGATATGTTGAAGTTGATCTAGAATCAGTCATATGTCTCCCAGACCAGCAAACATATGTCTCCTCTAAATTGCGTTATATCAACTCTGACATAGCTGACTCAGAAGAGATTGATGCAGACATTGATAGGTTTGGAACTCATCGACTCGAAACTCATCCTTCATCCTTTACAGCTAAAATGCCAAATGCACAAAGAGAGATAGAGGAGATACACAACTTTGTTAACAAAGAATCTTCTTTGTCAGATTTAGGTATGGAATGGCCAGAGATTGGTTTGTATCCAATAAATGAATACAACATAGAAGGTTTGTTTGACATGGAATTTCCAACATTGTTTCCCACGGGAAATACTGGTTGGTTGCAACCACGTTCGAAGGATGTCCGCTTAAATGAGTATGTGTTGCACCTACTTAAATATTGTGATCAAAGGTTTGGAAAACATCCAAGGTTTCAGTATTTTGTATTGAACATGATAATGAGACATCGAATCCAAGGAACAGCTGCTGTATTCATGAAAAAAAACATTGAACATGGCATACCTACCACAATTGAAGATCTACGTAAGGAACTCATTGAATTCCCTGACACCAAATTAGCTGAACGATTGATGCGTTTTGGTTCATGTCTTCGAGGAACGAAGGCATACTAAAACACATGTCGCAGCGAGCTTACTGACATGATATCACAAATCGGTTTCCCAACTTTATTTTTCACTCTGAGTGCAGCTGATACCAAGTGGCCAGACCTACATAAAGCTATGCCCAATTCTACACCTGTATCTGCACAGAACCAGAATAGATGGAGAACCGATAATGTTATAAAATATCCACATATTGTTGCAAAGTATATGCATGAATGTTTCAGTATATTCCGTGACGAAATCATTGTAAAATACCTTCATACTAAAGACTACTGGTACAGGTATGTCATTTCCTTATTCTATTTTTCAATCTAGCATGTTAGATTATTACTTGAAATTTTGTTGCAAGCTAATATTATTGAAACATGATGAGTCTCATAGGTATGAATGGAAACATAGGGGATTAGCACATATCCATGGATTTTTGTGGTTAGAAGGTGCTCTGGACATGGAGCAACTGGATTGGACAGACACGATAAGGGTTGATGCAGCAAGACGATACTTTGACAACTATGTAACAGCATGGAATCCTCGTGATGCTCACCACAGGAATATATATATTCATCGACCTCTGAAGGAAGATCCTTTCTTATTGGATACCAGTGAAATATTCAATACAAATCCCCTTGACGACTATGAGCAACTAGCGAATCGAGTGCAACGCCACACAAGATGCAGTGTTCATTCATGTTTACGTAAAAAACGGTTCCTCCTACATGTGCCGATACAATGCACCATGGGAACTTCAAGACCATTCAAAAATATTTGTCAATGAAAAAGGACACAAAAAATACGAACCTGCTCGCAACGATGACAAGTTAAATGTCCATAACATTCCTCTTCTTTCAATATGGCGTGCCAATGTTGATTGCCAGCCGGTTCTTTCACATCATGCAGTTTTGAAATGCATTGCAAAGTATGCTTCAAAATCAGAGAGAAGATCAGAAAGCTATCAATACATGTTGACAAGAATATCCAATGTCGTTGACTCTGACATTCCCTCTATAACTACATATAAAAACTTTCTTGCCGAAACAATTGTGGAAAGAGATATAGGAGCACAGGAAACCTGTCATATGTTGTTAAAGCTTCCTCTTGTTATTTCTAGCCGTTGCTTTGTTTCAGTTAATGTTGGCAGAAAAATATTCAAAAGAGTTTCTTCCAACTCGGATAACAACAAATTCCCAACAGGGTCTGGGTTTCTAGAACACTACCAAAACAGGCCTCTGTTTTTGGAGCACTTATCTTTGATTGAAACTTCACGATCATGGTATTTTAGTGGTCGACGTCAGAGAGAACCATGGAAGACAAGAGATACACCTGCGATAGTTCATGTATGGCCACGGTTCGGTGAAGTTCCTAACAACAATTCAGATTCCTTTGAGTAATTTTGCCTCAGTGAATTACTTCTCTATAAACCGTTTAGAAACATTCAGATTGATATTGGAGTCAGCACAAAAATTATTATTCATAACTGGAGGAACCTTAGATATCGAGCTTGGCATGTCAATAGGATACCCTTAGAACCAGATACCAATGAAGAAGATGACGATACACATGAGGATGAAGTGATTCATGAGAATGACATGGATGAGTGGGAGATGTTGTCATGTCTTGTTCCTCCCAACACTGTTCAAGTTTCAGACATTGATACTCTTGGTCGTAGATACTTTGACTTGATCCATGCATGGAATAGTACAACAGGTTGGAATAGAGACTTGGAGGACCCAATAGATTTCATAAAAAATGTACGCTCAAGAGGATCCATACCAGATATCTCACATTCTACGTCGGCTTCTCCATCCTCTTTTTCTGATAAGCAACGTCTTTGTTTTGAAACTATTATTCAACATTTCCATGAAGGACCTAATGCAGACCCGTTGAAGATGATAATTCAAGGAACTACAGGGACATGAAAGTCTTACTTTATACATTGTCTTGGACATGAATTTTCAATGCATTCCATAAATGGAAAAATCCCTTTGTTATTGTTGGCACCTACAGGAGTAGCTGCGTTCAACATACGAGCCAAAACAATTCACTCAGCCCTTAGAATCCCTATTAAAGACTTCAAATCTTTACAGGGACAGTCACTTTCTGTATTTCAAGAGGAAATGCGATATGTCACACACATTTTAATTGATGAAATGAGTTTCCTTGGGCCAAGGTTGTTCATACAAATTGATTCACATCTTTGGGAGGCATTTCCTGAAAAGAGGTCAGTTCCTTTTGGTGGGAGATCAATGATTCTTGTTGGAGATCTTGGGCAGCTACCTCCTATCAAAGATAAACCATTGTACATAGGAAACACGGCTGGCAGGGTGTTATGGAAATATTTCAGAAAGGTTGTTACATTGGACATGATATTTCATCAACAAGGCACAGATCCAAATCAAGTCAAATTTAAGAGGTTGCTAGCCAACATCAGAAAAGCAAACCCAACAGTGGATGATTGGAATCTTTTAATGTCACGAATAGATGCAAATATGGATGGTACTGAAAGTAATACTTTCAGTTCAGAAATCCATTTGTTTCCTACGAACATCTTGGTAAATGTACATAATCGATGCATGCTAAAGTCACTTGGAATTCCCATAGTACGATGCGTTGCTGAACATACGAAGAATAACGATTTTTCTAATGCGGATGATGACCAGCTTCAACAAGAAGTGCTTTTATGTCCTAGTCAACAAGTGATGTTGATGTGTAACTTGTGGGTGGAAGCAGGGTTGGTAAATGGAGCACTTGGGACAGTTGAAAACATCTTTTTCTCTGATGGATCCAAACCACCACAACTGCCAATGTATGCTACAGTCTCATTTGATGATTACATTGGTTTACCATGGGACATCAGATATCCCAAAATTGTTCCAATAACACCTATTGCTAGAGTAAATCGCAAGCAAATCCCATTGCATATGGCTTGGGCTCTTACCATACACAAATCGCAAGGTTTGACTTTACAAAGGGAAACCATTGATATCGGTATCGCAGAGAGGTAAGGTTTAACTTTCACAGCAATTTCAAGGGTAAAATCTATTGACAGTCTACGAATATCTCCACCGTTTACATTTGAAAGGTATTCAAAAATGGCGAAAAGTGCATATGCTACAATCAGGAAAAAAGAAGAACAACGGTTGGAATCCATTTCAGCTTAAAGATCACAACTATCAGGTTATTAGGCAACTTGATTGTTTATTGTATAGATATTTATATTGACATGTTTCGTTGTTATTATTTGAATTGGTAGGAACAAATATAGATTGCAAGAGAACAAACCAATTTACAAACTAACATAGTTTAATCTCTATTTATTCATTGTCTTTTCATATAGTTGTCGAGAATAAGATTTGTTCCTATATGTTAACATACACTTTTTCAATATGTTGAATTACAGTTCAATTGACAAGCATTTTCTAAGCTCTATTGCGACATAAAAACATAGTGGCAGCCATTATTTTTTTTACTGATAGATTACGTGATGGCATGCCAATGATTTTGACATATATAACCATGACCATGCATGTTACCATTTTATGCAACTTACGTTTTTGTTGTATTGTATGATTTAATTGTTATTGATATGTTAGAGTTTTAGTGCTTATGCCACATTTCTTCCAATGTTGTTTATTGTATCATTTGGTTAACATTATGTTCAAATTCATAAAACCATATCTGTTTTTATTTTCCAAATCTTTGCCTCAAATCCACATAAAAAATGGATGTAAAAAAAATCCCTCATTGTCCAACAGTATGCATCAGACACCTGATAGATGAACCAATGTTGAGGCGTCGATTTTAGATACATGTTCTACATCCTGGAAGAGGAAACCTTTCCAAACCAGAAATTCAAAAGGAAATAGGGAAGAAATTTGGCATTACTAGTACACAACAAATATTTATTTACAGTTTTCGTACGTATGGACAAAGATCTTTAGGTTTTGGGTTGGTATATGACAAGCTTGAGGATGCAATAAAATATGAGCCTAACCACAGATTGGTGAAGAACGGAATTCATGATCTTGGCAAGAAAACGCAAAAAAATACTGAAAAAAAAAGCAAAGAAAATTCGTGGTGTCATGCCAAGAAAAAAAAAAGTTGTTGAGCCACTGTCATCACCATCTACATAAAAAAAACAGTGAGAGTCCCTTTTCTTTCTGTTCGCATCATTGTATTTATTCAGTCTATCGTTGCATACAGTTATCTAAATGTGTTGAAGATATTTTATAAGTTTGAATAATATTTTGAATTTTGATTTGTTCCTAAATAATTTGTTGTCAACCTATATCTTATTTATAAGTAGTTTCAATAGCTTTGTGTGCTGATTCTAATAAATTATTTTTATGATTTGTTTTGTTTCTGCTGCAATATGGTAATGTTGGTTGCTGGATTTTTTTTACATGATGCCATTAATTAAACTGTTTTGTAGTAGTTGATGTCATGCCAAGAAAATAATAAGATTGTTCAACCACTCTCATCATCATCTACATATGATGAATTAGTGAGAGTGTACAGCGACTCTCATCATCATCATTGTGTTTATTCACTCTATCGTTACATGCAGTTATGCATATGTGTTGAAGATATTTTATAAGTTCTAATACTATTTTGAATTTTGATTTGTTCCTAAATAATCTGTTGTCAACCTATATCTTCTTTATATGTAGTTTAAATAGCTTTGTGTGTTCATTCAAAGAAATTATTTTAATGGTTTGTTAAATGTTTTTGTTGCAATATGGTAATGTTGGTTGCTAGATTTTTGTTACATGATTCCATTAATTAAATTGTTTTGTAGTAGTTGGGTTCACTTTTATTTTGAATTTTTTTTTGCATTCTTAAATCGATGTAAGAAATATCTTGGATTCTAATGTTCATTGCTGCCTATGGTGTCTTCTGACATTTCTTCATGGTTATGTTATACTATGTCTGTGTTATGCAAAGAAATTAATTTTATAATTTATTATGTTTCGGTTGGTAATAACTATGTATTTTTAATGTTATTTATAAGTACTTTAAATAGCTTTGTGTGTTCGTTCAAAGAAATTTCTTTTATGATTTGTTATGTTTCTGTTGCAATATGGTAATGTTGGTTGCTGGATTTCTGTTACATGATGCCATTAATTAAAATGTTTTGTGGTAGTTGTGTTTATTTTTATTTTGAATTTCTTTTTGCATTCTGAAATCGAGGAAGGGTTGTCTTGGATTCTGATGTTCATTGGTGCTTATGGTGTCTTGTGACATTAGTTCATGGTTATGTTCTACTATAACTGTGTTATGCAAAGAAATTATTTTTATAATTTATTATGTTTCTATTGGTAATAACTATGTATTTTTTATGTTTTTGTTTAGTTAATTGCAAATGGATCCGAGCATTTGGAGTTTACTCCCACTGGAGTTTCTAGAGATGATTCTCCTATGGGTGCCATTTTCAACATTGGTTCGTTTGTGATCAATCTCTAAACATTGTGAAGAGCTATTGTCTAGGCCATCTTTTGTTAACGCTTGGAAAAATAACAATATAATAGAAACTGGCCTTTTAATTGAGCTATTGGGACAACATCAAAACCATTTTGCATATAAGTTTATCAATCGTACAGGACATACATCCTTCTTGCATGTCCCTCATCTGGAATATAGATATACGATTGAATGTACAGTTGGTTCAATCATTTTTCTCTCAAAATATTGTCATGTACGAGGGCATAAGGATTATTACATCGCAAATCCATTCATAAAGCGTTTCTCAAATATAGGAATTATTGATATAGGAGACTATGGTTTCTTTTCTCTAATAGGCAACACTGGTCAACAAAAACATGGATGGATACTTGTATGTCATAAGCGTACAAAACATGGTCCTAAATTTTATATCTGCAGCAATGTCCAAAGAGTTTGGAGAGAAGCAATTGGTGCTGATGGTGAACCTACTGCTCCTAAAGATGTTGTTTTTTATAAGGGAAAAATTTATTGGTTGCATGTGAAAATAATTTCTGAAGAAGGTGCCTCATATGTGTATAGAATGTACTTGCTGAACATTGAAATGAATATATGGGGAATGCATTCAGTTTACACAGGACGTAGGAAACAATCTATGTGTCTGACCTTACACTGCAACCGATTGATATGTCTTGTGAATGATGGTTTTACAAGTATATGGTGCATAGATGAAATCCAATATTTCAAACGTGGTCAACATTGCGTTCAACAAACAGATAGTCACTTTGAGGACGGTAGAGGGTTAACATGGACCCTTTTACAAGGTATGACAAGAAATATAAATATACATTGTTCAGACTATCTACCATTTCAATCAGTTGGAACTTCTATATTGATGTGCAAGAATGCTGAAATTCCATTCATATACTATGATTTGGAAACTTGCAGTGTTACTCATTTAGCAGTTGATGAAAGATCATCGCTTCCAAATCAACGTCTACCATTGCCAGCAAACAATCAATGCAGTAACATTATCATGTATAAGAATTTCTTTCCTTTAACTCCCAGCGTGGTTTTCTTCAATGATTTTCTCCCATTCCCTCTGACATTGTTTCAGTCCCTGTAGGATTTTGGCATGTAATTCAATAGGTTTATGCGTCTTTGTAAACAAAACAATGTTTTAGTTTTTGCACTATGTGCAAATTTTGGTATGTTCTGGTTTTAAATAAAACATGGCTTCATTTCATGAAGCTTTTTATAAAGGTTATGGAAATTTTGAGTAGCTATGTTTCATTTTTTGCTTCAAATCAATATTTTTATTTCTTTTGATCTAAAAATAAACAGATTTATGTACTGTATAACATCAAAATTTATTGGCTATATCGAGATTTTAATGGAAACTATATTTTACATCTTTTAAATAGTACAATTAATATTACATATCTTGCCCTCATACACTAAAAGTATTTTATCAATTCTGTTGATAGTTACACTAATATATGATCTCGTGTCCTTCTATATTAATAAAAATAATGCGGTTAAAATGTAAACATTCCAATTAAACCAATAATCTCCAATACATTCACACCGAGATTGCACCATCAACATATGAATAAACAAGGCATTCGATCTGAACTTGGTATGGGAACAAACATTGCACATTAAAGAACACTAACAGATTTATGTACTGTATAACATCAAAATTTATTGGCTATATGGAGAATTTAATGGAAACTATATTTTACATCTTTTAAATAGTAAAACTAATATTACATATCTTTCCCTCATACACTAAAAGTATTTTATCAATTCTGTTGATAGTTACATTAATATATGATCTCCTTTCCTTCTATATTAATAAAAATAATGCGGTTAAAATGTAAACATTCCAATTAAACCAATAATCTCCAATACAGTCACACGGAGATTGCATTATCAACAAATGAATAAACAACGCATTCGATCTGAACTTGGTATGGGAACCAACATTGCACATTAAAGAACACTTTTTTGCACTTGAAATAACAAAGATATTCCATATTTGCTCCACAATTGACATTCATGCCTTGTTCAAATGAAAACAACATAACTAACGATCTTGTAATTAATGATGATTTCCTATACACCGCATGTCACAAGACACCATAAGCAGCAATGAACATCAGAATCCATAGATATCCCTTCATCGATTTAAGAAATTCAACAAAATACTAAACCCAACTACGACAAAACAATTTAATTAATAGCATCATGTAACAAAAATCCAGTAACCATCATGGCCATATAGCAATGTCACAATTCAACTTGATGCTCACTCACTATGATGATCCACCATAGGACTTCATACATTAAACATATAATGCTCTTATGAAATTGCTTTTAATGTTGTAA
>LPNX011106242.1:27270-83015 GCA_001517045.1 Pseudotsuga menziesii
ATGTTTCACTCTGACATTATCAAGGGTTATATCACATTCCAACGTTAAGCCATGGTTTATTACAGTGTTTGGTTGGTATATGTCAACACAACCATAGGGAAAACACATTAAATAATGTGATAGTGGACGTTTAATAAGCGTTGTGTCGCATTGTGACGTTTAACACAGTTTATGTTACATATCATAATGTTATGCCATATTATGATGTTTATCAAGGTTTACGTTTCACTGCAACATTATCAAGGGTTACATCACATTACGACATTAAACCATGGTTTGTTACAGTGTTTGGTTGGTATATGTCAACACAACCAAAGATGTGACACATTAATATTGCGAGAGTGGGCGTTTAATAAGCGTTCTGTCGCATTCTGACATTTATCCCAGTTATGTTACAGTATCGACATTAATAAAGGGTTTTGTCACATTGTGATATGTCTTACTAATTGTAATATTGCGACAAATTATTTAAATGATATCATGTAATTAATTACAAATCGATATTAAATTAAGTAATTGTGAGACACATTAATAATGTGATAGTGGAAGTTTAATAAGCGTTATGTCGCATTGTGGCGTTTAACACAGTTTATGTTACATATCATATTGTTATGTCGCATTATGATGTTTATCAAGGTTTATGTTTCACTGCGACGTTATCAAGGGTTATATCAAATTACGACATTAAACCATGGCTTGTTACAGTGTTTGGTTAGTATATGTCAACACAACCAAAGATGTGACACATTAATAATGCGAGAGTGGGCGTTTAATAAACATTTTGTCGTATTGTGACATTTATCACAGTTATGTTGCATTAGTGACATTAATCAAGGGTTTTGTCACATTGTGATATGTCTTACTAATTGTAATATTGCGACAAATTATTTAAATGATATCATGTAATTAATTACAAATCGATATTAAAATAAGTACTTGTGAAGGTATTAAATAATGAAGTATGCTTAACATATAAAATAAATAATATTGGATATAATTAACTTCCTGATATATTTTTCATATATATTATAGGGAAAAACATTGTATTAATAATATTTTACCTATGTTATGTTTTATTTAATGTTTTATATTAATTAAATAATGTGGTAATAAATAAATGATATTATTTATTAAAATTAATTAAACATTTTATTCTTTCTATCAATACTTTATGTATGTCGAAATAGAACATGAAAACTGTTGCATACATAGCTAGACCCAACTATTCAAAATAAACTTACAATCCAACATTACAATGAATTACTTAATCTCACATAACCCATTAGGGAAAGATTTGATAATGCAAGATGACAATTAGACAGCTTTTGTACTATTAGAATCTAATAAAACATTTCACCAACATATTATTCTTTGATTTAAAAATCCTAACGTTGCGATGTGACAAACCTTTCACCAACATAATATTCTTTGATTAAAAATCCTAACGTTGCGATGTGACAAACCTCTCACCAACATATTATTCTTTGATTAAAAATGCTAACGTTGTGATGTGTAGTAAAGACACATAAACCATCATGAACATTGCATCCCAACATAATCAGATCTATAGTTGTTTCCAATGTGACGAATGATGTAATTTATCCTAACCCTTTGTGAACCTCCTACATAGTATTTGAATGCTTGTGTTCCCCAATGTATTTGTCGCGTTCTGAAATTAAACAAAGGCTATGTCACATTGTCACAGTTTGCGAGGGTTTCATGTCACATCTTTGTATGTTTTGCGACACAATACATACTATAGAGAAAAATATTGGTTATGTCACATTGTGACGTCGATCATCTTCATTCTAATAATAATGAACATATGTTCATTTGGTACATCAATAACATGGTATGAAACATTATGGCCAGGTTACATTATGAATCTGTGATCATATCTGTTATTAGGTTAATTTATAACATGTGAATAATAGATATTGGATATAATTAACTTCATGATATATTTTTCATATATACTATACACATAAACATTGTATTAATAATATTTTAAGTATATTATGTTTTAAATTAATTAAATAATATGGTAATTAATATATTTAATATTATTTATTAGATATTATAATTAAATAAACAATATTATTTCTATTAATACTTTGTAGATATGTCTATGCGCGCACCTCTTACTAGCAACAACCACATTAAATTAATAATGTGTCTGACGTAAATTTAAGCACATACTATAAGGAAAAACATTAATATAAAAGGTATGTGCATAAATTTACGCCTATCCACGTGTATTTAGACACATTGGTAATTTATTGTAGTTGTTGCTAATATGTATATATATATAAGAAAAGCAATTAAATGGACTTCTCGTACTCTCAGTTAAAAATTAAAATAAGAAAAAAAGTTGTCTTTCTTTCTATAGAAAAGACATTAAAAGCACTCAAAATATCTCACCCTTGTGAAATTTTCATTAGCGAATAAGGTTGCTACATTCAAGCCTTGCTTGCGAACCATCAATTTCACAAGTACTCTCGCCGCCCAGGGTACGAATTTCGCCGCCCAGGGTAGGAATTTCAAATGACGGGCAATCGTCAAAATTGCCGGTAATAATCAAAATCTGAAACGTTTTCTGTATTCTAAGTCAGATTTTGATGGTTTCCTTAAAATTTTTGCTGTATTTGACGAGTAAATTGACCCACGACGGGTAAACATCCCTGCTGTCGCTTCTCAGAAAGTGTTATGTTTTTCGATGGTGAATATAACGCTTCCAACAAAGCAAAGTTGCACAATATTGTCTCCACGCTTAAATCGTGCCTTAATAATAAGCGTGCAAAAATCCCAGGCATAACCCGTGCTTCCATATGAAGCCAACTTGTCACCCATCAGCCAACCGAAATGCGTAAGAACGAACATTTCGCATTCTGTCATGGAAACATATGATAACTGTTTTCAACGCAATTATAAGTTTTTGGTCCACTTACGACGATACCAATTAAGCTACTATATATATTCGGGGGATGTGAGACAATACGAAACAGTGGAGTAGCAGATTGCATTCTGTATTTTGTGAAAAATGGCAAATGTGTTGAGATCTGATATGGATTGCCTTGAATTTTATGTGAAACTCGCGGTAGCTCTGCTTATGTTGCTGGGAGTTTGGAGCTTCATCGTCAGATGGAGAAATAGGAGGCTGCCCCCAGGTCCCTTCCCTTTGCCCATAATCGGAAACCTTCACATGCTGGGAGAGCTTCCACACCAAGCGCTGACATCTCTTTCTCTGAAATTTGGACCTCTTATGTCTCTCCGCCTCGGCTCTTCTCTCACGTTAGTCGTCTCTTCTCCTGAAATAGCCAAGGAGTTTTTCAAGACTCATGACCTGCTTTTCGCTAGTAGACCTTCGTTCGTGGCCGCCAAGTATTTGTGGTATGATTCTACCGACATAGGGTTTGCTGCATATGGCCCTTACTGGAAGCAAATGCGTAAGTTGTGCGTTTCACATTTGCTGAACTCGAAGTGCTTGGATTACTTTCGCTTCATAAGAGAAGAGGAAGCCTCTGTTATGGTTCGCTCTATTAGTAATTCAGATCAGCCCGCGGTAAACGTTACCAAAACAGTGTGGAGCCTTGTAAATGCTATAATGTGCAGGATGGCCTTCGGTAGAAAGTTTTCTGACGAAGATTCATTTGGTAGCCGAGGAATCAATTCAATGATCCAGAAAAGTATTCTTGTAGGCAGCACTTTTAATATCGGGGATTACATACCATTCTTGGCGTGGATGGATCTGCAAGGTCTCAAGCGACGCTTGAAGAACATGCATGTCATAATAGACAGTTTGTTAGAGAATATAATAGACGAACACGTTGCGCAGAGTGACCCCAACGTCGCTCAAGATCTCATAGATGTTTTGCTTGCAGCCTCTGCAGATAAAGATATGCAGCTCCAAATTACACGAGATAATATAAAGGCCGTCCTCTACGTATGTAAAATTGCATGTATTATGTTTCAATAGCAACTTTTAAATAATCTTGATATGATGTAGTGCAGTGATCAAGAAAATGTGATAGTTATTGATGTGTTCTTGATGATCGCAGGATGTGTTGGCCGCTGGCACGGACGCGACGGTTACCACCATAGAGTGGGGAATATCCGAATTGTTTCGTAATCCTCCAGTGCTGAAAAAGCTTCGGGACGAGCTGGAACGTGTAGTTGGAATGGAGCGAATGGTGCGTGAATCTGATCTTCCTCGTCTCGTTTATTTACAAGCTGTGGCCAAAGAAACGCTTCGATTCCATCCACCGGCGCCACTTCCTGTTCCTCACTTATGTGTGGAAACCTGCAAAGTTCTGGGCTATGAAATTCCCCAAAACACTAGCGTTTTCGTGAACGTCTGGGCAATCGGGAGGAACCCTAAGTCATGGGAGAATGCCGAAAGGTTCGTGCCGGAGAGATTCATGCAAGGTGGCTCCATGGATGAGAAAGTTCGTAACTTGGAGTGGATTCCGTTTGGAGCAGGCAGGAGAGGATGCCCCGGACAGCAGTTGGGAACGTTTGTTGTACAGCTTGCATTGGCGCAGCTAGTGCACTGTTTTGACTGGACGCTTCCTGGTGGCATGAATCTTCAAGAATTGGATATGACCGAAATAAACAGTGGACTTACAGTGCACAGGTCACAACATCTCTGGGCTATTCCGACTCCTCGTTTTCCAATGGTGCTGTAATTTCTATATAGACAGTACCAGTAGAACTTATATAAATAAAAATCTCTTATTATTGTATCCCATTGGCAAGTTACCGTCCCTGTCACTGGATATAAATTAGAATGCTTACATAAAAATTGGTGTGTTTCACGTGATAGTGTTCTCATGGTAGTGAGGCAGAGTATCATAGGTGATGAGATGGACTAGACATCTTATCTTAGTGGTGGCATGGTAGTGTGTTTCACATGATGTTTTATGCTCATGAGGCACAGTATCCTCGTCATGAAATGTTTTCTACTTTGTAATGAAATGTTTTCGATAAATTTAGATGTCAATATTCTTTTTTATGTACATTTTTTTATCCTGCTTTAGTAAATAAAGGTGTGCTTAGGGATTAGTAAGGTTGAGGTGTGATGTGATCAACTTGGAAAATATAATATTAGAATTAGTAAATTCAAATGTCATCAAATAGAAAATATCAAAAAATATGTGATATGTAAGCATTAATTTATTAGAATTAGTAATTTTAAATGTTATTTAATATAAAATATCAAAATATGTAATATGTAAGTATTAATTTATTAGAATTAGTAAATTTAAATGTCACAAAATATGTGATATATAAGTATTAATTTTGAATTAAAAGATAATAAGTATAGATTTATTTTAAATAATAATTTAAGAAAATATGTGATATGTAAGTATTAATTTTGAATAAAAAGATAATAAACATGGATGTATTTTAAAGATAATTTTATCAAATATTAAGGAAAAGTAAATTATCTAAGGTACAATTTTTCATATAGTTCTAAATTTTAGAAAAAAAATTGTATTTTAAAGAATTTGAGGTCTCTTTACTTTATCTTACTTCCACCTCATAAAAAAATATTGTTAGAGAAGATTATAACCCACTTACTAATTTTAAAATAGATGCTAATTTTTTCTTAAATTAGAAATTAAATAAATATATTACTAATAAATTATACAAATCTCTCTTAACTTAATAAACTAAATTCAAAATTATTCATAATATTAACTGAAAAGTAAAAAAAAATCCGTAAAATATAAATGATAATAAATAGAATTAAAATAAATTTATTTAATCTCAAAACTTTCAAACACAATAAAATTTATTTTCATAATAGTAATACTAAAACTTACACTAATTATAACAATAAATAATCATAAAATTTATTTCTAATAATGTGTGATGTTATATACATATTAACTCTATAAAAAATCAGACTATACATATATGATAAATACCTTTGTAGCCAATCTTTGTAGCTACTTATACTCATTTTTTTTTCAAAGAATTTTTTTTTTTTATATTTATTTTGAATAAAAAAAAGGATCGTACATTTTGAGAGTTCTTTCCAATCACAACAAAAATCTCTTACAAAATTCAAACAAAAAACTATTCCTTCTAACTTACTTGTCTAAGTGCTAACCCCAAAATATAAAACTTACAAAACAAACTTCTCAACTCCTACTCTACATAGAAGCCCATACAAGAGAGCTTATACATAAAACAAATACACAACTATAACTTTAATCTAAAGTAACCTATCCTTCCATCTAATATCACTTCTTTAAAGTAACCTATCCTTCCATCTAATATCACTTCTTGAAAGTACAAGGTGCCAAAATCACAATTAGCAACCAATTTTGACAGGTTGTCACCTCCTTTGCAAAAATCCTTTATATATGAATAAAAAACAATTGATTGAATAAGTTAATCAACCATTTTGTCCTCTTACACCAACTTTTTAAATAGACAACGTGCAAATTGTAATTATAAGATTTTATTTCTTCATAAAATATGAGGAGTTTTAATTGAGATTTTATTTATGATAACAAGAATATATTAAATTTCTTGATTTCATATTAATTTGATTAGTTATGATTTTAATAAATGAGATTTTATATTATATAAATATTAAAATAGTATATAAATTTGATTCATAATGTAATTAATTTAAATTTAGAGACCACTTATTTTTAAATATTTAAATATTTTTCACTTAAAATGTGATATATATATTTTTTAACTTACATGTGCCACTTTATAGAAAGCTCAGTGATTATTAATTCTTATAGTAGTATTTTTTTAAAAGAAACGTCATTAACTATTAATTAAATAGTATGTAACAGATCTTAAAAAATAAATATCATTATGTTAAATTTATTGTAAAGTTTCATGGCCAAGTTGGTCAAGGATGACTCTTATTGAAGAATTATTTGTTTTAATAATTAAATAGAAGAGGGCACCTATCAAAGGGAGACTCTTTTAAATGAGTGTTCACTGACCCACTAGGAGGAATGAGTAGTTGTAAAAGGCTGGTGACAAGTGACAACACTAGCATTTCAAAACATTAGTTGTTGTAGGAAGCATAATCCCTAAAAATGTGGTCATGTTCCCTGAGAGGGGGAACTGAGCTGGTGGCTCATTTAATTTCAAAACATCGAAAGACCTAGGAAATCTTATAAATACCATGAAATTGAGCAAGAGTCTCACTACTCATTTTGTTTTCAAGATAATGTACCTTGTGATTGCTGCAAACTAAAAAATTCAGGCACATAAGGAATTTGATGAGGGGATAGCTAAAGTGGAATTGTTAAGTTAAGTCTACTACTGAGTGCTGAGTTATAGAAAGTTGTTATGTGGGCTATTATTCAGTGATATTTGTCCTAACGGTTCTTTGAACATGCTCAGGGGTCCTAAGCAAGTGACTTTGGTTGCTTCAGGAAAAGGTTGGGTGGAACAGTCTCCTTTGGGCATTTGTCCCCTTCTGCATATTCTCTAGGTTCTAACTGTTATAGAATAAGGGAAACATTTTCCTCACGTTTGGAAAAGAACAAGGAGGCATGAGAGGAGGTGACCCTGTCGCCACTCTCGTCGTGCAAAGATTCAACCTGCATTCAACATTATGCATGGTTAAACATTATAATTTGCAACATATAACAAAATTGATGTAAGAAATGCATGCCATGGTAAAACCCTTACCTGGACAAATGAAGCCTAGTTTGAAGCTTGATGCTATGATCATTGGAATCTTCACAAGTCACCTACTCTATAAGAGAAAAGAGTTAGGGTTTTTCTTAGAAATTGAATTTGCATAGACAAAGAAACAATAAGTCGAAACTTACCAAAAAATTAATGCAAAGAGGGCCAGGGGTTGGCTCATGCTAAACACCCTTATTTCTCCATTTCCTACATAACAATGAAGAAACTATAAGTGAGAAATTTGCATACACCATTAATTAAAAAATAGTTTTAAATTGAGCAAAAGTGAAATGTGAAGGTTCTTACCTTGTTGGAGGCGTGAAGACTCGAAGACAGTCCTATCCCTTGTCTAAACATGACGAACTAGAAAGGACGAATCCATAATGGCGGCCTTACCATGGATAAAAACCTTCCATTAAACCTTAGAAGCAAGCTGACAGATTCTATTAACCAACTGTGCAAAGGATTGGGAAAAAATGCACACTGCAACCATGACTGGCAAATCTCTCTCCCATCAACCAATTATAGACCAAAAATAAATGCAAAAATGAAACCTTCAGACATAATAAACACCGCATTAAGACCATTGTCAAAACCTTCGCAGGATATCATGACAAATGGAGGGATGAGATCCCTCTAGGTCCCCATAATATGCATTAACACTTTCCATTAATGTTCCTGGATGTGTTTTCAACTCACAGCTAGGGCTGATTGAATTGTTGCATATCCCAAAAACAAATATCATGCGTTGGAACCCTTGTATCCCCCCCCATAATATGGTAAAACCATTTCATATAACAACAGCATATCATGTTCCATGGTGGTGGTTGGGATCATCACTATGGTGTTTATCACCATAGTCCCCAAACCACTTCTTCACCAAACGCTTAGCCCAAGCTTGTGTTAGGGATTTCATACTTCAACCATTTAATATAACTTTTGTTACCTTTACCACCTCATAGTGGAGGGTATGCTAGAACTATGATATAGTTTGCTAGGACTAAGCCATATCTTTTTAGGCTTAAAATCCCTAGCAAAACCATCTTTTAAATTAAGCATAGAAGTAGCAAAAACATAAGCTTAATAAGTGGCTATAGGGTCGTTGTCACCCATGTGCAAACACCATGTGAGGCATAACATGTGCATCCAACATTAAAATCAATATAAGTTACTTCACACGCATAATACTCATGACGACAATTTATTGCATGGTGCCACCAATTCATACATGTTACAACAACATAATCAGGTAATAGAATAAAAGAAAAAAAATATTTTCATTTTTAGGTTTGTGACAACTTGCTTCTTCTAAACACTTTTCTATCTTATCAATGTAAATTCCAAAAAAGGTAGGGAAGAGGGGGACAACTTGTTTAACCATCCAATATTACAATTTATATGTTGTCCACCCCTAATTATTCTTTAACTTGGCAATGACCTTTTTGTATAACCTTATCGCAACAGCTCTCAACACAAAAGGAACCTTAATCTCCTCTAGCCTATTCCACAGGTTATTTCTAGGAACTGTATCAAAAACTTTTCTAAAATCCACAAACCAACAAAATAGGTCAGACTTATTATTACAACATTCCTTTGCAATGATCATAAGTGTAACAAGGTGGTATGTGGTTGAATGATTCCCTCTAAAACCTACTTATCCTTTATCCCACTTACCTTCCATTTCTATCCATTCATTGATTATTCTTTTCTAAGATAATACCATCAAACATAGCTAAGAGAGGGATAATCATAATAGTCTGATAATTAGAGGGGTATTTTTTTCACCAATTTTGAAAATAAGAATAACAAGGCTGAGTTTAAGGTGTAGGAAACCCTTTTCTTGATCGCTAGAGTAAAGAGTTTGTGGATGTGCGGGATGAGGACAAGCCCTCCAATTTTTAATATTATCGCTTGGTAGCCTTAAATGTCTTTGGATTTTCCATTTTTGAAGCACTCAACCCCGAAATATATGTCCTAGCAAGAAAACTTCTTTCATTGTAAAAAGGGTTTGAATGTTATCTCTTATATATGCGTATTCATAAATCTTTTTAAGATGGGAATTCCAATATTTTAAAGTAATTTTGTTGTCTTCTTTGGTTCTGTGAGTTAGAATTTGCTTAAGAGTCACCTTGGAGAGGTGTAGGAGATTTTCCTTCCTTTTACTTATATAGTTCCTTTTTTTTCTTCTTTTAATTAAGATTTTGTAGTGATTTAAATCTTGTCCAATTTTATCGAATTTGTAGTAGATAGCTTAATTTATTTTCTCGCATCTTTACACTCTTGATGATACCAAGGGTTACTTCTACTATTGCTCGTTTTAGTTGAGGATTCAATAGAGAAATTATTAATGGATGATGAGAGAATTGGAGCAAAATTATGGTAGACATTTTCTATATTCCTCATACTAGATAAAATAAATAGCTCTTTTTTTAGATCATGGGGAAAAATGGCAGCTTTATTTTTAACGAAGATGGGTGCTTTTGGTAATGATAGTTTTCCTCCTTCGGATCGCTGTGCATGCAAATATTGAGAGTTATAATTAAAGGTCTGTGATCATATTCAAGCTCATGGTAGTTGAATATGTTGAAATCTATTAATTTGTTATATAGAGGGATATCATATATAACATAATATACAACACTACTTCCAAGCTCATGGATGCAAGCCATCCGGCTAGAGTTTGGCGATTTTGTGAGATCGTTGCAAATGATAAGATCTTGAGCACTACAAAATTTGACCAGCTCAGAACTAAATAGTTTTTCACCTAGATCTTCAAAACTTCTTTTGTGAGTGTTAGCTAGCTGAAGGTCTTTGTCTAAGCAAAAAGTATTAGGGTCGGAATAGTTGCTTAAAAGAATAGCTTGGTTACTAGAATTTCGAGCATTGAAGTCACCCATCAAAGGGATATTCCTTTCTTCCTTAAACTAGAAATACCATGTTCTAAACCATTATAAGGACATCTTTTATCTAATTTGGTTTTTTTGATAGAAGTTTGAATTAATAGGGGCACAATAACATATGATGTAGGTCTTTTCATCATTAATGTATGTAATCTCTATCCAAAAACATTGGTTATAAGAGTCTTTCTTATAAAGCCTAACACGTCCCTTGGTCAATATAGAATAAATGTTTATATATATATATATATATAATGTATTTATGTCAAATATGTCTTGTATGACTTTAAAGTTAATAATATTTCATATCAAATTTTGTATTCACTTTTTAAAAGTTAAAAGTATTTTATCTATTAATATTTTATTTATTAATATTTGTATACAAATTAATTAAATATAACAAATAGATATATATATATATGATATACTTCTATAGTTTATAATATATACAGGATACACCATCAATCAATTATATACGATTAATATTATTGAGATATCCATAACGTTAACATTATTAAAAGTTATTTATCATTTAAATTTAATTAATATATAAATATAATTAATATTATACAAATTAATTAAATATAACAAATACATTTTATAATAATTAATATTATTAAGATATCCATAGTTCATTTACCCATAAGATTAACATTATTAAAACCTTATTTATCATTTAAATTTAACTAATATATAAATATAATTAATATTAAAAACAAATTAATTAAAAAAACAAATAAATATAATATAATTTTATAGTTTATACCCATACACCCTCAATAACGAATAGTAATAAAATATTCATAATTCATTTACTTATAACATTAATATTATAAAATTTTTATTTATCATCTAAATTTAATCAACATATAATTTTTTAAAAATAGAAAAACACAATGTTTTAATTAATCACAATATGAATGAAATAACAACTAGTTATGATAATGTAACTAGTTTAATAAATCAACGATATAGAAAACGAAGTATTAAATCATTTTGAAGCATATCATATATCAAGTAATCAAGTATTAAATGGCTTTGAAGCATATCACATAAAGTAACTCAAATTAAGATACTTATAATTTTGATAAATAGTATTGATTTATTAAATATATTAATATTAATATTATTAATTTGTTTTTGTTAATTATTAATATATATATATATATTTAACTAAGTTAATAGGCTTTAATATTTTAGAATTTTACAGTGAACTATTGATTAGGACTAGGATGAGATAAGTGTATTGTTAGTCCATGAATGGATAACCAACACTTTATGGGAGACAACTACATGATTCTGAGATTGGGGTGGATTGAGATGCAGTTACCAACCACAAATTCAGTGGTGGTGCTAGTAATTAACAATATTATGTTGAAATTTTAATTTTAATTATCATTTCTCCTTTTTACTTAATTTTCTATAAATAAAATAATAATAAAACTAAATATAATCAAAACAAAAATTCCAAATATCACACAATATCTATGTCCCACAAGTTTCTAAAACATGGGAAAGTTGGGAAAATGGGTACAAGTATCTAGCAGTTTCCTCCAAATTTACTAGAAATGAGATTGGAAAAGACAATAATATATATATATATATATATATAGTGATTAAAAACACATTGAGAAGAGAAAAAACATAGAGAAGATTACCATCCACACCATTGATTATATAAGGTAGACTCTTTTTAAAGTGATAACTTCTAAAAGTTCTGAGGTGGATAATTACATTTATTATTGATTAGTGGCAATTCGAAGTAGGGACAAGTGAATACTCTAGCAAGAGCAGTAGAGATCTTGCCCCACCTTGACATGATAGGACAAAATGAACTTTTACTCCAACTTAGGTTTTTAGAGAAAAAATTCTGAGTCAACCATATATATGTATTATTGGGAGGAAATGTGGCCATGATGAATGTGTGGAAGCTCCACCTAATCCCCATTTTAGAGGGTAAAAGTTCCAAGTAAATTCTCAACCATGACAACAATCAGGAAATAAATTCTAAATCATAAAAAAACCATAAAAAATTATTCCTACTAGATTTCGAAAGTTTACTATAAATCCCCAAATTCAATGGAATGTCCAAACTTCAAGAATGAATTCTCTCAAAGCGGAGAAAAGTTTCCATGCAACATATCATTATACACCATTTACTTAAAACATAACAAAATCCTTATGCTCCATATATCATTCGTAGCATGCGGGATGCTCAAGTTTTTGTTTGGTCAATTAATATACCCGAGCATATTTTGGTTATCTAAGGATTTCAGGTTGTGCGATTAGGTCTTTTGCAAAATGAACGACATAAAGAGAAAAAGAGCGCAATTCGTCCTTGCGTTGGTTCACTTGGTTCCCTTTGTAGGGCGTGTTCTGCTTAGGATTTTGGATTAGAGTCCCTAATTTACTTATGTGATAAGTACAATGATTTTAAAGCTCAAAAAAATATTATATAATATCATTAAGTATTTATGTTTTATATATTATAAAAATAAATAAATGTCAACAAAAAAACAAGTTATCATTAAATGCATCCATATATAATATATAAATGTAATAACAAGTTATTAATAAATTCATCTATGTATTATATAGATAATAAAAGCAGTTAAATGGGGAAGTCCATATATAATATATAAATGTAATAACAAGTTATTAATAAATGCATCTATGTATTATATAGATAATAAACGCAGTTAAATGGGCTTCTCTCGGTTAAAAGTCAAATAAAAGGCTCTGTCATTTTTTAAGTAAAATGGAAATATATTAGAAAAAACAGTTAAATGTCAGCTACTAAAAACAAATTATCAACAAATGTAAACATTATTATTTATGTATATATATATATAAGAAAAGCAATTAAATAGACTTCTCATACTTTTCGTTCAAAATTAAAATAAGAAAAAATGTTGTCTTTCTTTTTATAGAAAATACATGAAAAGCACTCAAAATATCTCACCCTTGTCAAAATTTCATTAGCGAATAAGGTGGCTACATTCAAGCCCTTACTTGTGAACCATCAATTGCACAAGTACTCGTCTCTATAGCCCCAAGGGTTAGCTCAATTGGTAAGATGTGCGTACACTCTCTAGGTTCGGGGGAGGTCACGGGTTCGAGCCTTGAGTCCTCTGGGGTAGGCCTTCTGCTAGGATGGCCGGCGAGCAGTTTACCACCTCTACCATCCATGAATATGGGAAAGTATTGCCGAGTTTCCCGTAGATCTTTCCATCTAAAAAAAAGTACTCTTGCCTCTCAAAAAGTGTTATGTTTTTCAATGATGGATATAACACTTACAACAAAGCAAAGTTGCACAATATTGTCTCCACGCTTAGATTGTGCCTTAGTAATAAGCCTGCAAAAACCCTACGCATAACCCGTGCTTCCATATGAAGCCAACTTGTCACCAATCCCGCCAACCTCAAGGCTAATCGAAATGCTTAAGAACCAACGTTTCGCATTCTATCATCAAAACATATGATAATTGTTTTCAACGCAATTATAAGTTTTTGGTCCACTTAGACAAATACCAATTAAGCTACTAGATATAATCCGGAAGGGATAAAATTTGACGGGTAAATGCCCGTTATGGGTCAATTTACCCGTCAAATACAACTAAGATTTTACTGAGACCGTCAAAATCTGGCTTAATATACAGAAAATGTTTCATACGGGCAATTTCGATGGGTGTCCGCCATTTGAAATTCTAACCCTGATTCCGGGGACGTGAGGCAATACGAAACAGTGGAGTAGCAGATTGCATTCTGTATTTTGTGAAAAATGGCAAATGTGTTGAGATCTGATATGGATTGCCTTGAATTTTATGTTAAATTCGCGATAGCTTTGCTTATGTTGCTAGGAGTTTGGAGCTTCATCGTCAGATGGAGAAATAGGAGGATGCCCCCAGGTCCCTTCCTTTTACCCATAATCGAAAACCTTCACATGCTGGGAGAGATTCCACACCAAGCGCTGACATCTCTTTCTCTGAAATTTGGACCTCTCATGTCTCTCCTCCTTGGCTCTTCTCACATGTTAGTCATCTCTTCTCCTGAAATAGCTAAGGAGTTTGTTAAGATTCATGACCTACTTTTCGCTAGCAGACCTTTGTTTGTGGCCGCCAAGTATTTGTGGTATGATTCTACCAACATAGGGTTTTCTCCATATGGTCCTTACTGGAAAAAAATGAGTAAGTTGTGTGTTTCACATTTGCTGAGCTCGAAGTGCTTTGTAATGTCCCCAAAAATTGAAAATAAAAATAAAATTAATAGGCTAGTAAAAAACTACCCAGAGGGGATCATTATTACTCATGCAGAATTACATGCGCTACTTAACTTTTGATTCAGAAACTGCTCATACTGTCTTGTTAATCTCTTATCCATTCAGTGATTATTAGTTCGTTTACTTCTTATGTCTTAAATCTATTATTTAAACTATTTGTACATCTTAGTTATTACTCTCGGCGAGTTAGTGAATTGTATAGTTCATTGATTTACTTATGCACATGTGTTCTTTGTTTACTAAGTATAAACTAACTTAACTTTGTTGATGGGAATAAAGCAGTGGAGTGGTGGGACTAGTTCTCCCATGACAATCTGAGACGTAAGGTATTACTTGGTTACACAGGCTTACTTAGTTCAATCGAACTAAGGCACCTTTCTCTTTTGTTTACAGAGTCCATTACTTGTGATGGGATTGGATGTATAGTGTGTTGACAACCTTGGTCATTGATAACCTGCTGCTAGTTATTACGTTGCCTATCAACTTGGTTTTTCAAACTTGGTAAGTGTCGTTATCGTCAATTTAGCCATTACGGATAAATTCCCTGTACATTGATTATTCTTCATTAAGGTCTAAAATTCGTCATTTTTAGATGTCATTAATATCTTTTCGTGCTATTTATATTTTTACTATATATTCTTTTTAACTTTTCCTATGCTCTTTTATTGGTAGGTTATTAATGGTTTGAGAGTAGAACTTTGGATTTGATAATCCGAGAGATTTACATGGCATACCTTGTATGCCATGGTGCTGAAGCCTAAACACCTTAACACTATGATATTAAACCCTTGGTATTAAACCCTAAGCTCTAAACCTATGGACTAAACCTTATCTACATTCCTAAGCAAGGGTCTTAAAATTTGAACTAGCGCAACCTATGACTAAGTATTATGGTAATGCTATCATAGTGCAAGCTTTGTAATGTGATAACATTGATGTTTAATGTTTGGGGTGACATAGTATGGTATAAACCATATGTTCCAGGGTTTAAGCGATGGTATGAAGGGTGGTGATAATCGATACTTTGTAACAAGTCATGACTATGGGATTGGGTTTGTGGAAATGTTAATGGACTCCATCCTAGTGCATTTAATGCTTGTGGGAAAGCATGACAGCCTTCCCCTTAGGCTTGGCACACGATGGATGTGTATTTCATTTGACATTTGGGTTTTCGTTGTTTGGCTCTATGCAGAGGTATGGCCATGGAGGTGACCTACATCTTTTGAAGGTAATCCCACGTGAACTTACAAGCCTACACATTATTTGGTTTACAGTTTGAAATAAATGGCATACTCCTCATCCCCATTTGGTTGTTGCTTGCAGGTACTGAAAGGGATGGAGGGCAGTGTGGCTACAACACAGTTGGCTTCGAGCGTTGCATTCGTGGGCATAGTAAGCCTGCTCATCGAGCTTATGCTTGTCACCCTTCAATCTTGTGGCAGAGCTATGTTTCGACTGGTTATTTGGTTGGGGTTTGATGCTGTAGCGAGATCAATTTCACCTTTAGGATTTGAATACAAACTTGGTTATTTTTAAAATGGAGGTGTTATGCCATAATTTGTTTCTTAGGCCATTTGGCTCTGTGTAATCTAATTTTGGTTATGTAACTCATTACTGTTTTGGTTTTGGGATTTTAAAGCCATGGGCTACACCATTGCAAGCAATGGTGCCATATCCCATTGGCGCGCCTGTGTAAAACCTTGCTCTCGACCTTTAATAGCGACTGTGTACATACATTTGGGAAACTCTATGTAAATAGATGTAAGCATTGGTTTTTATATCAATTGTAAAGGTTTATGGTGTATGCAATTTTCTCCTGCGTTTTTATCTAGCTTTGTAATTAAATAAGTTAGGGTTTTTAATGGGCAGAGGAATACGCCTTACCGGATGCTCTGTGTGTAATTGATGTTGATTAGTTTGTTAAATGTAAATTTTGATCGCATGGGTGAAGGCCATGCCGTCAATGGCATGAGCCTTCCCACAGTGCTGTGATAGCTTGTATTTTCATTGTTTACAACATCTGGTTCTTATGTGATAATTGGACTGTGTTTTAAAACGTTATTTGACTTTGGTCGTGACTCATGTGAGAACTGCGTATTAAAATGTTAGTGGGTTTCGTGGAAGGTAGGGTATGTAGACCCTCGATGGCACTCGTTGTTTTTTTTATAACTTGGACTCTATATTAAAACGTTTAGCGACCGAGTTCGTGCTGTAGCTAGAGTCTTACGACCTCTCTGCTAGCATATGCATTTTAATTATATGGCAATGGTGTGAGTCGTGGTCTGTGTGATTAATATTGTGTGGTTAGATTTGGTAAATTGGGTCGTGGCTGGTGACTGAGCATACAACCTTCGTCGTTTTGGGCCGGCAATTTCAAACTGTGAAATAATTTATAAGAAATAATATAAATGGTAATAGGAATTTAATTTATGGATTTGGTTATGCGTTTTGATTATGGTGATGATTTATGTTACGATTCTTATTGTGGATTTTAATTTTGCTTATGAAATGAAGTTGTAACCTATGAGGGTCGATACCACGACCTCTATTTATTAAATATGGCCTTTGTTTATTAATACAGGGTTGTATGAAATGTTACTTGAGGAAACTTTTAGATGGATATTTAAGATGGATCTTCTATGGGACTATTAAAAATATAATGCCTATGAATTATGATGTTTTAATATATATGTTAAGATTGTAGGATTTATAGTAGAGTCTTGATCACGGGGACTTCACTTAGTGAACCTCTCACATAGCACGTGCGATCGTGGGATATTAAAGAATACCCTTAATTTCGAGAGATATTGACCCAAACTCTTTTTGTTGAAACCCCCTCCCAATACTTGAAACCTCCTCCCCACCCCTTTTTATACCTCGATCCTTATAAACCACCCTACCCACCCCCACTTGAAACCCCTCACCCCCCCAATACCTACAATATATTGGTTCAATTTTTTATCATTTTAAAACCCGCAATATGAACTAACGTGATAGGATATTGGCCAACAAGTGAAGCCCCCGTGGTCTTGATAAGGACCACATGGATGGTCACGATATTACTATGATTATTATTAATGTTGTTTTATTTAAGTGGAATATTTTTAATATAATTTGTAATATGGTTACAGACCTTGAAAGGTCTTGGATGGGTTATTTAATTTTTAGAAATAAATGCATAGATAGTTTTATAGAGATTTATACCTGATAGTCTTTCTTATATGTATATATAATAATTTTATAAAATAGTTTTGGTGATCAGTAATACCCTAGGGTATCTATATAGTATATTTACTTCTTTAAACTTACTCCTACGGTTAAATCTACTATAATATGAAACACATGTCTCTGCTGACAAATGTAATATGTTAGTAGAGATATAAGTAATAGGTGAACATTTAAATAGCAGGTCTAGATCGACCTAGTCTACAGTATTAATTTCTGAATATGAAAATGAATACAGAACACAAATTTTAAACATGGGGACCTAACTAAATACAACCTATGATAATATTTCCCATCCTAGGAATATTGAAGAGAAATAAGGATCGTAGCAAAATATAGGCATAACATCAATTACCTAGGGTTAGTAAAATATATAGAAGCTTTTACATAAAGCAGTCAACATTTTACCCTAGAAATGAAATTTGACATACTAAGAATTCGTACCTGTGATTTATCTTCCTGAAGCTCCTTTAATGGCTGCACCTGCACACTTTTCAAATAACCAACATTATCAATTTAAGACAGATCTGTCGTCTGATTTTGATGACCAAATCACTTGGGAACTACCACGTTCCTCTCAACCATGACCCGGAACCGTTCCTGGTTCTACTCTGGATCCCCCCGAGCTGGACTCCAACATGCAAGTAGCTTAGAGCTCCTAAGGTAGGGTTTCCTAACCGGTATTCAGTTCTCAATCAGTCCTCTTTTCCTTGCAGGAGAAAGTTCTCCAAGAAAACACTGAGAGCAAAAACAGGCAAAATAATAATTCCTTAAGAGAAAAATCAGAACCCTAAGCCTTTTCTTAGCTTGAGACTTTATAGGAAGAATTTTCAGTCAAAGGGGTAGTTAAATCAAGAAACCCTTGATTTCTTGATTTAACCCTTTTTAATTTACTAGGGTAATTTTCAATTCTTAACCTAGGAACTTTTAACTAGTTCCTAGTTAGTCTTTCATAGTTATTTCACTATTTATTTATCTTTTAATAATAAATAATAATTGGTGGAGCTTCTCTTCTTTCTTTATTCAATTATATAATTAATCATAATTAATTCTTTATACATACTATGTATAAAATACCATGTTAACATTTGTCTTCAAGCATCATGTATCATGATCCCTAGACTTAACGACACATCCTTATGAAGGTCAACTAGATAGACGGCTCATGTTTACTAGGCTAGGTAACTCTAAACATCCTTGCATGTTGGATTTCCCTCATATAAGGTGGTAGCTCTTCAGTATTTTGATGAGAATACATAATTCAAAATTTTCATTTAATCACTTATAAATAAGTATGATGATGATCAATATTTTTCTCGAGCCGTTTTTGCTTGGAAGTTATTAAATTCTTTTCAGTAACCCCTAGCGCTTACCAGAGCCCATACTCAACACCTATAGTAGGGAGTTACAAACATAATGCAATTCCAGAGCTTTCGCTCAACACTAAATGCTAGGATGTACTTGTACGATACATCTAGGGATACAATGGCCAAAGATCCGATGCCCTAGAGCTTATGCTCAACATCAAAATGGAATGATCCAAATCTTATGCCCAACATTTCCAATCATATTTTCATGTGTTCAAGAGCTTTATGCTCAACACAAATCATCTCATCGATCTTGTGCTTCAGGGTCCACACCCAACACAAAACATTTCATCAATCATGTGCTTCAGGGTCCACGCCCAACACAAAACATATACATACATATATATCATCAAGAATTGGCTTACGCCCAATATACAAAACAAATCATCATGTTCATATGCAGTGGGGTCTTTGACCCAAAAATAAAACATCAATATAATCATCATGATCAATAGGCTCATGCCTCTAAATGGTAGGTCCAAAATTCAGGACATTACATCCCTCCCACTTAGTACAACACTATCCCTGGTGTTCTAGGGACTCTGAATGTTATCATGAAACAAGGCGGGGTAAGCCTTTCTCATGGTAGCCTCATTCTCCCAGGTAGTGTCATCTACCTCAAATTTCTTCCACCGCACTTTCAATTGGACTATAGTGTGCTTCCGAAGATGAACTTCTCTCTTGTCCAATATATGCAAAGGCTCAGGGGAAAATTCCCCCTCAGGTTCCACCTGTAATAAGGACCAATCAATGACATGCTTACTATCATAAACATATTTCTTTAATAAAGATGCATGGAAAACAATATGAACTCTTACGTGTGTAAGTAATGCTAGTTCATAATCCATTGGTCCTTTCTTGGCCAAAATTTCAAAAGGTCCACAAAACCTAGGTGCCAACTTACCACACCTACCCAAGCTCAATGAGCTTCGTTTTGCTTTCACTTTTAATTAGACATACTCACCTACTTGATAGTCTTTATCTTTTCTTTTCTTATCCGCATAACTTTTCTGGCAGTCTTGTGCCTCTTTAAGGTTTCCCTGGACCTTGGTAAATAACCATTCCAAGTCCAATAACAGGTCAGGCCCTAACATGAGCTGATCCACTTGACCGTCCCAAGTAACTGGGGTCCTACACTTCTGCCCATAGAGTACCTCGAAAGGACTCATCTTGGAGGAAGCTTGATACCTATTGTTGTATGCAAACTCTGCAAGGTGCAGATCATCCTCCCACTTGGTGGGGTTGTTCATGACATACATTCAAAGCATGTCTTCTACTATTTGGTTTACTCTTTCAGTCTGCCCATCCGTCTGCGGGTGATAAGCAGTGCGAAAGTTCAGCTCCGTCTCTAATCCAGAGAATAAATATCTCCAAAAGTTTCCTGTAAACTTAACATCTCGATCCGAGATAATTGCTTTGGGTATCCCATGCAATCTGAATATCTATTTTAGGAAGATATCAACAATGCTCATGGCCTTGTAGGTCGATTTCATGGGAATGAAATGTGTCACCTTTGAGAACTTCTTAATGACTATGAATATGGAATCATTTTGCTTTTTTCTTTTTGGTAAGCCAGTAATAAAATCCATACTTATAATCTCTCATTTCCATTCCAGAATGGGAAATGGCTATAGAAATCCTGAAGGATGCTGGTGATCAGCTTTAACTAGCTGGCATTCTTGACATTTCGTAATAAACATTGCAATGTTGGCCTTTAACTTGGGCCAGAAAAAGTGTCTCTTAACGGCAGATATCATCTTTTGATATCCCGGGTGCCCCAAGTAGGGTTCCATATGAAATTCTATGAGAATGCTAGACTGAATGTCCCCTCCACCTGGAACATACAATCTATCCTTGGACCATAGTACTCCAAAGTCATCCACCTTGTATTCCTTATGTTGTTGAAACAATCGGTCCTCCTGGACCGCCTTGAGGATTTCCACATAGAACGGGTCAACCTTGTTGGCCGTTCTAATATTCTCATGCAAATCTGCATCAGTTTGACTCAAGGTAACCTCATATATCATATGAGTTCATTGTCTCAAAGCATTGGCAACTTTTTTCTCTTTTCCCTTAATATACTTTAGTTCAAAGTGATACTTAGGAAAGGAGAGGAAACCATCTGACTTGCCTCGCATTCAGATCGAGTTGATCGAAAAAATATTTTAGACTCATATTGTCAATCTTTAGAAGGAACTTTCTTCCCATGAGGTAGTGCCTCCACATCTTCAGAGCGTGGATAATGGCAGCTAGCTCAAGATCGTGTGTGGGATAATTATGCTCATGCTCTTTTAATTTCAATGATTCATAATAGATCACATGGTTTTTTTGCAAGAGGACTCCTCCAATTCCTTCCTTGCTTGCATCCGTGCATACAACGAAATCCCCATCGAGATTTGCAATCCGCAACACTGGTGCGGTCATCAAAAGCTACTTAAGCTTTCGAAAACTTTCTTCACACTTGTCAGTCCATAAGAACTTGTTTGCTTTCTTCTGTAAAGTCATCATGGGGCAAGCGATTCTAGAGAAGTTGTCAATGAAATTTTGATAATACCTGGCTAAACCCAAAAATGACCTAATGTTAGTGACACTAGTCGGGGTAGGCCAATCCTTTATGGCTCGAATATTTTCTGGGTCCACAACTATTGCTGACTCGGATATGATGTGACCTAGGTACTATATTTGTGGTTTGTAAAAATAACATTTACTAAACTTGGCATAGAGCTAGTGTTCTCTCAACACTCGAAGTATTGTGCGAAGGTGTTCTTCGTGTTTTTCTTTACTCTTGGAATAAACCAGAATGTCGTCAATAAAGACTAGTACAAACTTATCCGGATACTTACTGAATATGCTATTCATCATACATATAAATTTTTCGGGTGCATTAGTCAACCCGAATGACATCACTACAAACTCGTAGTGCCCGTACCTCATACGAAAAGCGGTCTTGGGAATATCTTCGTCTTGGATCTGTACCTGATGGTACCTGGATTACAGGTCAATATTCGAAAATATTTTGGCTCCTCCAACCTGGTCGAACAAATCATCAATCCTGGGGAGTGGGTAGCGGTTCTTTATAGTCATTTGGTTCAACTGATGGTAATCAATGCACATCTGCATCATACTGTCCTTTTTATTTATGAACAAAATCGGTGCTCCCCAATGGGGACACACTGGGTCAGATATACCCTTTGTCTATTAACTCTTACAACTGCAGTTTGAGTTCTGCCAATTTTGGTGCACCATGCAGTAAGGGAATTTGGAGGCCAGAACTGATCCTGGGGTCAGTTCAATGGAAAAGTCTAGGTCTCATTTCGAAGGTAATCCGGGGATTTCCTCGGGAAATGCGTCCTTGAATTTTTCAAGAATGGGGAAGTATTTTATGCGTTTTTCTCTATCCGACTCTACATCTCGGATGGTCACTGCAAATAACTTGCAGCCCTTCCTAACACACTTCTTCACTTCTAAGGTAGGGATTTGTCTTACAGAAACTTTCTTGGGGATGCCTTGAACCTTCACTTGGTTCCCTTGGCTATCAGTACATAAGATAGACTTGTGTAGACAATCGAGCATGACATGGTGTTGTTCCAACCAGTCCATGCCGATAAGAATATCGTACAATCCTAAAGGTAGGATGTTCAGGTTTACCTTAGTAAGGAAACCATTCAGGTTTACTTCACATTCTTTAACAATTTCTGAAACCTTCTGTTTCATATCAGTGGCTAACTGTACCAGCCAAGGTTTATCATGCTTTACTTTTTCTAACTTGCATAAATAAACAATCTTAGGTTAAACATAGCTCCAGCAAGCACCGAGATCAATAAGTATTGAAACAGAGGTGTTCAAGATCTTACCTTTGATCTCAACCATTGTAGATTGATGGTCCGCCTGTCGGCCATCTAACGCTGCATAGATTCACGAGGTTCCTGCTATATCCTCAATGGTAGATTCTTCTTGTAGGTTATGCAAGACTCCATTGTTCTTGTTCTTACAATCTCGGGCATAATGCGTCCCATTGCATTTTCAGCACTTGATCGCTAGAGGGATAGCATTGGCTCCACTTTCCACTTGCTTATTACCATTAGGAGCTGGTACATAAGGTTTTGTACTTGGTCTATTAAAGTTCCTGTTCACTTGAAAGCTGTTATTTTTCTTTCTATAAGGCTGCGGGTTCGTCCCGGGTTTGCGGTTATCAAAAAAGTTTCTAGACTTTTCTCTTTTTTGGTTCTTGTTTTCTTGCTGTAACTTCCCATGCTCATAGTAGAGTCTGGCCTTGTGTAGTGTAGTATCCAGGGTATTTGGCATGTTGAATTCAATCCTGTCCCGAAAACTGGGAGGAAGACATCCTAGGAACTGCTGGATCTTCACCTTCTCTTCTTTAATATACAATACATAATGCAACAGATCTAGAAATCTGTTTATAAATGCGTCCATAGTCATGGACTCCATGGACAATTCATGGAAATATTTTACCTTGAGGTCAAAGAACATTTCCGACATGTATTTTTCTTGGAAAATCTTTCGAAAGTTTTCCCAGCTTATTTCTTGCAGCTCATATTTCTTCATGTGCTTTAAATCTCTCCACCATCTTGTTTCCTTACCATTCAGGTTGTGGATGGCAAGCCTAGCATGCATCACACTTGAATAGTTATGAACCAGGAAATACTTACTCATTCCCAATAACCATTCTTCATCCTTTTCTCCTGTATTTACTTCACCTTCATAGGTCGAGGCTCTTATTTTTCGAAACTCCCCCTGAAGACTGTCATCACTTCTTTTCCTCTTTTTACGTGGAGAAAGTGAGTCATTACTAGCAGGACGGTGATGATCTCCTTTTGTTTCTTTAGTGTGTATGGTTCTCTTTTTGATATGTTGGTGGACTAGGTAGGTTTACCTTGTAGGCTCCCTCCCGTCACATTTATAGCTTGATGTTCCTTTCTTTCATTTAGACTGTCTTCTTTGAAACTCTTTAGTTCAACTTGAAGACTATGCAAGGTTTTCAGCACATCAGAGTTTAGCTCGACCACCAAGTTCAATTTTGGAGTGGGGGTGGTCATTTCTTTCTGCCGACTATTTTCTCTCTCAATGTTCATAAACTAAACAACGCTGTAAAAATTCTCCTGTGACACAATTTTTTTTAATAGAAGCGAAAATTTCTGTTCGTAACAAAATTTACTCATCATACTTTATTTTCTCTGCGTGAATGCGTGGTGCACCCATAAGTCTCTCATTATTGAAACTGGTTCTGTTACCACTCATAATGTCCCCAAAATTTGAAAATAAAAAAAATTAATAGGCTAGTAAAAAACTACCCAGAGGGGATCATTATTACTCATGCAGAATTACATGTGCTACTTAACTTTCGATCTCTTAATAAACTACTCATACTGTCTTGTTAATCTCTTATCCATCATAGTGATTATTAGTTCGTTTACTTCTTGTGTCTTAATTCTGTTATTTAAACTATTTGTACATCTTAGTTATTACTGTCGTTAGTGAATTGTATAGTTCATTGATTTACTTATGCACATGTGTTCTTTGTTTATTAAGTATAAACTAACTTAATTTTGCTGATGGGAATAAAGTGGTGGAGTGGTGGGACTAGTTCTTCCATGACGATCTGATAGGTAAGGTATTACTTGGTTACGCAGGCTTACTTAGTTCAATCGAACTAAGGCACCTTTCTCTTTTGTTTACGTAGTCTAGTGCTTGTGATGGGATTAGATGTATAGTTTGTTGACAACCTTGGTCATCGATAACCTGCTACTAGTTATTACGTTGCCTATCGACTTGGTTTTTCAAACTTGGTAAGTGTCGTTATCATCAATTTAGCCATTATGACCAAATTTCCTGTACATTGATTATTCTTCATTATGGTCTTAAATTCCTCATTTTTAGAAGCCATTAATATCTTTTCGTGCTATGTATATTTTTACTATATATTGTTTTTAACTTTTCCTATGCTCTTTTACTAGCAAGTTATTAATGGTTTGAGAGAAGAACTTTGGATTTGATAATCCGAGAGATTTACATGGCATACATTGTATTGCATGGTGCTTAAGCCTAAACACCTTAACACTATGATATTAAACCCTTGGTATTAAACCCTAAGCTCTAAACCTATGGACTAAACCTTATCTACATTCCTAAGCAAGGGTCTTAAACTTTGAACTAGCGCAACCTATGACTAAGTATTATGGTAATGCTATCATAGTGAAAGCTTTGTAATGTGATAACATTGATGTTTAACGTTTGGGGTGACATAGTATATGGTACAAACCATATGTTCCAGGTTTTAAGTGATGGTATGAAGGGTGGTGATAATCGATACTTTGTAACAAGTCATGACTATGGGAGTGGGTTTGTGGAAACGTTACAGGACTCCGGTGCATTTAATGCTTATGGGAAAGCATGACAACCTTCCCCTTAGGCTTGGCTCACGATGGATGTGTATTGCATTTGACATTTGGGGTTTTTTTGTTTGGCTCTACGCAGAGGTATGGCCATGGAGGAGACCTACAACTTGTGAAGGTAAGCCCACGTGAACTTACAAGCCTGCACATTATTTGGATTACGGTTTGAAAGAAATGGCATACTCCTCATCCCCATTTGGTTTTTGCTTGTAGGTAACGAAAGGGATGGAGGGCAGTGTGGCTACAACACAGTTGGTTCCCAGCATTGCATTCATGGCCATGGTAAGCCTGCTCATCAAGCTTATGCTTGTCACCCTTCAATCATGTGGTAGGGCTATGTTTCGACTGGTTATTTGGTTGGGGTTTGATGCTTTAGCAAAATAATTTTCGTCTTTGGGCTTTGAATACAGACTTGGTTATTTTTAAAATGGAGGCGTTATGCCATAATTTTTTTCTTGGGCCATTCAGCTCCGTGTAATCTTCTTTTGGTTATGTAACTCATTAAAGTTTTTGTTTTGGGATTTTAAAGCCATGGGCTGCACCATTGCAAGCAAAGGTGCCATAGAAAATTGGCACGCCTATGTAAAACCTTGCTCTCGGCCTTTAATGGTGACTGTGTACATACATTTGGGAAACTTTGTGTAAATAGATGTAAGCGTTGGTTTTTATATCAATTGTAAATGTTTATGGTGTATGCTATTTCCTCCTATGTTTTTATCTATCTATGTAATCAAATAAGTTGGGGTTTTTAATGGGAAGAGGCATACGCCTTACCGGATGCTCTTTGTGTAATTGTTGTTGATTAGTTTGATAAATGTAAATTTCAACCACGTGGGTGAAGGCCATGCCATTAATGGCATGATCCTTCCCACAGTGTTGCAATAGTTTGTATTTTCATTGTTTACGGCATCTGGTTCTTATGTGATAATTGGACTGTGTTTTAAAACGTTATTTGACTTTGGTCGTGACTTATGTGAGAACTGTGTATTAAAATGTTAGTGGGTTTCGTGGAGGCCAGGGTACGCAGACCCTCGATGGCACTCATTGCTTTTTTTATAACTTGGACTCTGTATTAAAAATTTTAGCGGTCAAGGTCGTGCTGTAGCTAGAGTCTTATGACTTCTTTGCTAGCGTAGGCATTTTAATTATATGGAAATGGTGTGAGTCGTGGCCTATGTGATTAATACTATGTGGTTAGATTTGGTAAATTGGGTCGTGGTTGGTGACTAAGCATACGACCTTCGTCGTTTTGGGCCAGGGCAATTTCAAATTGTGAAATATTTTATAAGAAATAATAAAAATGGTAATAGGAATTTACTTTATGGATTTGGTTATGCGTTTTGATTATGGTGATGATTTATGTTACGGTTCTTATTGCGGATTTTAATTTTGATTATGAAATGAAGTTGTAACCTGTGAGGGTCGATACCACGACCTCTGTTTATTAAATACAACCTTTGTTTATTAATACAGAGTTGTATGAAATGTTACTTGAGGAAAATTTTAGATGGATATTTCAGATGGATCTTGTATGGGACTATTAAAAATATAATGCCTGTGAACTATGGTGTTTTAATATAGATGTTAAGACTATAGGTTTTATAGTAGAGTCTTGATAAGGACCACATGGATGGTCATGATATCCCTCTGATTATTATTAATGTTGTTTTATTTATGTGGAATATTTTTAATGTAATTTGTAATATGGTTACAGACCTTGAAAGGTCTTGGATGGGTTATTTAATTTTTAGAAATAAATGCACAGATAGTTTTTATAGAGATTTATACCTGATAGTCTTACTTATATGTATATATAATTATTTTATAAAATAGTTTTGGTGATCAGTAATAGCCTAGGGTATCTATATAGTATATTTACTTCTTTAAACTTACTCCTACAGTTAAATCTACTATAATCTGAAACACATGTCTCTACTGACAAATGTAATATGTCAGTAGAGATATAAGTAATAGGTGAACATCTAAATAGCAGGTCTAGATTTACCTAGTCTATAGTATTAATTTCTAAATATGAAAATGAATACAGAACACAAATTTTAAAGATGGGAACCTAGCTAAATACAACCTATGATAATATTTCCCATCCTAGGAATATTGAACAGAAATAAGGACCCTAGCAAAATATAGGCAAAACATCAATTACCTGGGGTTAGTAAAATATATAGAAGCTTTTACATAAAGCAACCAACATTTTACCCTAGAAATGAACTTTGACATACTAAGAATTTGTACCTGTGATTTATCTTCCTGAAGCTCCTTTAATGGTTGAACCTGCACAATTTTCAAATAACCAGCATTATCAATTTAAGATAGATCTAACCTCCAATTTTGATGACCAAATCACTTGGAAACTACCACGTTCCTCCCAAACATGACCCGGAACCGTTCCTTGTTCTACCTCAGATCCCCTCGAGCTGGACTCCAACATGCAAGTAGCTTAGAGATCCTAAGGTAGGGTTTCCAAATTGGTATTTAGTTCTCGATCAGTCCTCTTTTCCTTGCAAGAGAAAGTTCTCCAAGAAAACACTTGAGAGCAAAAATAGGAAAAATAATAATTCTCCAAGAGAAAAATCAGAACCCCAAGCCTTTGCTTGTCTTGAGTCTTTTTAGGTAGACTTTTCAGTCAAAGGTGCAGTTAAATCAAGAAATCCTTGATTTATTGATTTAACCCTTTTTAATTTACTGGGGTAATTTTCAATTCTTAACCTAGGAACTTTTAACTGGTTCCTAGTTAGTCTTTCATAGTTATTTCACTATTTATTAATCTTTTAATAATAAATAATAATTGGTGGAGCTTATCTTCTTTCTTTATTCAATTATATAATTAATCATAATTAATTCTTTATACATACTATGTATAAAATATATACTATTAAAATACTATGTTAACATTTGTCTTCGGGCATCATGTATCATGATCCCTAGACTTAACGACACTTCCTTATGAAGGTCAAGTAGATAGATGGCTCAGGTTTACTAGGCTAGGGAACTCTAAACATCCTTGCATATTGGATTTCCCTCATATAAAATGGTAGTTCTTCAGTACTTTGATGAGAAAACAGAATTCAAAAAATTCATTTAATCACTTATAAATAAGTATGATGATGATGAATATTTTTCTCGAGCCGTTTTCGCTTAGAAGTTATTAAATTATTTTTAGTAACCCCTAGCACTTACCAGAGCCCATACTCAACGCCTATAGCAAGGAGTTACAAACATAGTGCAATTCCAGAGATTTCGCTCAACACTAAATGCTAGGATGTACTTGTATGATACACCTAGGGATAAAATGGCCAAAGATCTGATGCTCCAGAGCTTATGGTCAACATCAACATGGAATGTTCCAGAGCTAATATCCAACATTTCCAATTATATTTTCATGTGATCCAGAGCTTTATTCTTAACACAAATGTAAGTACTCATGTGCCCCAAATCTTCTCGCTCAACACAAATCATTTCATCGATCATGTGCTTTAGGGTCCACGCCCAACACAAAACATTTCATCAATCATGTGCTTTAGGGACCACGCCCAACACAAAACATATACATACATATATATCATTAACAATTGTCTTACGCCCAATATACAAAACAAATCATCATGTTCATATGCAGTGGGGTCTTTGACCCAAAAATAAAACATCGAAATAATTGTTAAAGCTGATTTTACCACACATGGTAGATCACATATTTATGGCCTTCCATGTCCCTCTACAGACTCTTTGGACCCCATGGACTATTTTTGTAACTTTGATGTTTCCAAGATCATCCCTAAAAACACATATTATTTTCCATACGCGACTTTAAACCCATTCTCACGTATATACGCGGATATGACCCTTAAACCCGCGTACATCGAGATGTGTGAAAAAGGCCAAATAGTTTTGGAGTTTTCCTTGATGTGGATCTGGGTCACTTAACTCTTGGCCTTCCATATTCCTTGATATCCCTTGAATTTGACCTTCCATTACCCCATCGAAGCACTATATAAGGAACCCTTTGGATACATTGAAGGGAGAGGAATTGAAGAGAAAGAAAACTATAGTCCATTGTTGCCGTAGCTTTATTATACTTGAGTTTGCATCCCTTTGTCCCTTGGAGCACTTTGTGTTCTTCCCATTCTTTCATTTTCTTGTGATATTTCTATCGAGAGATGGAGAATTGAGGTGGTGGAGACCGAGGTGGAGGAATTGGTTTCTCCGGTTCGCAGACGTGTCGACAGAGTTTGTCATTCTTGTAATCTCTGACTTATATTAATAGAAATATATTTTCATGTCCAATGATGTGCATTTAAATGAATATTGAATCCATGGATGCTTTTAATTGCTTATACATTATTGATTATATATGCTAGAGTAGGTCTAACACAATTATATATCATGCTTGTCTTATTTTCTGATTGTTGAGAGAGCAAATTGTTAACACAAGCGGGATTGGAAAAGATCAACAAGGATCTACATCAACCATCCGGAATAAGGTATGTTTCGAGATCCTTTAGTGTTAGATGTTTCATTTCTCTTACATATTGGAAGGGATTGATTTATGTGGTTAATCTGTCTGTTGTGGTACCCCAATCCATAGGAAGTTTTCTCCATAACAGAATTGACGACCATACTGGGGAGTTCCTAGTCATTTCCTTTCGGGGTTTTTCGGCATTCAATGTTCTTGAATTGATCTGACTTCTCTATTTCTGAGTTGGTTCTGGGGGCATGTTTTCCTAGTAGTGTCTGATAGGAGTAAATTTTATCTTAGCTTGTCTGTTTGCCTTATTTTTTATCTCTTTTTCTTCCTGTACGCGGGTTTTTCTTTCACAGTCGCGTGTACATGCGGGTTTTCCTAGAATATCCGCGTATATATGTTGATTTTCTGCAAATAGTTGTGTATGCCCTAAGTTTTTCCTTTTGGGGGGAGATTAAGTGTTGCTGGTTGAGTTTGGATGATTGCTGAGTCTTCTTGGATGCTTCTAGAGTCTGTATACACCGCTGTTTCTGACCAAAGACGCTTTTTAGTTTAAATTTTTTTAAATGTTCTTGTCATTTCATTTTCTATTTTTTGTTTTGGGATTAGTGCATTAGGTCTCTTTTACCTTGGTTCTTTGCTTGGGTGCTTTCTGGTAGTGCTTGTAGAGTCATACTTTTGCTTTTTATCTCATTTAATTCAAAAAATACAAAAAAAATTGCTTTTTGCATCATTATGCATTATTTGCATTTTGCATTTTCCATGGTACTTGCATTAGGTTTGCTTGGAGAGTATTAGTGATAATTTCATATAGGAATGATTGCATATTCATTTGAAGAAAAATTTTGCACTTCATGTAGTAGCATACCCCATTTCTCATTTGACACAGTGCATTTGCATTGATTGTTAGGTGTGCATTTTACTTCTTGTTGCGTCATAACATCATTAGTTGCATAACCATTTTCCCTTTTGAGTAAAAATCCAATTAAAATCAACGCATAATAAAATGAATTACACTCTTTTCTTTTATAGGGTGCACTAACAAGATTAGATTTTAGGGTCTTGGAATAGTTCATTGTGAGTAAGTTCTACAATACCACTAAACGAAAAATTTATGTGTCTGTCCAGGTGAGAGTGTGAAATTACTTTATATAATTAGTGTTTTTCATGATCCTCCTCTTACAAGGGAGTTAAGCATAAGGAAGTGTGAGCGGTTATTGATTGGGATGACCCCTGGTCATAACTGAGTAGCACCGGAGATATTTCCAGGATTGTATTCATATCTGGGGGATTTTTTGAGAGTTTCGAGCTTTGCTACCCTGCCCATACAGTGAATATCGCCTGCAACTGTCTACCTAAGCATTGATTATATTGAGGTGACCTTAGTTGCCTTACCTAGGTTATCGAGGGGGTACTTTGCAGAGGTTATTTTGTAGGTGTCCTAGCCAGGTAGGGGTCGGAAAACACAGTCTCTATATGCGTTGAAGCCAAGGGCCACTATAATTAGTTACAAACCTTCGCTTGTTGTGTATGGGAGTCTCAAGCCTCTCCTAGGCGAGACATACCTACTTCATTCATGAGCTCACATATCCTACCCTTGTTTGCTTGCAATTTGGCTTTACATTTTATAGGTGTATGCTCTATGCATGCTAGTTTGCCTAGGGTTTGCGTAATTAGATTGAGTCTTTTCATTTTTTGAGTCATTGTGGATTCGGGCACGACACTTCGCCATTCTCGTCGTTTAGCAGGACTTTTTCCTTCCACATCTCCTCCTCCTTTAGGAGAGAGAAATAGACAGTCCGAGTGAACTACTTCTCACTTTGATTCGCACACGATGGGAGATCACGAGGATGAGATTCCTGAGATGTCCTCTCCACCTCACAAGGTTGGGGATTGAATTCTACGGTTACTCTGTCTATTGTGAAAAAATTATCCTTAGGACAAGAACAATTTAAATCACGGAAATCAATGCATATATGGATTGCTCCCTGCTTCTTATCAACCGAAACAGGATTTGAAACCCACTTTGTCAAGGGAACGGGATAGATAAAACCGGCTTTCAATAGTTTCTCTATCTCTGCCTTAATGGCAAGTACTTTTCTAGGATTCACCGCATTCAAATGTTGTCAAACCGGCTTCGCATCTGGATAGGTCTTAATCTCATGTTCGACAATATGAGCGTCAATAATTGGAATTTCCTCATATAACCAAGAAAAGATGTCACGAAACTCTTTAAATATATCTGTATACTCCTTGATCTCTTTAAGGGAACAACTTGCCCCAATGTAGACATTCTCAAATTTTCTAGGATCATGAGAAATATTGATTGGAATAGTAGGTGATAAATCCTCCATGTTCCCATCGGCCATCTGACCAAGAGAGATCAATGGAACCACGAGACTACCAATATTCTCACTAAGAATCTCCCTAAAGTCATCACGCTCCATATGGTCAAGTTCGGGAAGAAAATATGATCGATTGTGTAATTCTTCCCAAGGTGGCTCAATCCCAAACATGGCCTCGATAATGGCTTCATTCGATGGAAAAACATCGTCGAGGAAATCATGTGAGTGAGAGGACTCAACTGCCCATGCAGAAAGCACATACGGGTTCTCCTCCTCTGTCCGTGAAGAGGAAGGAATAGGCTCTGTAACTTGATCAAGTTTTGCTTGATATGCTACCATCGTTGCAGGCAATGGCACATCTGTTTTGATAGGTCCATTTGAAGGACTCGGTGAAGGAAGAATCCAAGGACATTCCATATGGATAGTGCGAAAATACACCGAATTCAATGAGGATGAAGCCCCACCAAAACTAGATCCGATCATAAGAATGGGTGCAGGAAAACTAAAGGTTACCATAAGAGACGGATACATACCCACACCCACACTCCTAGTTGTCGGCTGAGAATGATCGATAATCAAGATAGAAGCTCCCAATGATGCATTAACACTTGGATTATGGAATGATGTCGGATCAATCGTAACGATCTTCCCATTAAATGGAAAGCATACCACTCGAAAGAGAGAAGAGGATATGACTTGCATACTACACATCCAATTCTGGCCCAACAAAATATTGTATTCAAGGGGCGCATCAACCACCTCGACCTCAATCACAATGGTCTTCCCTCCCAATTGGACCTTAAGAGAAGGAATAATCCTGTGTGTTCGAAATGATCTACCATCAAAAGATGTCAACATAGTAGCAGATTGAGACAACTTGGGAGAGCCCAAACCCTTCCAACATGACAAAGGAATCAAGGAAGGAGCAGTGCCTTTGTCAATCACAGTGCGTTTGACGGTCATATTAAGACATTCTATATGAATCAAAAGAGACACATAGTAAGGCAAGCGAGGCTGTATTCCCATGGTTTCAAATTTGATAACGGAAGAAGAGTTATCATCATCAACACCAAGAACAGAAAGCAATACTTTCCTCTGCGGAGAACAAGTCTGAAGTACCTCAAGTGTAGACATCGTACAAGGAGTTTGGCCCAAATCCTCGGCAACAGAATAATTGTGGGTGGCTCGGGCATTGGGATTGTGCCCTGAATGCTTTAAGACTCCCTTAGGAATGCAAGGTGCAACTTTAGGTTTTTATATACACAAAGGGATCTCAGGTGGAGCGGGTTCCTTTGCAAGGTCCGGTTGTGATGAACCATAATCCTTCACATGAGTCACAACCTTAGTAGTGTGCACCATGTTAACGCAACCATGACCACTATTGGCTTTTGGTATATTTTTATCTCCCCCCGATGCACAATGAGGATCAATGGTCCTCGAGTTCATATTTTTATTGTTGGTTAAAGTATTAGTTAGCACGACTGCTCCTTGTGTTATGAACCTAGAGGCATCTTCCATATGAGGGCACAAGTAGGTGAGGTGGTCCTCCTTACATAAATTGCAAGGAAAATTTACCTTACGTTAGACTACTTGTCCCCCCTAGCATTATGAGCGTTCTTGTCATTATAATTATAATTTTCATTCTTGTTCCCACCCTTATGATTATTTTTACCTTTTTTCTTATTCCTTCCAAGCTACTGAATTCCCTTCTAGTCCAACGATTGCACGAAAAGTACACTCGTTGTTTGGGTAGGTTGAGACGAAGTCATGGATTGTCCTGACGCGGATTGATTAATTGACAATCGGCTCACTTGTTTCACATCCGAATCCATAGGTTTGGCACTTGTACAACCCACAATTCCATCGACATGTGGTCCAGGCTTGATCTTGGGATCGAAACTAGATCTCAGAGCATTAGGTATAATCTCATACAAAATTCTAGATTGAGCGTAAATCAAATCCAACTCTTGTGCCCTAAATATTTCTTGTTCCTCTTTTTGGACTCTGGATGTAGAAACATCCTTCGCGATGTAAGGTAACAACGACTTGAGGAACCACTCAAGGAGAAATTCTAGTGGTATAAAGGCTTTAATCAATCGCTTCCGTCTATGCCACTCCTGAATATGATCCAAGATATGTGTGGCTTTGTCTTGTCAAAATGTCGACAAGAGTTCAGTACCAACGTTGTAGCGTACGGGTAACTGAAAGTGATTGAGGAAATTCATGGCAAGGTCATCAAATAAAATGAATGTCCCCCTTGGTAACTCTATATACCATTTCACTGCAGGCCCAGTGAGGGTGCGTTGAAATAGCCTCAAACGGATTGATTCCTCATGTAAGGAATTGGAAGAGCACCAAAGGTGAGAAGTAGTGACATGCTCACTAGGATCTTCTCCAGCTTTTCCCTCGAACTTGGGAATGTCTGAAGGAAGCTTGTTAGGGACGGCCGGCCAGGCTGGGTCATGAGATACCATATCATTCATAAGTCTCGATAAGTTAGGTAAGTTCAATTTTGCAAGGAAAGGGAGCCTAGGTTGAGCCGGTATATGCCATGCTCCCTAATAGTTTTGGTTCATGTAAGGCTGATTGCTATAAATTCTATGGCCTTGGCCATAATAACCTCCTCCCATTTGACCCGTATAGCGCTGCATGGAAGCATTATGATGTGGTGTACCTTGATTATGCGGCACTACAAAGCCATAATTGGAAGAGTAAGCAGGTTGTTGATACCCGCACCCATAGGGTTGATAGTTATGTCCATACTGCGGTCCATAAGACTGTCCATGAGAAGCTCCATAAGGTGTCCCATGGGATGTCCGATGAGAATGTCCATAGTTAGGGATATGGGGAACTCCTTGAGATGGACCATGAGATGATCCAGAAATAGGGATATAACCCTTTGACACAACAGGAGGTACTTGACTCTGAGATACAACTGTGTGAGAAGTTGCAGTACGAACATGGCTAGTAGCGATATTCCAGCCCGAAGGACCACGTGAATGAGGGGGAGGAAGGGTTGTCAAAAATATATTCAAAGGAGAAGGGCTCGAGGACGAAGGGACATGTGAAGGGATGTAAGTGGTGTTCCCAATGGTCACTTGTTTTAGTTCTGGTATCGACTTATGGTTACTAACACTAGGTCTAGGATGGACATGTGAGGTTTCTTCCACCATCGGGATGGAAGGAGAAATGTGACTAGTGCTCCCAAATCTCTTTGCATGGAAAGGAATAGGAGTTCCCCCAGGCATAGTGCTAGGTTCAAATTTTGACTCAACATGATGTGTCGGATCGGGTCCAGGGATATCAGACATGCCATAACGAACATGACTAGTGCTTGTGGGTTCATAATGAGTCTCGTCGCTTGGAAACCAATACCGGTGACCTGTGAATGAGGGATCATAACTAGAATTTGAAGGTAATTCTGGTGAAGGATGATATATGGGAGTAGGATATTCATCCCCAACTTCGTGAGGTGGAGAGAACATCTTAGGAATCTCATCCTTGTGATCTCCCATCGTGTGTGAATCAAAGTGAGAAGTAGTCCACCCGGATTGTCTATTTCTCTCTCCCAAAGGAGGAGGAGATGTGGAAGGAAAAAGTCCTGCTAAACAACGAGAACGACAAAGTGCCGCACCTGAATCCACAATGACTCAAAAATTGAAAAGACTTAATCTAATTACTCAAACCCTAGGAAAACTAGCATGTATAGAGCATACACCTATAAAATGTAAAGCCAAATCGCAAGAAAACAAAGGTAGGATATGTGAACTCCCGAATTAGGAAGTTATGTCTCACCTAGGAGAGGCTTGAGATTCCCATACATAACAAGAGGAGGTTCGTAACCAATTATAGTGGCCCTCAACTTCAACGCATATAGCAACTGTGATGTACAACCCCTACCTGGCCAAGACACCTGTAGAATAGTCTCTTTGAAGTACCCCCTTGACAACCTAGGTAAGGAAACAAAGGTCACCTCATTATAATCAATGTTCAGGCGTATAATCGCAATCGGGATTGACCGTATGGGCAGGGTAGAAAATCCTGAAACTCTCGAAAGAGCCCCTAGATACGAATACAATCCTGGAAATATCACTGGTGCTACTCAGTTATGAACAAGGGTCATCCTAATCAATAACCGCTTGCACTTCCTCATGCTTAACTCCCTTGTAAAAGGAGGATCCTGAGAAACACTAATTATATAAGGAATTTCACACTCTCACCTGGACAGACACATAAATGTTTCGTTTAGTGGTCTTGGAGAATTCACTCATAATGAACTATTCCAAGACCCTAAAACCTAATCTTGTTGGTGCACCCTATAAAATAAAAGAGTGTAATTCATTTTATTATGCATTGATTTTAATTGGCTTATTACTCAAAAGGGAAAATGGTCATGCAACTAATGATGTTATGACGCAATAGGAAGTAAAATGCACACCTAACAATCAATGCAAATGCACTATGTCAAATGAAAAATGGGGTATGCTACTATGTGAAGTGAAATTTTTTCCCTTAAATGAATATGCAATCATTCCTACATGAAATTTTGACTAATACTCTCCAAGAAAACCTAATGCAAGTACCATGCAAAATGAAAAATGCAAACAATGCATAATGATGCAAAAAAAAAATGTTTTTGTATTTTTTGAGTAAAATGAGATAAAAAGAAAAAGTATGAATCTACAACCCCTAGACTCTACAAGCACTACCAGATAGCACCCAACCAAAGCACTAAGGTAAAAGAGACCTAATGCACTAATCCCAAAACAAAAAATAGAAAATGAAATAACAAGAACATTTTCAAAAATTTAAACTAAAAAGCGTCTATGGTAAAAAACAGGGGTGTATACAGACTCCCGAAGCATCCAAGAAGACTCAACAATCGTCCAAACTCACCCAACAACACTTAATCTTCCCCCAAAAGGAAAAAATTAGGGCATACACGACTGTTTGTAGAAAATCCGCGTATATACATGGCTATTCCAAGAAAACCCGTGTGTACACGCGGCTGTGAAGGAGAAACCCATGTACAGGAAGAAAAATAGATAAAAAATAAGGCAAATAGACAAGATGAGACAAAATTTACTCCTATTAGACACTACTAGGAAAACATGACCCCAGACCCGACTCGTAAACAAAGAAATCAGAGCAGTTCAAGAACATTGAATGCCGAAAACCCCCAAAGGAAATGACTAGGAACTCCCCAGTATGGTCACCAATTATGTTACAGAGAAAACTTTCTATGGCTTGGGGTACCACAACATATAGAGTAACCACAGAAATCAATCCCTTCCAATATGCAAGAGAAATGAAACATCTAACACTAAAGGATCTCGAAACATACCTTATTCTGGATGGTTGATGTAGATCCCCATTGAGCTTTTCCAATCCCACTTGTGTTAACAATTTTCTCTCTCAACAATCAGCAAAAAAGACAAGGATGCTATATAATGGTGTTAGACCTAGTCTAGCATATATAATCAATAATGTATAAGGAATGAAAAACATCCATGTATTCAATATTCATTTCAATGCACATCATTGGACATGAAAATATATTTCTATTAATATAAATCAGAGATTACAAGAATGACAACCTCTGTCGGCACGTCTATGAACCGGAGAAACTGAGTCCTCCACCACCTCAATCCTCCATATTTAGATAGAAAGCTCACAAGAAAAGGCAATCTTGGGAAGAACAAAAAGTGCTCCAAGGGACAAAGGGATGTAGACTCAAGTATAATCAAGCTACGACAACAATGGACTATAGTTTTCTTGCTCTTCAATTCCTCTCCCTTCAATGTATCCAAAGGGTTCCTTATATAGTCCTTCAATGGGGTAATGGAAGGTCAAATCCGAGCGATCTCAAGGAATATGGAAGGCCAAGAGACAAGTGACCCAGATCCACATCAAGGAAAACTCCAAAATTATTTGGCCTTTTGCACACATCCCGATGTACACCGGTTTAGGTGTCATATCCGCATATATACGCAAGAAACGGTTTAAAAGTTGTGTATGGAAAATAACATGTGTTTTTAGGGATGATCTTGGAAACATCAAAGGTACAAAAATAGTCGATGGGGTCCAAAGAGTCTACAAAGGCATAGGGAAGTCCATAAATATGTGATCTACCATGTGTGGTAAAATCAGTTGTAACAGATGCCCCCTAATGTGTGAGGTTAGAGGGGTGATACGATGGCCAAAATACATTATAATCCCATACCATAAGTGGAGTGATGAAGAACCAGGTGGAAGAACCAGCCATCCAATAATACAGTACAAATATCTCTGCATATGACTGCAAGTACATACAGCAGTCCCAAATACATAATAGTACAATGGCCATGAATAGACATGATACAAAATATGACATGTTTGATCATCGCCACGTACAATATAGATAGGTTATAATAACCATGATGAATATATACAAAGGATCATGATCTCCATGAAAGTTGAAGATATACAATGGATCAAGATATCCATAATGGTTGAAGATATCTAACATATACTGGAATCAAGTCACAAGAGCTGAAACCTCATAAACACTGGCATGATCAAGGAGGTAACATATCATAAATTCCACCAATCTAGAAATTCTTCTACACAATCCGCTATGAGTACATGTCCTACTATGTGAATAAAGGTGTCGAGGTTGAACATAGTAGTCCATCGTCTGATTACCGGTCATTCATGTATACCGTTAACAGACGCGAGATCACCCACCAATAATGAAAATGAGAATCAAGGTACTAGAGTGCAATCTAACAAGTGTGAATAAATGTGTTGAGGTCGAACACTTGAAAGATTCCATCGATAAGGGGACATTGATGTATTCACAAAACCGTCGATGGCGAGAGAACCTGCCACTGATGACTGCAAGTCTCAAGGCACTCAAAATGACTCTAGACTCCTATCCCGAAATAAATGATCTGAACTTGATGGGATGAAATCTGTTGGAAGGAGGGTATTAATGCATCCCCCATCATCCAACACGAGGAACTCAACAAATCTATATAATGTGGAAGGATTCGATCATAATGTGCACAATCTAGTACTAGTACTAGGAATGGCTGACATGCAAATTTAAGAAAACTGAGGAATGGCCAACTTTGGCTTCAACTTCCTTCAAACAAGAGAATAAAGGTGAATGGTGACTGAATGTAGGCAACATAGAATCAATATACAAAACTAGGACATCTCTATGACACAAAAGACATCGACAGAGGCTCCATAGGGACTAGAAGCTTAACTAGTCGGTGGAGATAAACTCAGAGAAACGAGTACAACTCCTAAATTCAAACTATTAACCCAACCAACGAATGTGATATACAATTCTTTGTTTAAAGGTGACATGACTCGACTGCTTCCAAAGATAACATCTTTTCCTGTTCGGCTTTTTTGGTTTTTTTTATTTTTTTGGACTTTTTCAAATATTTTTAAAAGATTGAAAAAGAATAAAAGTGCTTTATAGTTACAGACTAGGAGGAGACAAGTTTTAAGGGGCAAACAAACTAGTTCCAAGCAGTAGAAGATACCTATGCTCAATGCAAGGAAACATGTGTAGGATAACGACACTCGGGGGAAAGTCCCCTCCTGATAAAATTGGGGAATCAAGCTACAAAAGATATATAAAATGGCTCTGCTTGGCTAGACATGAGACAAGCTCAGGTTATATGGATGATAATCAAATTCAAGGAAGTCGACATAAGGCTCAACAAGGAAAGAAAAACTCATGATAATGCAATTACAACTTGACATAAGGGAGTCCTGAGGAAAAGGCCAGCAAAAAGATCAAGAGGAGTACGAGGCTTTTGCAGAATGTCACGGCCATACTATACAAAGGAATACCACACCCTAAAGGAAAAATGTCGGCATGGGCACCAAATGCAAAATAGGAGCTAACTAGGGTACCCATGTATGGTCAAGCTATACCATTCACATCATGTCACCTCTAAAAGCAACAAGAAGGTTCTGTGACAAGATAGATTGGGTTCGTACCTAAGGTTATAATGAAATGGTCATAAGGTCATGCAAAGTGTAAACGAATGTGAAACCTAACCTATATGCCAATTTAGACATAATACCTGAAATTAGCACGAATGGGTCAAAACCACTATCAAACTGTGCTCAAAACGGACTCCTACATCATCAAATTAGTCCAAAATAGTCCAAAATGGTCAGAAACAGTCAAAAATATAGAAAGTGGGTAAAAATTTTCAAAAATTTTCTATAAATAGTAAAAAATTCAAAAATTCCATATCATTTGAATTTTTTACCCATTTGAGCTCAAATTTTCCAACTCAAATTCCAGGAGCATCGTCCGGTGAAATTCGATACCGTTTGATCCAAGTAACTCCTCATGTCCTCCTCTTCCTATTTCATGCAAATTTTTTAAGTTTTCATTGTCCATTTAATTTTCTAGGCCATCCTAAGTTGTGCATTTTGTCCCACACAGGTATCGGGGTTTTTTCTACGTACAGGGTTGGCCATACACGGAAAAAATGCCCAAACCCACATACATACACAGCTGTTTTGCAAACAGTCACGTATGCGGTCGCAAATGATATTTTCAAGGGTAAATAATGATCAAAACTCTTGCTTTTTGTGCAGGATGGTTTTAGAATGGAGGGAGAGGGAACATGGTGATGTAGAAGGGGCCATGCAAGGTGACTTAATGGCCCAACAAGCTTTGCGTGCATGCAGTTTGTATAAGTTTTGGTGTCTTGGCAGTCTGAGGACCAAACCAAGACTCCTGTAGATGTTAGTGGATTACTGGGATCCAGTCTCTGAGTCTTTTCACATTGATGGGATGTCGCTCAATATAGAAATTGAGGACATATACTTTATCACTAGATTATCCTGATGAGGAGAGATGGTAAATATTCGATCTCGCGGGCCAAGAGATGGATTGACTATTGATGAGTACATTGCAGTGTACTGCTTTTCAGACACAGAAAAGGTTGGGAGTCAAATCCTGACAAACTTGATCCAGGTGCTGGGACTGAAGGCCATGCTATTGGCACTCAGTAGGATAGCCAGATTAGCTTCACTCCACTAGGCCTCTCATCCACTAATGTTCTATGCAGTGGAGTGTATGAGACCCACAATGTATGACTAGAGCACTACGCTATTGAGCAACATGAAGCAGCAGCTCAGTGACTACAAGATGGGCATGGTGAGAAACTTCGGTTTTGGTAGCATGCTGAGCACGTTCTTCTTTGAGCGTGTACTGAGGCTAAGCCCTAGAGTGTACATTCCTCCACACGGAGTTCGAGATCCGACCCAACGACGTTGGGAAAATGTTATGTGTAGATTGGGCAGAGGTAGGGTGGCTAATCCCTATCCAACGGACTTCTTTCCATGGTGGCGGAGGCAGATCATTTCCATTGATGACTATCTCTATGCAGAGATAGATTTCTATGGAGATCCAGACATGCCCCTACCACCAGGGGCGGCATATGGCGACATAGGTAATGAATCCCAAACCCACTTTAATTTTTTTGAATTATTAATTTTTTTGTTTTTTTTATATATTGACTCAAAGGACATGTTTTGGTGTGACAACACATAGTGACAATCTGTCATGTGTATGCAGATGTTGGACCACGATGACCAGATGGTTTCTCTCATCATAGACGAAGGGGAAGAGGAGACAACATCATGGGTGTGGATATGGAGCAGACGCTCCAAAGCATTCACACAAACTTCATACGCTTGACACACAGGGTACCCATGGTGCAAGTCGAGGAAAATTATTGTGGGATAATCTAGTGATAAAGTATATGTCATCAATTTCTATACTGAGTGACATCCCGTCAATGTGAAAAGACTCAGATTCTGGATCCCAGTAATCCACTAGCATTTGCAGGAGTCTTGGTTTGGCCCTCAAGCTCCCAAGACACCAAAAATTATACAAACCACATGCATGCAAAGCTTGTTGGGCCATTAAGTCAGCTTTCATGACCTTTTCTACATCACCATGTTCCCTCTCCCTCCATTCTAAAATTGTCCTGCACAAAAAACAAGAGTTTTGATCATTATTTACCTTTGAAAATCTCATCCGCGGCCACATACGTGACTGTTTGCAAAACATCCGCGTATGTACGTGGGTTTGGACGTTTTTTCCGCGTATGGCCATCCCTATATGCAGAAAAAACCCTGATACCCACATGGGCTGAAACGCACAATTTAGGATGGCCTAGAAAATTAAATGGACCATGAAAACTTAAAAAAATTGCATGAAATAGGAAGGAGGACATGAGGAATTACCTAGATCAAATGGTGTCGAATTTCGCCGGATGATGCTCACGGAATTCGAGTTGGAAGTTTTGAGCTCAAATGGGTAAAAATTTCAAATGATATGGAATTTTTGAGTTTTTTACTATTTATAGAATTTTTTTGAAAATTTTTACCCACTTTCTATAGTTTTGACCGTTTCTAACCATTTTGGACCGTTTTGGACTAATTTGATGATGTAGGAGTGTGTTTTGAGTGCGGTTTGACAGTGGTTTTGACCCGTTCATGCCGATTTCAGGTATTATGTCTAAACTAGCATATAGGTTAGGTTTCACATCCATTTTCACTTTGCATGACCTTATGACATTTTCATTATAACCTTAGGTACGAACCCGTTCTATCTTGTCACAGAACCTTCTTGCTTCTTTTAGAGGTGACATGATGTGAATGGTAGAGCTTGACCATACATGGGTACCTTAGTTAGCTCCTATTTTGCATTTGCTTCCCTTGCCGAAATTTTTCCTTTAGGGTGTGGGAGTCCTTTATATAATATTGCCATGACTTTGTGCAAGAGCCTCATACTCGTCTTGATCTTTTTGCTGGCCTTTTCCTTAGGACTCCCTTGTGTCAAGTTATAATTGCATTATCATGAGTTTTTCTTACCTTATTAAGCCTTATGCTAGCTTCCATGACTTTGATTATCAGCCATATAGCACGATCTTGTCTCATGTGTAGCCAAACATAGCCATTTTATATATCTTTTGTAGCTTGATTCCCCATTTTTATTGGGAGGGGACTTTCCCCCAAGTGTCATTATCCTACACATGTTTCCTTGCATTGAACATAGGTATGTTCCACTGCTTGGAACTAGTTTGTTTTCCCCTTGACACTTGTCTCCTCCTAGTTTGTAACTATAAAGCACTTTTATTTTGTTTCAAGATTTTCAAAATATTTGAAAAATTCCAAAAAAATAAAAAAAATAAAAATCCAGACAAGAAAATATGTTATCTTTGGCAACAGTCGAGTGGTGTTGCCTTCGAATAGAGCACTATATATCACATCCGTTGGTTGGGTTAATAGTTTAACTTTAGGAGTTGTACTCGTTTCTTTGAGTTTATCTCCACCGACTGGTTAAGCTTCCAGTCCCTATGGAGCCTTTGTCGATGCCTCCTGTGTCACAGAGATGTCCCAGTTTTGTATATTGAGTCTATGTTGCCTACATTTAGTCACCATTTTCCTTTATGCTCTTGTTCAAAGGAAGTTGAATCCTGAGTCATCCATTCCTCATATTTCTTGACTTTTCATGTTGGTCATTCCCAGTCTTGGTACTAGTTCATGCACATTATGATCGAGTCCTTCCGCATTATATAGCTTTGCTGAGTACCTCATGTTGGATGATGGGGGATGCCTTTATGCCCTCCTTCCATCGAATTTTATCCCATTGACTTCAAATCATTTATTCTGGGATATGAGTCTAGAGTCATTTTGAGTGCATTGAGACTTGCATTCATCAGTGGCAGGTTCTTTCTCCATCGATAGTTTTGGGAATACATAAATGTCCCCTAATTGATGAACTCTTTCAAGTGTTCGACCTCAACAAATTTATTCACACTTGTTAGATTGCACTCTAGTACCTTGATTCCCATTTTCATTATCGCTGGGTGATCTCGTGTCTATTAATGATATACATCAATGACCGGTAATCAGATGATGGACTACTATGTTCGATCTCGACACCTTTATTCACATAGTAGGACATGTACTCGTAGCGTATTGTGTAGACGACTTTCCAGATTGGTGGAATATATGATATGCTACTTCCTTGATTGTGCCAGTGTTCATGAGATTTCAGCTCTCGTGATTTTATTCTAGTATATGTCAGATATATTCAACCATTATGGAGATCTTGATACATTGTATATCTTTAGCTTTCATGGAGATCATGATCCTTTGTACATCTTCATCATGGTGATTCTGATTTATATATATTATACGTGGCGATGACCACACATGTCATATTTTGTATCATGCCTCTTCATGGCCATTGTACTCTTATGTATCTGGGACTGTTGTATGTACTTGCAGTCATATGCAGAGATATTTGTACTGTATTGTTGGATGTCTAGTTCTTCCACTTGTTTCTTCATCACTCCACTTCTGGGATGGACTTATAATGTATTTCATCCATCATATCACCCCTATGACCTCACACATTAGGGGGCATCTTTTACAGCTGATTTTACCACACATGGTAGATCACATATTTATGCCTTCCCTGTCCCTCTGCAGACTCTTTGGACCCCATGGACTATTTTTTTACCTTTGATGTTTCCAATATTATCCCTAAAAGCACATTTTATTTTCCATACGTGACTTTTAAACCCTTTCTCGAGTATATACGTGGATATGACACCTAAACCGACATACATCGGGATGTGTGCAAAAGGCCAAATAGTTTTGGAGTTTTCCTCGATATGGATCAAGGTCACTTGTCTCTTGGCCTTCCATATGCCTTGAGATCCCTCGTATTTGACCTTCCATTACCCCATTGAAGCACTATATAAGGAACCCTTTGGATACATTGAAGGGAGAGGGATTGAAGAGCAAGAAAACTATAGTCCATTGTTGTCATAGCTTGATTATACTTGAATTTGCATCCCTTTGTCCCTTGGAGCACTTTGTGTTCTTCCCAATCTTGCCTTTGCTTCTGAGCTTGCTATATAAAGATGGAGGATTGAGGTGGTGGAGGCCCAGGTGGAGGACTCAGTTTCTCTGGTTCGCAGACGTGCCGACAGAGGTTGTCATTCTTGTAATCTCTGATTTATATTAGTAGAAATATCTTTTCCTATCCAATGATGTGCATTTAAATGAATATTGAATCCATGGATGCTTTTAATTGTTTATACATTATTGATTATATATGCTAGACTAGGTCTAACACCATTATATAGCATGATTGTCTTGTTTGTTGATTGTTGAGAGAGTAAATTGTTAACACAAGCGGGATTGGAAAATCTCAATGGGGATCTACATCAACCATCTAGAATAAGGTATGTTTCGGGATCCTTTAGTGTTAAATGTTTAATTTCTCTTGCATATTGGAAGGGATTGATTTCTGCGGTTACTCTATCTATTGTGGTACCCCAAGCCATAGGAAGTTTTATCCGTAACAATAATCATCATGATCAATAGGCTAATGCCTATAAATGGTAGGTCCAAAATTCAAGACATTACATGATTGGATTACTTTCGCTTCATAAGAGAAGAGGAAGCCTCTGCTATGGTTTGCTCTATTACTAATTCAGATTATCCCATAAACGGTACCAAATCAGTGTGGAGCCTTGTGAATGCTATAATGTGTAGGATGGCCTTCGGTAGAAAGTTTTTTGACGAAGATTCATTCGGTAGTGGAGGAATCAATTCAATGATCCAGAAAAGTATTATTATAGGAAGTACTTTTAATATCGGTGATTACATACCATTTTGGACTAGATGGATCTGCAAGGTCTCAAATGACATTTGAAGAACATACATGTCATAATAGACAGTTTGTTAGAGAATTGTTGTGCCCTTGCTCAACAGCCTTACAAAATACATATTTCATCAAACAAAATCCTATTTTGTTTGATGAAATGTTTGAAATTTTCAGGACAGACTCGAATGAATCACCAGCTACTGAAATGATAACATTCTGTGAGCTACTGAATCAGTAAAATTCTATGTTTTGGTTAAGCAGCCTTTGCAAACTATAGATTATTTGACAAAATCACCATTATAAAGTTATTATTCTGGGTAGATTTACATTAACAATCAAGGGATGAGTATTAATAATTTCCATATCTTTTTCTCATAACCTAATCTTGAAATCTTATCTAAACAGTTATCACTTTCTTTTGCTATTTGATTTTATTTGTTGATAAGGTTGCGAAATTGGATGATTGATCATAGTATGGTTTGGCACATTATCATAGGCTTCATTTGGATGTGAATTTATGGGTATGCATGGTTGGTTCAATGTAAGTGTGGCAAGGTCCTAGAGTATCCAAGGACTAATATTTTATACAAACATGCCAGATCCTAAGTTACCCTTCAGACCCCGAACCATATTCAATATTACCATGGTTATTTTAATCTTCATTTTTATAACATGGTCTATATTGTAAAGTTTGGTTTTGATTTGATGATTTTTATTATGTTGCATGGCTCGCCACCTTCGAAAATTAAATCAAATCTATGGTAAGGGTAACATAGGATTATTGCTTATCGTCAATTTAATTTATGTCGTTACCTCCAATTCCGATCTACCTGCTGTGAAATTGATATGGTATCATTGCGTTGGTACTTAGCTCTGTTAATCACATTCAATTCTGAGTACTTGTTCAGTGTCATGGCACCATCCGTGTTCAACACCTGTAGTCTGTGCAATGAGTGGTCTTACGTCAATATCTTGGGGTAAATAATGGAAAGATTAGTTCAATATGGAGTGGTTTGCCATCATTTCTTATTTTCGATTGCCTTGTAGTGTTATCATTCTCCTTCATGCCGAAGTTTCAGGGTTATGGGCCGAGGCTGCTCATGTCGTAGTCGGTTTATGAATGCATAGGGTTTCGTTGCTCAGTTTTTCTCCTCGGTCTGCACCCTGAGTGCTCACTCTCAAGTTCTCTGTCATTTTTCGATCTCTGGTATCTTTTCCAGGTGAGGTTTCGTGCATATGCACAGTTAGTTATGGCACCGGTGGTGAGAGTCGAGCCCTGTGAAATGAAGCTCCTTGATACAAACCACGAACTTTTATCCAAGGTCGAGGCTGTGGGATGGTTGTCGTTTATCAGTAAGTTTTCAGATTCGACCCCTAAAGTGACGAGGGTGTTTGCTGTGTCTTTGGCCGACTTTCAGGTCAAGGTAGGTGATCTTCAGTTTCGAGTGGATGAGCGTTTGGTTGCGCTTGCTACTAGTTTTCCATTGGGAGGCAAATGATGGTTTAAGTACCAGCGAATAGATATAACTGAATGGAGGAAATTATTGAAGAATCCCTGTCAAGAGGTATCATTCAGAGCTGGGGTGGCCTAGAAATACTTTAAGAAGGAGTGGCGACCTGTCTTGGACCTAATCCATAGGTACGTGACCTGTGAAGGTCGCCTCTCTTCAGCCTATGTTTACCATCTGCAGTTGATGTCTGTTTTTATTGGGTTCCCTCTGAATTTACCTTATTACCTAGTTCAGAGTCTGTCTAAAATGTCCTCTGCAATTAAAAAGGGTCCGAAACATATTAGTCATAGTCTTTTTCACCACGGTTAGGTGAGGATGTTAATAGAGAGGGAATTGTCAAAGTTAAACAGGTCGTGGGATGAGTTTATTGAGTTTAATGGATTCTCAGCCTTTTGTCACTGTCAGTTTGACTTCCCAGAAGAATTCTTAAGGCATCAAGAACCTAATCAAGTGTCGGTCTCTCCTTTACGCAAGCCTTTGTCAAGAAAGCCTGTGTCAAATCCTACTGGTCGAATGAGCCCTAGTGTCTGTAATGAGTCGATTCCTCCTCCTAGAAGTAGCCCCGGTTCTTCTGTGTCTACAAAACGTATGTAGAAGTCTTCGGGTTTGTCTCTAGTAACCCTGAAAATAAACTCTGATACCTGCAAACAAACGGGTAAAAGGACGAAATCTAAGTTGATGGGTAGGTTTACTAGAAGCATGGCCAAGGGTAATGTTTTCAAACCACTCGTGAGCGATAGTGTTCATGTGGAAACTGTCGTGATAGACAATGTAGAAGGAAACCCTGTGTTTCTTGATGATGATCGTAACGTTGGGCATGAGTTCATATCGAACCTTGCTGATGACAGCCCTCCCGCGTTTGATAATGATGTTCGGGTTGATCCTGTTGTTGACCCTCAAGCTAAAGGGAAGACTGTAGAGACAAACTTACCTGGTTTCTATCAAGATGGGCATATGATTCACCCGTTGTTTGTTAACTGTTTGTTGGACAAGATACACAGGATGGAAGCAAGAGTTATTGAAATGGTAGCTCATCATGATATTATGGAGGATGAGAATCTTAAATTGAATGAGAAGGCGGTTTTAAACAACAAGTCTTTGCTACGTCTTAAAAAGCATAAGAATCAGTTGATCCGTAGGGTCCTGAAATTGTAGAATGAAAATAACAAGAATGAAGAGAGAGTACGAGAGCTCAATGCTCAAGTCACATTAATGCAGTTTAAGGGTCAGTCGTCGAATCCAGCAAAGGGCGTAAACATTCAGGTGTTTAATGCTCCTGTGAGTTTATAATGAGTTCAAGTGCACCTACTATTGATTTCAGTTTTGAAGTTATGATAGATTGATAAGCAAATTATTTCCTTAACAGGTATTCGGTTTAATTCATTTATTATTTAGTTTATTGCATTTTCCTTTTTGTATGTGTTTTAATTATATTTCTTTTTTGTGCAGTATCGTAGGTGATATTTTGGATCTTCTCTTTCGGATTTTGATGATTGTCTATGGTCTGGATGATCCCTACATAATTGGGAACAAATCGATTAGCGAAGACTATTTTTCCAGGTGTCACAATGTAGTTAGTGTCTTTGTCGATTTTATGATTTGTGCTATGAACTGAGTCTATCCAATTTCAAAACATTTAATGTATATTAAAAATGGCATGTTTCACTTGTCATTTTTAACGAAATTGGATTTGATTTCGATTTTATGGTTTCCGGTTGTTTAGAACCATTTCTCTATGAATTGGTTATTTAAAGAGACATGTGGGTATTGAGAAAGGGGGTCGATAGTTTTGGGAAAGAAGGACACAAGACCACTGTTTGATTTTCCTGTGACTTATGGCAGTTTCCTGTTAGCAGCTACAGTATTTTAAACTGGTGATACTTATATATGTTTACAGTATTTTTACTTCGTATATGTGTTTATTTTATCGATTGGTCTTGTTATTTTTTCCATATTATTAATGTTTGTCATGAGCTCTTTAATGAATTATGCAAATATATTATGTATAATTATCGACTTATACTGATTTTGATTTGCTGATGTATGTCATGTAGTAAGTTTGATGTTTGAACATCATATCATATATGATAATAACTACTGTGTGATCTTGTTTAAAGTTTCTGAATTTGTTTCGAATATGTTCAAGGTTATTTACATAGTAGTCTTATTAGCAGATTTGATTTCAGGTTAACATTTTCAACGCTCCTGATCAGGATAGGACTTAGAATAGGTTAATATAATTCCTTTTCTGTTAATTATATTATTTAAGAATCCATTGAATCAGATGTTTATATTCATATCACATTCAGATTATTCTTCTTATCTTGTGATTAATGTACAGGTGTATATAATGTATTGCTGTAATTTATTAACTCTGTTACTAGGTATTTAACTTTTATTGCTGTAGTATAAGCAGATTTAATCTAGCTGATTTATATTGTAATTAATAACGTTTATTAACTTGTTCAGAGATAAGTAAATATCTGATCACTAAGATTGTAGTTTTAGTGTTCCTTTTTTTGAAATCCTTTCCTATAGCTGGTAGTGATTTAGGAAAGGCAACGGGGCCTTATTCCCATCAGGAACAACTATTTAAACGACTGAGAGCATCTCGAAAACTCTTGGATCAGGTTGTTCCTCGGTTGACTCTTGTGCCTAATCGACCCGTCAACAAGAATATAATAGGAGAAAACATTGCGCAGAGTGACCCCAATGTCGCTCAAGATCTGATAGATGTTTTTCTTGCAGCCTCTGCAAATAAAGATATCGAGCTTCAAATTACATGAGATAACATAAGGGTCGTGCTCTATGTGTGTGAAAAATACATGTATTGTTTTTAATAGCAACTTTTAAATAATCTTGTTATGATGTAGTACAGTGATCAAGAAAATGTGATAGTGTATTGATGTATTCTTGATGATCACAGGATGTGTTGGCCGCTGGCACAGAGGCGTGGTTACCACCATAGAGTGGGGAATATCGGAATTGTTGTGTAATCCTCTAATGCTGAAAAAGCTTTAGGACGAGTTGGAACGTGTAGTTGGAATGGAGCGAATGGTGTCTGAATCTGATCTTCCTCGTCTTGTTTATTTACAAGCCGTGGCCAAAGAAATTCTTTGATTCCATCCATCAGTGCCACTTCCTGTTCCTCACTTGTGTGTGAAAACATGCAAAGTTCTAGGCTATGAATTTCCCTGAAACACTCATGTTTTTCTAAACATTTGGGCAGTCGGGAGGAACCCTAAGTCATGGGAGAATGCTGAAAGGTTCGTGCCGAAGAGATTCATGCAAGGTGGCTCCATGGATGAGAAAATTCATAACTTGGAGTGGATTTTTTTTGGAGCAGGTAGGAGAGGATGCCCCAGACAACAGTTGGGAACGTTTGTTGTACAACCTGCATTGGAACAACTAGTGCATTGTTTTGACTGGATGCTTCCTGGTGGCATGAATCTTCAAGAATTGGATATGATCGAAATAAATAGTGGAATTATAGTGCACAGGACACAAGATCTCTGGGCTATTCCGACTCTTCTCTTTCCAATGGTGCTATAATCTCTATATAGATAGTACCCATAGAACCTAGTATAAATAAAAATATGTTATTATTGTATCCCATTGGCAATTCAGAGTCCCTGTCACTGGATATAAATTAGAATGATTATATAAAAATTGGTGTGTTTCACATGATAGTGTTTTCATGGTAGTGAGCCAGAGTATCCTAGGTGATGAGATGGACTAAACATCTTATCCTAGTGGTGTCATGGTAGTGTGTTTCATATGATGTTGTATGCTCATGAGGCATAGTATCCTCCGTCATGAAATGTTTTCGATAAATTTTGATGTCAATATTCTTTCTTCTCTACATTTTTATTATCATTCTTTACTGAATAAAGGTTTGCTTAGGGATTAGTAAGTTGGAGGTGTGATGTGATTAACTTGGAAAAATATTATATGAGAAATAGTTAATTCAAATGTCATCCAATAAGTTAAGGAAATATGTGATGTGTAAGTATTAATTTTGAATAAAAACATAACAAGTATATATTTTGTTATCACTCTAGGAAACTCCTTTGGGTTGCAGCTCGAGGATGCCTGGTAACTTACAATGTTTTTGGGGTTTTCTAAAATGGATCAAGTCAGGTGACCTATATGACCTTCCACTCTCAAGACATGCATGAAACTCAATCAGGTACAAGGCTTTTAGTTACCACTGTTTAGAGGTTGACAATATGGTGCAGGGATGGAGAACTCATCATGTTGGCAGATTCATACATAAAACAAATACATATAAATAGATAAATCATGATAAGGAAAGCACTTATAATTCAAATCACATCAACATGCCAATAGGGTGATAGGTATCAGATATTAATTAAACTTGAATAAAACCTAAATAACACATTCAAGCATAAGCACAGAAAAGACAAAAATGGAAGTTGAACAACTGATAACAAAAGAGCTTATATTAGGTCATGAGCAAAATGAGAAGCTTGACAATATTATTGGTCTACAAGTCCCCGAAGTCGAACCCTTTCAATAAAATAATTCTTAGGATTTATAGCCTTTACAAAAATACTCGGATCCTGAAAACTTGGATCTAATTTAAAAAAAATAAACAAAATAATTGTTTTTTGCATAATTAGGTCATGAAACCCTAATTAACTATTAGTCTAACTATCTGAAGAATTCATTCACTGTTTGAAACTTCTGATAACTGAAGTAAGTACTGGCAATCACTGCCACTAGTCCTCTGCTGGTTAAGTCATTGTTTCACTTTTACAATTAAGTATTGTGACCTTTTCTACTGTTATGTCACAGTAAAACTGAAGCACACCTTCCCTGATGTTTTCTTTAGCATCCTTCATCTTTATACTTCATCCTTGATCCATCCATGTTCTTTCAAAACTGATCTTGCATGTCAAAATTTAATATTATGCCTCTGTCTACTTTCGGTGGTTAAGAGGCCAAAATATCATAAATGTTAGCTGCCGAAAGCAGTGCTTTCGATGGTTAATGAATTGCCTCAGCATCCACCTAAGCCACTGAAAGCCCTGTTCTTCAAAAATTCTTAGGCTGCCTCCAAAATTTTTCTTTCTAGTCTATCTACTGAGCTTTCTTCTTCAGCAAGCTCTATGTTAGGAAGATTAACAACAACCTGGCTTGCTTTTGGAGGCTTAAGGCTTACTGCAGCTTCATCTAGGGTTTCCAATGTGAGGTGAGTGCTAGGGTTTAGCTTGGCCTCCTTCATCTGCAATATCTGAAGACTAATCATCCTATACAATCGTGTGTTGTATTTTAGGTACCTTTTGTTTAGCATACCTTTCTCTCAGGTCTAGGTAAGATTTATGTAGCAGCTTGCTCCTCTTGGTCAATGTAGCATTGTTTTTCTTTATTTCTCTTTCCAAAATGTTCATCTCATACACTTGCCTCAGCAACTGATTTATCCTTTGTGTCTTGGGCTTGCTGAAGGAAGCCTTCTCTATTAGTTCATCTTTCTCCTTTGGTGTAGGTGAAGGAAAATTTTCTTGTTTTGCTGTCACCTACCCTGTTAGGTCAATTGTTTCCCTAAAAATTTGACCAAACTACTGAAAACATGGGGCTCAAAGATGGATTTGGTCCTTCAAATATGTGACACTTGTGTATAAACTGAAAGAGATATTTGTACATTATTTTGTTGTGAGAAACAAAGTATCTCAGGTTTTGTAAATTCATTTTAATATTCTTGAGATCTGCATTTCAAAAACATGTGTAAAATAGGGAAATTCTGAGATCCAAATATTAGGGCTCAGAGATGGATTCCATTCTCCCAATATGAAATACCTGTAGGAAAACTGAGAGAGGTTATTGTTCTCAGACATGTTGGGAACAAAAACCTTCGATCGGTTTGCAAAATGATTCTCCAATCGCTCATAATAACCGTTTTAAAATTATGCCTTTTCATAGTAAAATGCCCCTTTCGGTGGCTTAGAGCATCCTGAAATTTTAGTCTTAGTTGCTGAAAGTCTGCTTTCAGTGGCTTAGAGACCATTTTGAAACCACTCTTAGCCACGAAAACTTGTGTTTTGATTTTTTTTTAGCGGACTTTTTCCCCAACGCATTTCACTTGCTTTCGGTGGTTAATACCCTCCTTTAATCACCTGCTAAGCTACCGAAACCAAGGCTTTTTGGTGGCTAATGAGCTATTGGAAAGCTCGCCTAAGCCATCGAAATTCCTCTTCCCAAAATTTCATAAAAAACCTGATCAGTAGGCTTTCGGTGGTTAACATGGTCCTGCATTAAAACTATTGGCTGTCAAAAGGTGAGCTTTCCGGTGGCTAATGAGATGTTGAAAAACTCGTCTAAGCCACCAAAAGCTAAAACTTTCAAATTACAGAACATCAGATATCCCAACCTTGTTAGTCATCCCAATATCTTTCATAATATGGCCTGAAACCTTTATCAGTGATCAAAAAATAAATTGTTTTGAGTGAACTTATTGAAAATTTTATTTAGGAGAGAACATATTTATTTTAAAGAAATATTTAAGAAAATATGTTAAATATAAGTATTTATTTTGAATAAAAAGATAATAAGTATAGATTTATTTTAAATATGATTTTATCAAGTATTGAAAAAAAGTAAAATTTTTAATTTATAAATTCTTTTTATATTTCTAAATTTTAGAAAAAGTTTGCACTTTAAAGAATTTGATTTCTCTCTACTTTATTTTACTTCAATTTTCTCAAAAAAATTTGCTAGAGAGGATGACAACCCACTTGCTAATCATAAAATAGATGCTATTTTTTCTTAAATTAAAGGTTAAACAAATATATTACTAATGAATTATATAAATCTCTTTCAACTTAATACACTAAATTGAAAAATTATTCATAATATTAATTAACAAGTAAAAAATCATCGATAAAAATATAAATTATAATAATAAAATTAATATAAATTTATTTAATTTTAAAACTTTCAAACACAAGAAACCTATTTTCATAATAGTAATAATAAAAATAACACTAATTATAACAATCAAGAATCATAAAATTTATTTCTAATAATGTGTGATGTGATATACATATTAACTCTCTTAAAAATCAGACTATACAAATATGATAAATATCTTTGTGGCTACTCACAATAAGTATTTTTTTTTCAAAGAAAAAACCTTTTTTGATATTCATTTTGAATAATAAAAAAAAATCATATATTTGAGAGTTCTTTCCTTTTAACTTACTTGTCTAAATGCTAAATCCCAAAATAGAAAACTTACAAAACAACTTTTAGCTCTTCCATAGACAAGCCCATACAAGAGAGCTTATACACAAAACAAATACATAACTATCACTCCATCTAAATCACTTTTTGAAAGTACAAGGTGCCAAAATCACAATTAGTAGCAATTTTTGACAAACTAGCTTCCTATTAAAGATACTTTGATTTATGCATAAAAAAATATGATTGAAAGAGTTCATCAACAATTTTGTTGTGGTACACCAACTTTTTAAATGGATAACTTGCAAATTGTAATTCCCGTTTGCCCATTCAATTATAAGATTTTATTTCTTCATGGAATATGAGAGTTTTAATTGAGATTTTATTTATGATAAAAAAATATGATAAATTTTATTATTTTCATATGAATTTGATTAATTATAATTTAAATATATACTATTTTATATTATAAAAATATAAAAATAGTGTATAAATTTGATTAATTATATAATTAATTTTAATTTAAATATATAATATTTTAAAATATATAAATTTGATTCATATTGTAATTAATTTAAATTTGGATAATGTAATTAATTTAAATTTGGAAACCACGTATATTTTTAAATATTTAAATTTTTTCA
>LPNX011106242.1:85489-154555 GCA_001517045.1 Pseudotsuga menziesii
ACTATTTTTATCCTAAGGAAATAACGAGGAGGAAGAGGGGGAAGTGAAGGAAAAATAAATGGAAGAAGAAAAAAAAATGAATGTGAACCAATAGTGACATGTCCAAGGAAGGAAGCAACTTTCATCACTTCCCCTCCTAAGCTTCCTTCCAAATTTAGTCATGAGTCATCATAGTGTTCACAGGCATCCATAACAAGATCTAGAGGTCAAAGGCTCAATAAGAGGAATATTTTGAAAGAAAAGAATAAGAATTAGAAACCCAAACAAATATGGGAAAAAACCAAAGAAAACCATTAGAGATTTGGAAGCAGTAAGGGAAAAGGAAGCAGGTAATGAATCTAACCTAGATCAACGTGTAAGAATCATTCAAACGAAAAATAAATCCCAAGGAACTACTAAGAATAAGAAGGATAAACCCAACCCACAAAAACAAAATAAATAATGAAAGTAGTATCCTAGAATTGCAGAGGATAGGGAGGAAATCAAAAGATTGAAGCAATAAAAAGAATTAAAAACACCAAATCAACAAAAACAAATTTCTCGAGGAGAAAAAATGCAAGAATAAGATATCGGGTCTTTAATGAAAAAAATTTGGCCCAGGCATGAAGGCATAATAATTAGTTCGTTGGGATCGTTTGGTGGGATCCTCACCTGGTGGGATAAATCTCTCTTTAGACTCAAATCTTATACGATGAACAAAAACTGGATTTTTTTAGAATTAGAAGACTGAACAAAAATGAAACTTTATGAATAGGTAATATCTATGGAATGACGCTACATGGGACCAAAGATGATTTCTAGGATTCCTTGGAGTATCAAAGAGATGGAAAATTGCAAGTTGCTTGCATGATGCTAGGGATTTCAATGCTACTATCACAGCTGAGGAGAGAAAAGGGGGATCCAAAGTTAGTGGCCCATTTGGATAAAGAATTGGGGATCTTATGTCCCAATGGAACTTGATCGATATTAATACAGATAAAGGGAACTACACTTGGAATAATAATGTTCGGGGCCTGGCAACATAGCTGCTAGGTTAGACAAAATTCTGGTAAGTGCCTCTCTTCTTAATAATTCTTTAATTCCAAATTCCAATAGATTACCATCTGTGGTCTCAGATCACTAACCTATCTCATTGTTCTTTGATGCAATTGGGAACTTGGGACCCTGGTCTTTTTGTTTCAACCAAGTTCGAATGAACTCTGAAAGAGTTTTAGATATAATCAAACAAGCTTTGGACATTTTTGTAATAGGATCCCTAGGTTTTATCTAGGAATCCATGCTAAAAAATGTGAAAAATTCCTCAAAAATTTGTTCAAAGATAATTATCAATATTTGATCAAAGAGAAAAATAAAGAAATTAGAATATTTGGAAGACATTCAGTTAAGAATTGAAGAAGAAAAAATAACTGAAGAAATCATGAAAAAAAAACAAGAATTGGACAGGGATGTCCAAGCCCTTGCCAACAATGAAGAAGGTGAATGGAGACTTAGGTCCATAAGTCTCTGGCTTCAAGGTGGGGACAAGAACACAAAATTATTCCATCTCCAATGCAAGGATAGGAAAAGGAAGAACACCATCATCAAGCTAGTCAAGGATAATGGAGAACAAATTTATGACCAAAGAGAGATTAAACAAGAGACAAAACTCTTCTTCAATAATTTATATGGCAAGAATCCATGCAATGATTTTGTTGATGTTGAGCAAATGTGCGACGATGTCCCCCTGATACTCACTCATGAAGATAACAAGATCCTGTATAGACCCATTTCAGAGGAGGAGGTGCATAAGACAATGTAGACCTTACATCCAGATAAATCCTTAGATTTGGGAAGTTTTTTTATCATCTTCTATAGAAAATGATGTAATTTTATCAAGAAATATCTCATTAGAATGCTCAACTAGACCAAGAAGGGATATAGAATAGGGGGAGCCATAAATTCCACCTTTATAGCTTTGATGCTAAAAAAAAATCCAATTTCCATCAATTTCTTCAGGTTCATTTCTCTGTGCAATTTGTCCTATAAGATACTCACTAAAATAATTTCCAACAGGCTTAAAAAATTTATTCCCAAACTTATATGAGCTAATCAAGGTGGCTTCATTGCTGAGAGACAAATATTTGACAACATTATCATGGTTCAAGAAGCAATCCATTCCAGTCAAAAGAGGAAAGAAGCATGTATGGAAATTAAATTAAATCTAGATAACTATTTTGACAAAGTTACACATGAATTTATCCTCCTAGTGCTTGATATATATGTCTTCTCTGAACCCCTTTCAAGATGGATAAAATATTACATTACCTCCCCTTCGGTATCCCCTTTGGTTAATGGTCGACCAACAGATTTATCCATCATGTCTCATGGGATACGACATGGTTTCCCCCTATCTCCTTTTATATACATTCTCGTAGTTGATCCTTTTAACAAAAGGTTGAATAAGAAATTGGTAGATGGATCAATTCCGGTTTTAACCATAGCTAAGGGTATCCACAGGTGGTTCACCAGTGAGGAAATATCATATCACATCTATTCATATTGGGAGTTTGAATACTCATTAAAATATCAAAAATAAATTGACTCATATTAAGGGGTCAAGGGGGGGTTTTTAATCTGACATAGTATTATAAATATTAGGGGTTATTTTATTTCGGTGGATTGAGGAATAACCTCTAAATTGTGGGATGTATTCACACCTCCAAATCATACCTTAAAATTGTAGGTTGGATTCATATTAGTCATAGGTTTTTCTAAGGAACAATGTTCAAATAGTAGGCTATATTCATACCTCAAAATCATAAGATGGATTTATATCACTCCTAAAAAATGCTACGGAATAACCTCCAAACCGTAGGCTAGATTTATACCTACAAATCATTAAACTTATAAAGACTTATATTTTTTTTAGAGAAATATTTTAGTTTGTGGTTTAGGTGGGTATTGAGATTCAATCAAACCTTGCTCCATGACAACCACGAAAAGTGAGATCAATCTTTCTTGACTCACTAGAACCAATAAAAGTTAGATCAATCTTCGTTGACTAATTATTTATTTCAACATTTTGTATTCTTTGATTGAGTTATATTTGGAACATTCATAATTGTGATTTCAATTCTTATAATGCAGGTCTTCCATCTTAATATTGTATTGGAACTCATATGAACATAGGTGAAAATGTAAATCCTTATTTACATGCCCTATGTGTTATCATTACCATGAAATGGTATCATATAATTTTCACTATCTGTGTATCTTTATAACTATTGCATGCTTGAAACTTAACAATGGAGATTTTTCCCTCTCCTGTAAAGATAAAAAAAACTATATATAACCCAAGGAAAGTAACTAAATGTTGTTAATTCCCTTGATTGCAAGGATAAATGTAGAGTAAGTGGAAGAACTTCATTGCATCTCGTGAATGACCCAAATCCAAGCTATGCACATTATCATATAGTGTTATTGGAAAGTAAGAGGAATTTTTTATGTTAATTTGGGTTCAAACATCAATCATTAGAGGAAATTTCAACTCAACATGGGCCTCCTAAGGAAAATAATAAAATAATAGTTAAAATAATAAAATAATATTTATTAATTTTGGAGGAAGAAAAGAAAAAAGCTACTTTTTTTCATATTTTTCACATATCTCCCTATGTTTTTACTCAAATTTCGACATAATCATCACGTTTTTTCAAGTTTTTCTTGTTTTGGGGTAGCGGAGTCCATCAAAAGTATGTGGAGTGGATACTCGTTGGATGCAAAATTTCATTCCACATCCAACGAGCTCTCCCGATTGAAATTTGAGTAAAACACAAGGAGATATGTCGAAAATATGAACAAAAAAGTAGTTTTTTTATGATAGCTATCCCCAAATTTATATTAAAAAATTGTATAAGACATATACGGTATTTCAAATTTATAGAAATTTCATTGGCTAACACATGATGACATGGAATTTGAACTAGGGTTGAAAGGTGCAATTTGAGTTGAATTTTCTCTACTAGATGTTTGTTTTGATAGGAAGGTACAGAATCCTATCCATGAAATTGTTTCAATTTTTCATTTTTATGGAGTTTAATCTATGAATTTTATAGAAAACATGAGCTCTATATGGATATACTTATATTTACATGACTAAAATTTGTAGATTGGCATGTTGTGGTGTGAAATATCTCTAATTCTCTTCTTTTCTAAGCACTGCACCGACTATTAGACTATAAGTCTTTTACATTCTTTGTTACATTGATATATTGACTAGGTTGTATTTTACGCATTTTTACTTCCCCATTACTAATTCATTGGATATTCCACTAAACAACGCTACAGATTGATCGATTGAACCTATAATCCTGATGGGATCATTATTAGCATTATACACAATTATTTTATTTAGCATATTGTTTGTGTATACTAAGATGCATTAGGGATCATGTTTGTTACAACTTGGTAATATGATATAAATGGCATATTAAAAATGGGTTGATAAAAATGGATACCTACAATATCTCATGAAGCTAGGGGTTTTCTTCATTGGAAAGGTATATTGGGAGGGGGGTTCAATAATACAAATTTAGGAGTCATTTTCCAATATTTCATGAAATTAGGGATATTCTTCAATATCCTATGAATGATTGTGCTATGTGACAAGTTCACTAAGTGAAATCCCCTATGGGGGTGTCAAATTGATTAATCATGCCCAATTCACTGATGAAACCATTCTACTGGGAAGCGCCTATGTATAGTTAGCAAGAAAATTCAAAAGCTCCATTGACCTCTTTCTCCTTACTTTAGGGGGAACAATGCTTTTTGAAAAAAGTTTCCTTTATGGTTGGAACTGCGATCCTAATACCTTAAGAGATATATTACGACCTATGAATTGCAAAGTTGAGATGGAATGGAACTCCTTTATGTATTTAGGCACCCCAATCTTCAAGAAATCCCCCAAATATTCAGTTTGGAATCCAATTATTCAAAAGATAAAGAAAAAAGTCCATTCTTGGGGTTTTAAGTGGCTTAAGTTAGATGAAAAATTGAGCCTTATAAAATCATTCATCTCTTCCTTTCCCATATTCTCTAGTTCTATTCTCCTTTGTCCCAAAAACATCATGAACAAAATTAACATGGATATTAGGAAATTCCTCTAGCATAGAGGGAAAATTCAAGGGAAAAAATACCACCATGCCAACTAGAATTTAGTAAAATGCACAAAAATAAATAATAGTCTTGGTGTCAGAGACCCAAGGACCATGAACCTATCTTTGTGGTCAAATATGGTATGGATGATTATAAATGGAAGAAAAGAATGGTGGAAAGAAGATTTGGAAAATTAGTACACTAAAAATTCAAGAGGTCATTATCTACATCACAGGCTAGAAGGGAAAGGAACTCCTATTTAGGAACTCTTCAAAGCCTCGGTTGGTCTTATCAAAGAGAAGGTTTATTGGATCCCAGGGAATGGGAAGAAAGTAAAATATGTGATGATAGAATATGGGGTCGGCTCAGTTTATCCACAGAGTCTAATCTAGATGAATTTTGACGATGGATTCTCAAGGAACATCTATCAAACATTTTTGACATATCTGTATGGACAGGTTCCAGAAAATGGAAAGGATGGAAAGACAAGAATTCTCCATCTGAACTATATCAAGACTATATGTAATTTTGTTCAAATTACCATGGGAAATATCCAATGCATCGAAAGGAAAATTATCAAAGAGGTTGGGCGCGATCTGGAGTCTATACGATTAAGGATGGGTACAAACCCCTGGAAGGGAGTGCTCCCTCAACTTCCTCCTCAATGTGGAAGAAATTATGCAACCCTTTCTGCAACCCCAAAATCAATAATTTCTTCTGGATCCTAACAAGAAACAAGATTTTTACTACTGACAACCTTATCAAAAGGGGGTTTCAAGATCCTTCCTGGTGCTTCCTCTACAAAAGATCCTTCAAGGATGCCTCCCATTTATTCTTGGATTATCGTTTCACAATCGAAGTGTGGATAAAGTACCAGAGAAGCTTGAGAAAAAGGTTGGAACTTTGAACCACATCTAGGATATGACATTTAAATGGAAAAATCTCTATCCAAGAATTTTGAATGGAAAACCCACTCTCTTAAAAGTGCGGGATCTTATTCCCAGAAAAATCAGTTAGAAAATTTTTCCTCCAAGAAATTATCTTATTTTTTAAGGGAAACAAGCCATTTCCACTAGATAAACTTTCAAAGAAATAAACATGATTCCTGAGAGGGTGAGTGCAACCTAATAAGGGTCACTTTTGGCATGTTAGATGCAATAGAAAACTGAAAAAATTAGGCATCCCTTAATTTAATTTGATTTTTTGAGATACTTAAACAAATTATCTTTCTTTGAGTAAAAAGTATGAAACATAGGAAATTGAATCACGTTTCCGAATATATATAATTTTTATGTATTGAAAATTTTCATAACTATGTCAAGTTTCATTTTTTATAACAATCATTTTTTATTTTTTAGCCAAATGACAAGGTATATGTTTTTGTGGGTGCAAGCTTTGAGGGCCTAAATCATGATTTTGAGCTACAAAAATTTGCAAGCATGTAGAGATCATATAGCACTAGTGCAATTCTACTTTTTAAAAATAAAATTAGTATTTTTTATTTTAATTTTTTATAATTATGTAAGTGATCATTCCTAAAAAATGGTACGTCTTTTGTGGGTGCATTCCTTGAAGGTCTTAATGAAATAATCATGAAATGGGTTTTTTTATAGATTGTAGAGTTCAATGTCTTCTAGTGCACCATATAATTTGTTTTTAAAATGATTAAGAATTGACAATGTTATTGAAAAAACACTAAGAACATTTTTTTGAGTTAAGGAGTCGTGAAACAATAGAAATTAAAAAAAAAAAAGGAAAATATAATGTTTTAAATTAAAAATTACATATTTACAATCTACAGAAAAAATGCTATTTATGTTTAAGATTTCTTCAAAAATGATTATGTGCAGCATACTATAATGAGTACGTAAACAACGAATTCTTCATAAACTAGAAGAAATGCCCATTTAACTATGGTTTATCATATACTATAGCACTGTTTTGGTATTACCAAAGCAAACTCCAAACCGTACACATAGGGATATTGGTGACAAGAGAGCAAGTGAATTGGCATGGTTTAGGCACTACAAAATGAGAGGACACTTTGTTTAAATTCAAATTACATTTTCCTCTCTTATAGAATTGTAAAACGTGTGCGCGTTATAGAACTACAAAATGTGCACGCGTTATAAAACTACAAAACGCGTGCATGTTATAGCACTACAAAACACATGTGTGTTATGTAGTTCTATACCATGTGCGCATTATGTAGAGAAAAAATTCTAGCACTATATGCAAGAAATCAAATGTATGGCTAATAGTTTAGAGGGGGTGGGGAAGGGTCCAGGGCCTAGGAGGATGTTGGAATTTCAAGTGGGGATGGTTAATAGTTGAGAGGGAGTGGGGAGGGGTCAAGGGTCTACGAGTATGTTGGAATTTCAAGTGGGGATGGTTAATAGTAGAGAGGGGGTGAGGAAGGTTTAAGGGTGTAGGAGGATGTTGGAATTTCAAGTGGGGATGGTTAATAGTCTACTGAGGGGAAGGAAGCGTCAAGGGCCTAAGAGGATGTTGGAAGTTCAAGTGGGAATGGTTAATAGCTGAGAGGGTGTGGAGAAGGGTCAAGGGCCTAGGAGTATGTTGTAAGTTCGAGTGAGTATCATTAATAGTTGAGAGGGGGTGGGGGAGGTTCAGTGTCCTAGGATGATGTTCTAAGTTCAAGTGGAGAGATATGAAGGGAATGAGAACATGACGAGTTACAAGGGTAAAGGGGAGTGGATATTGAGAGAACTATTAAGAGGAGAAGAGGCATTGAAGACATATAGGGTTAGAAGTTATACGTGAGACTTGAGAAATAAAGGTGGATGAGGTGGATGGGAGGAAGTGGGTGATGGTTTGATGAGAGAGAGGATTGGTGAATTGAAAGGTGTATATGAAGGATTTTTATAATGTGAAATGGCACTTCTCTGTCTGAGTACTGACACTGAGCAGGTCGGTACACAAAAGGAAATTATGGATAGAAGTTTCCCAAAATCTATAGATGAAGATGAGTTTTAATCCACATTACTTCCTCTAGCATTAACCATGTTTTTCTATCTATTTGTCTTGCAACCCAGAATTTTCTCATTGCGAGTCACGAGTCCTTTGTGGGTAGTGTATTATGCAACCCTCGGTTAGATGTTCACAATATCTATTCATGGTTTTCCTTCACAGAATTCATGGCCATTCATGACCTATCTGCATATGCACCTACAGTTACATTAAGACAAAAATTAAGAATAAAAACATGATTAGTAAGCGACAGTTGGTTTCGAAGTTACAACTTCCCCAAGTTATAGTTGGTAACTTCCCTTAATCATCAAGTATACATAGAGGGAAGGGGTAGAGGATGGGGGGATAAAATTAAAAGTGAAAGGTTATGCTAAAGGAATACCTTGGATATTGGAGCAAGAGAACTCAGTTCTTGGTGAGCATAGGAGGACCTGTCTCAGATAGAGATTGTATTAACCCTTTCTTATGAATTAAGAGTGATGTTCTTCCACATTGTGTGTTGATGTTCTTATTTGTGATTATTTATGGAATTCAAATTGTCATCAATATTTATATGCAATTGTAATATTTCATTCATCTCTATATAACAATTAATATATATGTATTAGATATCAATCTCTTTTGTAGGTGTTGAATATCTTGAAGTTTTTGGAGCATTTGGAGAAGAAGACTAAAGCTAGGATCAACCTTCATAAATAAGGTGCAAGTGCTTTATGTCCCATTTCTCTCATAAATATCTCTAGAATGATGTATGTCTGCAAGTTAAATCTTTGTATGTTGATGACCCCAGACCCTTAGCTCATAAGGTAGAATGCATGAAAAAAAGAACTGGTGACTCCATTGTGGATTCTAGCTTGTTTTGGGTTTGTTCCATAGAGTTTCCAGTCCAGATTTGCTCTTTTTGTTTCTATAATGATTTTTTTATGCTTTTCTTTTAGTCGATCTTCTTTCATGATTAGGGTTCTTAGAACATTATTATTTATTTAAAAACAATTGGTTATAACTGCGGGTTTCTGTGTATATAGTTGCAGTTGGAAGGTTGTAATCATGGGTTACTTTGGTGATAGTCACGGTTCATTCACAAGCTTCTTTAATAACAGTCGTGGTTTCCTACAGGGTTTGTCGAAAGTGCTAGGGTTTTCCCTATTATGTGCATTTTGTCTTATAGGATACCTGTATGGTTCTTTCCTTAGCTTAGGTTGTGTTGTTACTGAGTGCATTTCATTCATGCCTCTCATACAAGATCCTTTTTAGGTGAGTTAGGTTTGAATCTATGTGTGTGACTAGTTTAGTTCTTTCTTTCTTGGCATCTTTGGTTCAAGTGGTTGTGTCTCTATAGGTTACTGGTCTCTGTTAGTCCTTCTAGGACACTAATTTTCCTCTGATTACTCTGGTAGTAGTCTAGGTGTGTTAATTTTACCAACTTTTTATCTACTTGTCTTGCCAAGTCGATAGTTCAGTCCAATTAGGGTTTGATTCATCTTTTCATTTCTTGTTGAAGATTTTTACTTTAAAGATATGAACGTTTACTTTCATTGATACATATTTATATATCTTATCTTACTTAGTTGCATTCAATTGCATCAAATTTTTTTTTTTTTGAAAAAAGAAAAATAAACATGGCAGTTGTAGTTGCATTGTTAGCTCTTGTATAGGCTCATTGCATTTTTGTTTTTCTAGTTATTTTCAAGAAAGGAAAAAAATACAAAAAGTGTTATGTTTCCAAGTTGTTTTAAATATTTCATGTGTTTCATAAAAGAAAAGAGAAAAAGCATTATTAATAGCATTTTCTTTTGAAATTTACATCGTATTTTCTTTCAAATGTTGAGTCAAATCACCATTGAGTCTCACTCTCACCACCTTTGAGTAATACAAGCCTTAAAAATAAAGCGTAATCTAAAATTGATTAGTAACATTTTTCTTTTTAGGTTCTATCATCAAATAGACTAGGCTAGGTTCTTGGATTAGGGAAATTTTAACTATCCAAGAGCATTTTGAAGTCAAAATCAGTGTCCAATCCTTAGGTAAACCCAAGTTTACAATGGATCAACCAAAAATATCCTCTAACATAGGATTCAATCATAAGGCCATGTGAGAGATTGGTTATGGAGATAGCCCTCCAATAGCTCGTTCGATCATAAGCCATGATTGTTGTGCATATGAAGGTTCTTTAAACACCACTTCTTGGACCCTGTGAGGCGTCAGTATTGTTAAAATTTTAGGCTTAGATACTCTTCCCATGCACACCAGTCATGGTAACGATTGTTTCATCAGACTCTTGTTTTAATTTTGGTAGCCTTAGTTTCCAGACGTTAGGTTCTTACACGGGTGGCAGTGGAAGGCTATTTCCATTGCTCCTAGGGTAGACTTGGAAGGTAACCTCGGTTGAGAATTTAGGAGGTGGTTGGGTGATTCCAGCGCTTGCACCAAGAAAACTCATCATGAGACTCCAATTAAATACTCTCTGATATTGACTGGTTGGATCTAGGCCCTAATCATCCTAGACTTTCCATTGGAATGTGTATCCATAACTTTCTTGTGTCTATGATACTTAGGATATATTTTAGTGTGCTCTTTGGTTTTCTTGTGTTTTAGTTTGACCTTTGGTGCATGATTTAATTTTTTAGCTCTAAAGGACTATCCTCTTCATAGGTCTATAAGGTTTCAAAACCTTCCTCCATTTTCAATGGTGCAGTCTCCACTCCCATTTTTAACACATACAGTTTGTTTGAACTAGTAGGTATTAGTGAAGTTCCAGGTGAATCAAAACTTAGACATACTCAGGTAAAATTTCCACCAGTAGAGATAGAATATTTGCAAGATGAGGAGTTTTCAAGAAACTATAATACACCACCTACTTATTTAAGTGAACCTGTGTTAGTCTAAGTTCGTCCTTTTAGTTCACATGTGTTTGGTGTTTCTCTGAGTCTAGATATTTCTAGTGTAGGAGAAGGCATGTCTACCCCCACTTCATCCATGATGGTTGGTGGAGTCTCTCCCTCCTACTGAGTGCTCCAAGACCTAGTGCATCTATTGCACCAATTTCACCTAGTGCTCGAGTGGTTAGTCCCTCAATACCTTCAAACATTACACATTATGGGAATTTTGAGATAAAAAATGGGCCTCAAACAAAAAATGTACAATCAAAATCCACTTGAAAAGAACCAATCACATTCTAGAGGATAACATTACCTATAATAGTTGAGGTGACATTGGTTGAGTTAATGATACTTATTTGTCAAATTGTAAATGGTGAGGGAAAACCCATAGTTAAATATATCAATGTTGTAATTAAAGTACTCATTATAAAAATAGTACTCATAGATTATTTTTGAATATAATATAAATGTAATAAAGTACTCTTAAAGTACTTAGAAAGAAAATTACTATTTATATTTCAATATAAAATAAATTACAAATACCAAAAAACTAAATGTTTTATTCAAATGTAGTTATTTTTTTATATTTCAATATAAGATAAATTACAAATAAAGAAAAATAAATTGTCTATTCAAAACTAAAATTATGTAATTACTTTTCCAATATTTAAAATATATATGTCAAATTTTTATTTAAAATCAAAATCACTTAACATCTTATAATAAAAACAATTTGATCTTATAATAAAAACAATCTGATGATTAATAGTTTTTGTTTTTTAAATACTTACTATATATAATAATCTATTATAATTATTATTTAAATATAAAAATATATTTATTTATTTTATGAAAAATAAAATATTATATATATTCTCATCCGATTGAATTTTAATATCAATATCATTTTTTTATAAATTTAGGTATTATTCAAGGTTCATATTTTACTATCAACTTTTAACCTTTGAAACACCTACATCTATACCAAGATAAATTAGATAAGTTAGACACATACATTCAAGTTAGAAAACCAAATACATACATAAAAATTTAATGTAGCGATTTGAATGAACTATTATATCATAATAAGATATTATATTATTAAAAAATGTATGACATATAATAATAATATTTATTACATATAATCTTATTTACTTAATATTAACTAAACTTTTTCGTGGTAGAAATTTATGTACTATTCTTTCATCTCAATATTAACACATTTTTCTTAATTCATTTAATGATGTTATTAATTATTATATTATAAATTATATGTAATATACATAATATATATCATAAGAAACTATTAAAAATGAGTTTAAACGTGTTTTTGACACTGTATTAAAAAGATGATATATATATATATATATATATATATATATATATAGTTTCATATTTATATTTTAAAANTGTGTGTGTGTGTGTGTGTGTGTGTGTGTATATATATGACAATTTATTTATTTAAATTTAACTTTATGTTTAAAATTCAAAATTATAATTACATGGTTTAAAATCATATTTGAAATATTGAAAAAGTAACGTATGTTTCAAATTTCAAAATTAATATATTTTATTTTATGAGTACATTACTTTATAAATACATTCATCATATTATATTCAAAAGTAATTTATGTACTCAAAAGTACTTACTTTTAGTCATATCAAATATGATTATTTTATTGGTTTTATTTTAGACATCTTTTCAATTTAACTTAACCATAGTTGCATTGGTTATAGTGTAAGAAATGAGTTATAAATATACCTTCCCCACAAAATGCCTAACACATAATATTTTATTATATCTCTTATGAGGCTCATTTTAGACCTCAAAATTCCCCTAATGTGTCAGTCTAGTGGGGTGGTCACTGGGATACCCAATGAACCTTATACTTCTTATTCATTCATGAAGAATACTCAAAGTGGTTCGAGTGGGTCCACTTCTTTTCATCAAGGATTTCCGTGGAATGGAGGACACATTCCTCCATCCGTACCATATGTAGGCCCATCACCTACTTATGTTGGTGTGTTGTATGGAAACCAGAACCCTTTTACAGGTTTTAGTTTTCATACCTCTAGTCAAGTTTCAGCTTCTCTGTTTGGCAGCTCTCCCTTTTCACTGTTAAGTGGGGGGATCTCTTTTCCTACTTTCCAAACTCCAACTCCAGTTGGAACTGACCAAACAACTTACCACACACCACAGACTAGTAATCCTTTAGAATTCATGTGGAACCCATTTCAAAACAGTGTTACTACAACACAACTGGAACATGGGGAAACCCCACCTTCTCATTTGGGAGTCCTGGGGCAGGTACTTCCACACCCAAGACTCCTCGATACCAAAATCTGATTAGGCCAAAACTTCCATTTATAGAAACTTTGAATTTTCTAGATCTACTGAAACTGATGAATGATCCCGTGCACCATAATGCAACATGGCCACATTTTCCCATCAAACTACCTTCATACATTCAAAAGTTTGAAGGGAATACTGGTGAGGATCCAGGTGTTCATATCACTACTTTTCATCCATGGTGTTCTTAAAACTCATTGAATAATGACTCCATTCGAGTGAGGCTATTTCAAAATACCCTCACCAATTTAGCGGCTGAGTGGTACATAGAACTTCCCCGACCGCATAGGATAGTTTCCTTGACTTAGGAACCGCGTTTCTGAATCATTTTCAACTTCCTATCCTGTATGATGTCGGAACATACTTGTTGTCGACTTTTCCACAAAACAAGGACACTCACATATATGATCATATTTAGGAGTGGAGAAGGAGAAAGAGCATTATCAAAGCCAACATTCCTCCCAATTTCTTATTAGAATGATTTTTTAAATCATTACTGCCATATATTTCAAAATATGTTTTTACATTAGGAGTTACCATGGAAGAAGAATCCATTCTCAAATCCCATTATCTAGATATGATCTATTCTCAATATGGGATTCTTTATGAAATTATCCCTAAGGTGTTGAGGTATACTAATGATCTGGAGAAACCCGATCATGGACCCCATGCCAATGGTGTGGTTGGTTCAGTAAGTACACCCAATGTAGAATCACTAGATAAGAGTTCCATGAGTTGTTAGTGAAATAGTATGCAACAGTGGAAGCCAATGCTGCCACTCCCTCACCTCATTATGCTAATGTTTATTCAACACATTCTTCCCAAAAAGGCACTCAGCAGCTCAGTGGGAAAAAGAACAAAGGGAAAAAGGGCTAGGGGAACCAAAATAAACAAAAACCCATGAACAAAGCTTTAGGGGGTAAGAAAGAGAATAATAAGGTAAAATTTCGTTGCAAGTTATGCCAAGGTGATCATCTAAATTATCAATTCCCCTTAATGGATCAAGCACAAAAAACTATGAAAGAAACAACAACCACTTTTCTTGAAGGATCCCTTTCCACAAGGACATAATGTAGCTTCTGGTTCAAAAGATGTCGATGGCACAACAAGTGCTCCTGCTGATCAGTCTTATATTCATATGGTTTGATCCATTACTCTTTTATGGAACAGGAATAAAATCTATGAGTTAGAGGCTCAACCAAAAGATAAGTTTGTTGTTGAACCTTCAACCCCTCTTACTATTGAAAACTCGACTGAACCTATGCCTAAGATACCTAAAGGTGTCTTTAAGAAGATATTCCACAACCCTAATGCAAGGTTTTATTCTAACTACTCTGTGGTAGAATACCTAGCCCAAACACCTTCTGAAATGTCATATTTAGAAGTGCTGCAGAGCTCCCCTACGTAGCGTGATGCACTCTTAGGAACTATAGGAAATATGGACTCAACGAGCATGTTGGAAATATTTAATCTATCTAAGGTTAAACTATGCCTTCAATACCATGTGGCCTTCTCTTTTGATGTCATCCATGGTGGAAAAACCATTAGATGAATGATGGTTGATTAGGGTGATTCCACATGTGTCATGTTGATATCTTATTGGAAAGAATTGGATTCCCTTGAGTTGGTCTCATCAATCACTTTGCTCACTACTTTCGACAGAAGATCCTTCCGTCCTCATGGTATCTTGCTATCTTTCGAACTAAAGTTGGCAAGGAAAGAAGTGTATGTTGAATTCGAAGTGATTGATTCTCCCTTGGACTATTATCTTCTTTTGGGGAGAAGCTGGACTTATGCCATGGGTGCTATTCCTTCATATGTCTTCTGATTTTTAGTGTTTCTACATGAAGGGAATTTGGTTACAGTTGAACAACTAAGTTATACTCAGAAGGTCCATTTGGAGACCAAAAAGTCTACAGTGCCTTTGATCGATCAGTGAAAACTAGCTAATGAAATATTGGGAGTTGGAATGTATACATTGCTCATGGGATCATTCGATATACTAGCTCCTATAACTTACTCAGGATTGACGAGTGTTGGGAAGTCTATCTCTGCAGTTGTTGATAGAATCAACCCCTAGGTCCTCCCTTCACGAGAAGAGCCCCAAGTGCCCCTATCAACAACAAAAGTAGCTTATCAAGATATATTTGATGTTGTTGCTAATTCTATCATGAATCCTCTAGTATCAGAGGAGTCAGAAGAAGCTTACTTTCCCGCTTGGGTAGATAACTCGACATATTCCTACGATTGTTTAGATATGGTTTTACCATATGACGAGACCAATCTAGAAGCCATGTGTGGACATGAGAAAAACTGTAAGGACCTCCATGATAAGTATTTCTTTCTTCCAGAACTAAGAAAAATACAAAACTTAGAGTTCCATGTGAGACTAGCAAAAGGTGTTGATATGCCCATCAATCCTTTACCTGAGGAGGTGATATTTGCCAAGGATAATATGGAAAACATCTCTACCACAATTCTGATTAACTTATTTGCAAAACCTAATGTTGTGGAAAAATACACATTGGTGCAAACTGTTCTCTGGAAGAGATTTCCATTTATACTTCCTTGTTTAAGGAATTCCATGACATCTTTGCTTGGTCATATGAGGATATTCTATGCATTGGTCCCTTTATAGTAGAACATGAGATCCGAACGTACCCTAATGTAAAACCTATTTGACAGAATCTCATACCTATTAATCTATGGAAAGTAGAAGTCGTCAAGGCTGAGGTGGAAAAATTGTTGAAAGTTGAATTCATCTACCCGGTATCTCTGATAAAATGGATGTTAAATCCCATTTTGGTAGATTAAAAACAAGGGACAATACATGTTTGTATTTATTTTCGAGATCTTAACAAATTTTGTCCTAAGGATAACTACCCTACTCCTTTCGTTTATCAAATCAGTTATTCTTGTGCAAGTAATGAGGTGTTTTCCTTTATGGATGGTTTTTTGAGGTATAATCAAATTAAAATTAAACTAGAAGACCAGCACAAAACTGCCTTTATCTTTCCTTGGGTTACTTTTGTGTACAAAAAGATTCCATTCAGTTTAGAAAATGTTCGAGCTACCTTTTAGAAGGAAATGAACTTTTCCTTCCATGACATAAAGCATATTGTCAAACCATACTTAGACGATCTACCTACCCATTCTCAAAAGAGGAAGGACCATCCAAATCATCTTCGTTTGATTTTTGAACAATGCATACATTATAAGATCTGCTTAAATATCCATAATTGTGTCTTCTGCGTCGAGTCGGTTCGGTTTCTTGAATTGATCATTTCAAATAAAGGTATACTAGTGGATCCATTAAAAGTTGAGGCCATTGTAAATCTTCCTTCTGCTCGATCTATTAGGAAACTGCAAAGTTTGTAGGGAAAGTAAAAATTTCTACGACGATTTATAGTCAATTATGCATGGATCACAAAGGGCTTCATGCGCTTAACTAAGAAATACTCCCCACTCTTATGGGATGAAGTTGCACAACAATTGTGCGAGGCATTAAAGAAGGCACTTTTGTCAGCTCCTCTCTTGCATCCACCAAACTATACAAGAGATTTTATATTGTATCTGGTTGCATCTGAGTCCACGATAGGAGTGGTGTTTGTTTAGGAAGATGACGAGTTCCAAGGACATGTTGTATACTATATTAGTCATGCTTTAGCAAGTCCTGAACTAAGGTACTCTCACATCAATAAATTCTCTTTGGTGACAATTTATGTAGTCCAAAGGTTGAGACACTATATCTTGCTAAGGACAACCACAGTAGTTGCATATTTAAATCCCTTCCAATATGTTTATCCTAAAAAATAATCAGGGGAAAATTTAATAGGTGGATATTCATTCTCCAAGAGTTTGACCTGGATTTTCAATCTTCCAAGTCTAAAAACTCCTTAGTGTTCACAGAATTGATCTCAGAATCCTCGATGGAAGAAACTGTAGTGGTAGAAGATGAGTCATTCCCAGATGAGTACATCTTCTTAATTTCGACTTCTTATCCCTAGTATGGAGATACCCTCATGTATCTCCAGAATTTGAAGTGTCTTGTGACCTTCTCGCGAGAAGATCAATGCAAAAGAAGAGTGAATGCGAAGAACTACCTCATCATCGGTGACACGTTATATAGAAGAGGGGTAGACTCCATTTTGCGTCGGTGCCTCACCCATGAGGAGGTTGAGCATGTCCTAAATGATTCCCACATTGGAGCGTGTGGGGGTCATTTATCTGGGTTAGCAATGACTCAGAATATTCTATGTTCCAGTTATTTATGAACAACCATATTTAAAGACTGTGTGGAATCTATGAAACAATGTCATCAATGTCATCTTTACACCAAAAAAATGTGGTCACACCCTACTCCACTCTTTCCCATCATCACGGTAGGGCCCTTCACCAAGTGGGGGATTGATTTCATGATGTGCAACCCAGTGTCTGCTGGGGGACATAAGTATATCATTGTCAGTGTAAACTACTTCACCAAGTGGGTAGAGGAAATTCCTACCTTTAAGGCCGATGGTGAGACAACAACATATTTCGTCTTCAACCAAATTATTGCTACGTTTGGAATCCCGAAGCAGATTGTTACTGGCCATGGAAAACACTTCCAAAACAACATGGTGATTTAATTGACCACAATTATAGGGCTTATGCAAGATCATTCATATTATTTCTACCTGCAGGAGAATGGACAAGTAGAGGCAGTTAATAAGACCTTGAAAACCATTCTCAAGTGCACGATCAACGTGAGTAGGTAAAATTGGCACATAATGTTGTATCCAACACTCTGGGATACCAAACCAATGTCAAGACATCCACAGGCTTCTCTCCTTTCCATCTCATTCACGGGGTGGAAACAGTTACTCCAGTTGAGTGCAAAATACCTTTGTTGATTATTTCCATCCATTATCTCCTTGACACTACGGAGCTTGAAGAATGTTTGTTGTATTTTGAACACATAGACAAGAAAAATAGAGATGTGCTCATGAAAAATGAGGTACATAAGAACCGGTTCAAGAACCAATATGATAAAGCTATAAAACCTAGGGTTTTATCAAAAGGAGAACTTGTCTTGCTCCGGGATCAAGAAAAGGAACCCCTAGGGGCAGGTAAATTTAAATCCATATGGTTGGGCACGTATGTCATGTTGAAAGTATTCAAAAAGGGAGTGTACAAGTTGATTTATTACGATGGAAATAATTTGTCAAAGCCTTGAAATAGGCTCTACCAGAAGACGTATTATGCTTAGGAACAGTTCTTTTTCTTGTATTATTAGTGTATATTTTGTACAATAGTGGTTACTAGTTAGTGTTTCTTATGTAGTATTATTTTTTTCAGATGTCATTAGAACGCTTCATAGGGTTTGTTGATGGTGCCAACCATCACACTTGCAATATGGCTTCAATTTCTTGGGTCATTTATGCACCCACGAGACAATTGGTTTCCTTAGGTGGCGCATGCCTAGGCCCTGTGACTAATAATGTAGTTGAATACAATGCGGTTATTGAGCTTCTATGGGATCCTATTTCACGTGGTATCACCTGCTTGGTAGTCAGGGTTGACTTCCAGTTAGTTGTCTTTCGGCTTAATGGAATTTACTAGGTGAGACACTCTACTTTATTACATTAGTTTTTAACAGGAGGAATTCACCTTCTTGACTAATATCTTATCATGTTCATTCATAAAGGGTGTTTTGAAATTGTGAAAAATAGGGTCAATATATTGTAGGTATTAGGAGGAGATGTGGGGTATAATGGGTTTTATATGTATTAGGGGATATAAAAATGGGTATCTGGTAAAAATATGGGATATTTAGTAAAAATAGGGGTTTTTTAATTGGAAATATGTATTTGGAGGGGGGGTCAACAAAAGGATTTTTCTAGGTATTTATCAATATCTACTGAAATTAGGGGTATTCTTTAATATCCCATGAACGAAGGCGGTATGGCATATTTTCATTGAGTGAATACCCCATGGTGCCAACAAGGCTGCTACATGGTAGGCATTGATTGGTCCACATCATCCTCCCACTGGTCCACCTCATCACTGACATGCCATCAACCTCAACCATGTGTCCTGTTGTGGAGATACCATGTCATCCACCTATTGATTGTACCTTCCATCCATACCTACCATGTGAATTTTTGTGGTGGTGCCACTTTAGTTCCATATAGGCTACATGGCACCCCCTTTTTCCAATTTTACTTGTTTTGCAAAAAGTTCAGAACTTAATATTAACATTCATGCCCTGATTATGTTTTGCATGAAACGAACATTGCCAAAAATATCTCACCGAGCTCTACGCAACTACAAGATTTTGTTCAAATTTTAAATACTTTATTTTGATTGATCTCGAATATCCTCTTGGATCACTCCTGCTTATTTATACCTCTCTTGACTGATAGCTTGAGTAGGCTTCCCATATGCAATAGAAGCTTGTTTTAATTCCCATGCAACGATATCTACTTTGAGCTCTATAATTTCATTTTCCCTTTCTACATCTATCCTTTGGAACTAAAGAATTTGCACATAATTATTTTCATTCTCTACATGTGCTTCTGTTAGCATTGGGGTCTGAACTTTCTCAATTGTTGGGATTTTAAGATGGGTTTTTAGGTGATATATACCATTTTCCTTTTTCTTTCAGTACTACAGTTGCATGTGATCCATCACCTGGCCGAGTTCTTAAAGCCGTAATCTTTTCATCCAAGATTTTGATTGTGACCTCCTTGGCTTTGATATTGATCATCTATACCTTCCACTGGTATTCAAGTTTCTTCAATACTATTTTAAGCCTCTTCTTAGTTTTAACTAACTACACTATACCATTGCACACCACATCACTGGTATGCTTGTAGAACTCCACCATATCCAATTTTTCAGATGACTTAAAATCAATGTGGTATTCGTCAACATTAAAATCTTGCATACCAATAGGGTTTTTTACTATGGGTTTTACAACTAACCATCTACGAATAGTATTCTGGTTATCAGCTGCTATAAGTAACATCTTGCTAGAAGCTCCAATATTTTGTCTGTATTCTTTGGTTATTTTCACATTCCTTTCTCTTAGGTCTTTGTATTTTTTTTATATATTAGTCAGTACTTGAACCAAACAAGTTGAGGGGGATTTTGAGGATGCTATTTGTAGCACTCTAGGTTCTGTAAAGCTCAAAGTTGGATAATGGGTAAACTTTATAGTTGGTCCCAGTCTTTTGTGTGAGTAAGGTGGTATCAAATCCATTATTTCCTTTGGGAGCTTTACATTTTATTCCTCTTCAATTTCCCCCTTTTCTACTCTGGACCATTTAATTGGATGATGTGGATCTTCAGTATAAACATCCATGTCTGGGATGACCTCTTCCGCTCCTCTATTTTAACCTATATATTATTCATGATCCCTTTTTATTCCATATTCTCTATCACTTATTGTACTTCTTCCCAACTTTTCAAATTAGATATTCTTTGCCACTCAAGCCTTGGAATACCCTTGTATGCAGAATTCTTATTGTTGGTCCTCTTCTTGGAGATAACCCCATGGCGATCATAAGGGAAATATTCTTCCTTCTTAAATCTAAACTTCATCAAAATTTATTTAAATATTGTATTGTCTCTATATTTTTTATTTGGAACAGGCCAATATATTGTGGAATATTGAACTCCCTATAATGCTTGTAGTGTCTGAAATGTCTCTCGTATGTTATGAATATTTGCTGGCCATGTTCCATGGAAAATATTCAAAGGATGAGAAATAAAGGAATTTGGGATGGTTCTTCTTCAAAACCATATATTATGATCACTGTATAATCTTCAAACAATAACCAATCTCCAATTCTCATTTATAGAGTGAATTGAAGATATTTTTGGATTTCTGGGAAGATCATGGGAGGCTTTGCACCATCAATTAAACTGTAACACACCTTCATAAATTTGTTGTTGAACTCTAAACAACTTTCATTATATTCTCTTCTCAAGAACAACTCTCTCCACTTAAACACAGGAATCGTGTTTCCTTCATCATCACTTATATTCAGGTTTAGACCTTTGAAATGTTCAGCATTTTCGTGGACAAATAAGTAGAAGAGGTAAAAAGGATACATGAACATGGAAATTATACGAAACTCTTCCAACTCGCCATGGATATTCCTATCTATTATACTATATATCATATATAGGGAAGGTGTTATAATATTTTGTAGTAAAACTCAGTAGAAAACTTAGGATTACTTCATTCCCATGGTCATTGTTCTCAAATCCTATAACTATACATATTAGAGATATAATTTTCCTTGAAGCTTTGAAGAAGACTACCGACCCTTAAGGTGGGGGATTATCATGTAAAGTAATTCCTTTTTTCAGGTGTTGGAGGAGGAAACCATTTCTATAAGGTGGGATAAGACTCTGGTATGAAGTAGATAGGGAATTTTTATCCACTTCCTTCATTTCCATAAATTCAGGGATGTTGAACATATTTTTTTAGGCCAAGGGATTATATTTGGCATATAATAGTGGACAGGTCAGCGGAGATGATATCTATTGCACTGGGGATAGAACAATTTTAGCACCACTCTGTGAATTCAACAAAAAATATTGACCTCAATAAAACTATCTCAGCTAGGATCGACTCTCATGAGTGAAAATTGTCCTACTGAGATAGGGCGGTTGACTTAGCTTCTTGTAGTGTGTTGTTTAGGTTCATATTGGTGATAATGGAATAAAAAAAATATACATGGTGATATTTGATGATCTCATTTTTGATGAATAAGGTAAAGGATTATAGGAATTTGGATGATTAAAGGGCCATTTTAATTTTGGTGGACACTCGACAGACATTAGATAGTTATGGGAGTAAAAGGGTTTATGCAATTTTATCTTTTAAACAATATAATTCGCTAGGTAAATTATTGGTGGTATTTAAAGTTACCAATTATAGGTAGATGGTTGGAGGTCACCTTATTTTCTACAATTGTAAATTTTGGTCAGGTGGGGTGATTTCTGGCCAAGTTTTTCAATTATTTTAAAATTCAATTGGTTTAGACAAATGGCCACACTAAATTAGCGCATTTTTTGGCATGGTGGGAGGGCCAATATACACATGTTTAAATATTAGAGGCATGACCTAGAGAAGATATGTCTTTTTTCTTACTTGAGTGGTTTTGGAAGAAACCAAAATTGTTTTGGGTAAACCAAAACTCCTAATAGAATGGTTGTTACCAAAAGGTGCCCCGATGAGGAGTTATCAATATATGGGAGCCAAGTGTGTGATTTTTTCATTTATAACTCCTCAACGACACAAGTTGTCATTCTTGTACTTTCCAAAGGATTTATTGATCTCAGCCATTGATCTTACTATTCACTTTATTGATCTGATCGTCACCTCCTTTGTTTCTTGTGCATATATCCCACGCACTATTCATCATGACCATCGATATAAAAAGAGATCGACGGTTTTAAGTTGCATCAACAATAGCATTTGTATTTCTGATCTTGGTCACGTACCCCAACAATATCATAGTCACTTTTTGAACCTACCTAGTAATTTCAGTGAAAATTATATATATTGCTATAACTCATTTAATGTTGCAGCAGCACTGCTGCAGGATATTGGATGTGCGTGTTTTCACAAAATTCAAAGGGGGTTCACTAGAAACAAAATATCATTTCATGTCCATGCATATTGGGGGTTTAATACTCCTAAAACCATCAAAAATATATTGCCTCATATTAAGGGGTCAAGGGGGGTTTTAATTTGACATAGTAATATAAATATTGGGGGTTATTTTATTTTATTTGGGTGGATCGAGAAATAACATTCAAATCATGGTATGGACACACACACACACATAACTTCTTCCTCATATCTTCGGAGGCCTCAAATAGAGACATGTTGAATATAAACACATCCCTTAACTACACTGAAAAATTTAATTTTAACCTGACATAAATTTGTTGTATACGAAAAAATTTCTACTACAATATTTAATTTCAAATCTTTTTTCTATAGCATTATCATTATGCTTATGATTTTTTTTAAATTTCATTAAATAGTTTTTAAATGAAAATATTCATATCATTACATTAATTATATGGTAATATAATATTATTGATTTAAATATTAAATCCAATTTAAATCTAACTCCATAAATCCATATTAAAAAATACCAAAGTATTTAATTGAAACATTGGATCATTTACACAAAAAATTGAGGATTTATGTCTATGCTTCATACAAAATTCTCTCCCCAATTAAATAAAACTACAAATGTTCCAAAATAGAATAATTCTATACCCAAGAAAACTCCATAGCCTCCTCGATAATCTATGTTTATTTTATATGGGAGTACCATTTAATTTATTTTAGGAATTTAGATAGGAAATGAAGAGTATCTCTTATAATTTTGGAATAATTTTGATCCTGTATAGATATAGAAATGAGATTCATTTGTGGTGGAATAATTTTTGTTCACTGAGCATAGGTTACTTTAAGCATAGGAAGTTATCTGCACATAATTTGTCCAAAGAATAAGAGTGCTATTTTACTATATTTGATTGTGCATGTATTAAAATCACATACAAATAGCTTTAAAAAAAGAATAAAAAACATTTATTTAAGATTATTAAAAGTATTTTATTTATTTTAATTTATTAAGCTTATAAAAAACATGATCTCTCTATGTCTATACTTCTATCTACATTATATATACTTGGTAGATTGTAAGGTTTTGGTGTAAAACATGTGCAATTCTCATCTTTTTGTGCCGCAAGGCGCTCTACAGCCCAGTATGGGGGAGATCTTGTAACATTACATAACATTATATAACATTACATAACGTTATATTTATTAATAAAAAATAAAATTTTAATTATAGGCGAAAATAAATGTCAGCCATAAAAACAACCTAATATGGGGAAGATGTTGTAGTCTTCCTTCTTACCTACCTAACAAAACAATAAAAAAGTAAAGATTTAATTATCCGTAAGAAAATGTGGATGAGGTAAAAACCACAATATGGGGGAGATGTAATGTTCCTACTTAACAAAATAATAAAAAATAAAATAAATGAATTATCCCCAAAAAAATGTTAACCTTGCACATGGTTTTAAAACCATGTGCAATGCCTTCTAAACAACCCATGGTTTTATTGTACATGGTTTAGGAGGGCCTTGCACATGGTTTCAAAACCATGTGCAAAGCCTCCTAAACAACCCATGGTTTTATTGTACATTCAATTAGGAGGGCCTTGTAAATGGTTTTAAGACCATGTGCAAGACCTCCTAAACAACCCATGGTGTATGAGGGCCTTGGATATGGTTTTAAAACTATGTATGGGGAAATGTTGTAATGTCCGTTCCTAACAAAATAAAAAACAATAATAAATATTATATGTGAACCATAAATAATATTAAATATTAATAATAAAAATATTATATGTGGGCCTTAAATAAAAAGATGTGTCTTTTGGTTTGAATCAAATCAATGGCTATATATAGGACACACCAAAGTTGATAGTTCATTGAGTGCAATACCTAAGAAGAGGTTTGCACCTTGAGAGATTTAATCCCAGGGATAATTTTAGGGGCGAATTTTAGCCTAGTGGGCTATTTTTCCTTGTTTTTCTCCCAAAAACGATTCGCCATTTTGCATTTTTTGAAGCCCTATTTTTCTCAATTTTGATGGGGTAAAATTTTTTCACCCTAAAAATCGCCAAATTATTATATAAACAATATAAAATCCTTGGAAATTAAAATACTTTTTGAAAAATATCGCCAATCATTTTATAGTTGGCGTTTTAAGAATTGGTAATATTTGCTAACATTTATACACTTTTAAATAAATATGGTTTCTTAAAATCATCCATGTTTGATTCCTCTCGACGCTTGATAGATCTGAGGATTTGGATCTACACTGGTCTAATCATTGCACTGACACGGGGGATTCAGATAGTGAACTTGTTACATAACATGGCCATTCACAAGATATTAAATAATATCCATAATTTCATTAAATATTGGAAAATTCCTCCTAAAATAGTATTTTTGAACCCCCCCTCCCAATATACCTTTCCAATTAAGAAAACCCCTAGTTTCAGTAGATATTGTAGGTATCCATTTTTATCAACCCATTTTTAATACCCCCTTTATATCATATTATAAATTTGTAATAAATAGGATCCCTAACGCATCTTAGTATAAGAAAACATGATTTTAAATAAAATAATATTATAATGCTAATAATGATCCCACTGGGATTGCATGGGAGGCTAATCAATTTGTCCAATGAAAAAGTAATTGGGCCAAGAAAAATGCATAAAAGGAAACTCAGTTAAGAGATAACTGTAACAAAGAATGTAAAAGAACGATAGTTCAATAGTCATTGCAATGCTTAGAAACTATGAGAATTGTAGATGTTTCACACCACAACATGCCAATCAACAAATTTTATATCATGTAAATACAAGTATAGAATAGAGAGATCATGTTTTGTATAAGCTTAATGAATTAAGCTCCATAAAATTGCAAAATTGAAACCCTTTCATAGATGGACTTCCCTACATTTCATTGTATTTTATTTATTGATACAATATGTGAACAAACACTCGATTTTCAATAAGAATAAACTACAACAAATAAATAGCATTGATTCATGGGAAAAATGTATTAAGAAAATTTTAAAAATGTTTAAGAAACTTGAAACAATCCATTAACAAAAAGTTAAGTCCTAATGAAATATTTCTTATCCATTGTGCTAAATTTACTCTACCTTAATTGACCATCTTATATATAATCACTTCCTACATTTAACTTTATTTAACATTACATAAAACTCTATTTAACATAAATAGTTTAAAACCAATATCATAAAACATTCTATTTCACACACACACACACATATGTATATATTTAAAAAAAACAGTAATCGAGGCTCTAATCGATTCCTATAATCCATGCTAGGGGATCATGGCTATTAACATCCCGAGCCAAAATCCTTCATTGTTCCTTCTTGTTCACTAGGAATAGCTCACCGAGAGGATTCAATGAGGAATATGATAATGCACATCCTTGTGTGAGATATATGAGGAATTCATGGGAAGATATGTATATGTTGGAATCCTCCAAATATATGAAGGAGAAGTTATATATATGAATCCATTCAACAATTGAATTTTATTCCTCATCCCACCCAAATAAAACAACCCCCAATATTTATATTACTATGTCAAATTAAAAAAAACCCTTGGCCCCTTAATACGAAGCAATATAATTTTGAGGGTTTTAGGAGTATTGAAACCCCCAATATGAATGGACATGATATGATATTTCCCTTATTCATGTGCATTGACTATTTGACTACTAGCTTTTTACATTCTTTGTTACATTGATCTCTTGATTGGGTTTCCTTTCTTATATTTTTCCTTCCCCGTTACTATTTCATTGGGTCTTCCACTATCCAATGTTACAAATGGATTAGACGCCCCCTATAGTCCCGTCGGGATCATTATTAGCATTAGACTATATTTTATTTAGCATCTTGTTTTCTTATACTAAGATGCATTAGGGATCCTATTGTTATAAATTTATAATATGATATAAAGGGGGTGTTAAAAATGGGTTGATAACAATGGATACCTACAATAACTGGTGAAACTAGGGGATTTCTTAATTGGAAAGGTATATTGTGAGGGGTTTTCAACAATACAATTCTAGGAAGAATTTTCTGATATTTAGTGAAATTAGGGATATTCTTTAATATTTTGTGAATGGTCGTGCTATGTAACAAGTTTCAATGAGTGAACCCCCCATGTCTTCACCATCATTTTATGACATAAATAATTAGAGTTTTAAACCCGTGATAGGTTCATCCACCCTTCTATTATCATATATATATAAATAATATTGAACACAAGAAGGAACGGTTGTCCATTTATGTATTAAATAAATATCAAGAATAGTAAAAGCATGTGTCAGACACCCATTACATTACAATAAAATATAAATAATAATAAACATAGGAAGGATCAAACTACCATTCATGTGATAGAAAAGTGAAATACAATGAATATAGGATGTGTCGACCAACCCTTATTTATTTGTATATATAGAAAAAATGGTGTACACTATCTAGAAAGAACGTCTGTCTATTCCTTTATTATGGTAATATAAATAAACTTCAACCACACAAGTGTCTCCAGCTCCTTCCATTAATATATAAATAAGGAGAATATTGAACGTATAATGTGTAGGAAGATCCTTCCTATATTTTATATATATCAACCTTGACTTCAAGTACAAGGGATGGCTCGGTCATCCCTTTTAAGACCAATGTATATATAACAAGAACAATGAATATAACAAATATGAATATATATGAATACTATTGAATAGGGGAAGGGTTAGTTGACCCAGAATTTACTGTATGTATATCAAGAAAAGTGCAGAGTATAAGGAGCATCTCCCCTTTTATATATTATGGAAATATCAAAATAAGTGAACAAAACAAGTGTCTCTTACCCCATTTTTACAATAAAACTAAAAATAATATTTAACCTACTATGTGTATTTAGACACTTCATATATATATATATATATGAACACAAGAAGGGTCATCTTACCTTCTTGTATTATTGCAATACATGAAGGGTCAACCGACTCTTCATCTTGTATTGTACATTTTGTGAATAGTGCACCTATGAAGGAATGTTTCTCCCTCCATTATGGAAATATAACGAAAACTGCACCACACAAGTTTAGCTACTGCCTTTCATTAAGAGATAAATAAATGTAATATTGAACATAGGATGTGTAGGCAGACCCTTCCTATATTTTAGATATGTAAGCCATAGCTTCTAGTACCGAGGATGGGTCCTCTATCCCTTCTAGGACCAATGTATATATAACAAGAATCATGAACCCAAGAAATACAAATATATATTCATGAATACTATTGAACAGAGGAAGGATGTCAAACCTTCATTTATTGTATATATATCAAGAAAGTTGTACACTATAAGGTGCGTCTCCCCATTCATGTATTATGTAAATATCAAATAAATGAACAAATTAAGTGTTTCCTGCATGTTTTTTATGATATAAATAAAAATAATATTTAACCTAGGATGTGTAGTTAGGAACTTCACTCACACACACAAAAGAAGGGACATCCACCTCTTTCCGTGTTACTGATATCTAAATATTATTGTACATATGAAGGGTCAGATGACTCTTTTTTTGTATTGTACATATCGATAATAGTGCACCTAGGAAGGGACGTCTTTCCTCCATGTATTATAAAATTATTAACATTTTTTTTATGAAGTATCTATCAAGATAACTTTGACATACATAACTTTCAGAAAAGAATGGTCTATCCTCTTTGTATCAATGTATTTTTGACAAACCACGTTAAATATCCATGCAAAGGGTAAGGAGTGTCACTTGATTAAAATATGACTTCTCATAATATCCTTGATCAATTACTTTCTAGAACAAATGAAAAATATAATTGATAGTTAAGCTGAAATAATGATTACTCCTTCTATAATGTATTCCTTCTCAAATGACTTTAAAATTTACATTTGATCTCCTATGGATAATCCTAGTAGATTTGTTCATAATCAATTAATTGATTTTTGAAACAAGTGATAATTCATTTTGTATCGATTAATCGTCTCAACAATTTCAAGTAGGCATCTAATATACACACACTAATTGATAACTTTCAACAACCTATGCAAATTCTTGTTATTAATTATACGATATTTTTTATTATGCAGATAAAATACGTCTACATTTTTTAGCCTTAGTCTATACTAGGAAATATCTATGCTTGATTTGATGAAAGATCACAACCTTGGTTTATTCAAGAATGGATGGTATGTTGAGATGGATGAACCAGAACATCTGCAGGTGAATTTATATCTATTATTCTTGAATGAGGAAGGATTTCTCGCTCAATATAGAATATTGACATCTATAGATTCCATTTTTGATGATTTATTATGTGTTCAAGTTAAAGTGATTGAGGGAGATATGTGTTTCCTTTGCAGATGGATCTTAAGGTTTGTAATTTTTGACCTAATCTAATGAAGACTAGTCTCTATTCAATTGTATTTTCTTGTGCAAATCAAGGACGGTTTTGAAATCATATGATGAATGTAATCAAATCAGAATAAATAGAGTGTCATCTTTGAAGAAATTATTTGTACTAGTATGGAAAAAAATAATGTCGACTGGGAAAACCTTGTCCATGTTGCATTACATGAATATTGGAAAAAATTTGACAATTGTTGACCATATTGCATTAATTTCCAACTTTTACAACAACATTAAGAGATGTTATTCTATTACCTTTCCATAAGGAGACTGGGAAGATATATCTTTCTAGAAATAAGAAGGAAATTAATTTTCCATCCGTAAATTTCTATATATTAGATGGGAAACATACTATTTCAAAATAGAAAAAAATCATTGAAACTGATAAATATTGATTGATCCATTCAAAGTATCGTTACTGGGAATCTCATCTTATACATAAATATGTTTTGTCAAATGTTATCACCAAAATATGAAAACTACAAAATTTATCAAACAAAGAATTTGTAGGGATACCCTTCGTTTCTCAAGTTGTAAAAGCAAGGGATAAATGGATATACCATGGTAGGACATCCCTCTTGGGAAAGGGAAACGCTCCAATTTTTTTTTGTTTTGCAATCAATGTTCGCTAATTGTTTCTTGTCTTCTAGAATTGCCAAATTAAATATTTTATTTATTCTTAAAACACATTATACAACCTTACAAGAATTCTATAGTCATAACAAGGACTCTATCCCCAAAAATCCATTTTTTTGTCAAAAACACCAAAATCGACCTTCAAATAAAAATGTGATACTATGAGTAGCACTAATTTTTGTTTCGAGATTAAAAATACAATTATTTTCTTAAAAACCTAGATTGTTGCTAACAATATCCTTAAAATAAACCCTTGAATAGAAGAGTAATGTTATTGTTAGCACATTGGTTTTTTCAAAGCCTAAAATTATAACTTGTTTGAAAGCATAGGCTTAACAATCAATATCGCCAATAGAAAAATCTTAAAACCAACCTATAAATCAAAAAGTAGTGCTAACGTTGCAACATTTTTAAAAGCATGGCCTTGAAAAATAGGGCCTCTCCTCTTCATCTCCATCTATTCCCCCTCTCCTTGTTTTTCTTAAAAAACTTATAAATCTTTTATAATTTTTTTTATTAAAAAAAACTATAAAAATAAATTAAAAACTTAGATATTTAACCTATATACTAAAACTTTTTTTTTTTAAACTATACTAAAAATTTATATTTTCAAAAATATTATAATTCTAAAAAAATAATATAATAATAATTAAAAATAAAAGAATTTTTTTAATTAAAAAATAATCTTTTATTAATTTTTTTAATAAAAATACAAATTAAGTACTCAAATTTTTTTTTAAAAAAAATCATGTTAAAATTTTAAAAAATGCATTAAAAAAATAAAACTTTTAAATTAAAAAAAATAAACTATTACAAATGTTTAAAAAAATTTAACAATTTTTTAAAACTTTGGAAAAAAACATTTTAAAACATTAAAAAAATTGAAAAACAATTTAAAAATTAAAAAAATAAGCAAATGTACCTACCTTCCCGCTCCACTTCCCTTCGTTGTCACTCCATCCCATCCCCTATCACCTTCCACTCCCCTTCGCCACCACTCCTCAGCATCCCTTTCCCCCTTCCACTCCCCTCCTCCACCTCTTTACACCCTCCCTCACCTTCCCCGCCTCGCTCCCTCTTCAAAATCCCCTTCCCTCCATGCCTCGCCCTCTCCCTCCTGTCCTATCATCCCCCTTACCTCCCCTCCCATCGAGCGATGGCTCGATGTTGAGCATCAAGCCATGGCTCAATGGCAGCCACGTTGGAAACCTTGCACACCAGTGAACCATGGTGGGATGACCATCATCATATTGTGGCTCGATGGACATGCGGGGTTTCCATAGTGTTCCACGACGAGATTCCCAACATCATGTCGTGGATCAATGAGCATGTGAGGTACCAAGGGGAGACACATCGTTGCACCCATCAAGCCATGGATTGATGGGTTCCATGGCAAGGGAGTTAAGAGAGCTAAGGGAAAGGGTGGGGTGGGAAGGGGAGGAGGAGGCCCTGGGCATATGGGGGAGGGGGCGAGGAGGGTGGAGTGGAAGGGGGTGAGGAATAGGGAGGAGCAGTGGCAGAGGGGAGTGGAAGGTGTAAGAGGATGGGGAGGAGTGACAATGGAGGGGAGTGTAGCGAGTAGGTAGGTAGGTTTTGTTTTTGTTTTTTTAATTTGAATTTGAAATTAAAAAAAAAAATTAGTGGTTTTTTTTAAATTTTTTTTTTTAAATTTCGCAAGTTTTCTCATTGTAATTTTTTTAAATTTTCAATAAAACGTTGTTTTTTTATAAAATTTTTATTTTTATAATAAATGTTTTAAATTTTTAATTAAATATCTGAAATTTTAATAAAAATTTCAATTTTTCAAATAATTTTTTTATTTTTATATTAAAAGTAAATTTTAATAAAAATATCATTTTGTATTTGATTTTTTTTAACATTGTTATTTTTTTATCAAATTGTAATATTTTTTTTAAATTGAAGTATATATATAAGTTTTTTTTATTATACATTTTTAATAATTATTGTTTTTGTGTGTGATTACAAAAAAATCAACCGATACGGTTCCAAAACTTTCTAATTTTGTGCCCAAAAAAATAGTGGCCTACCAGTAGCACAATTATTTGAGTCAGGGGTAAAAATAGCCACTAAATGTGACCTATAAAAAACGAGAACTATTTATATTTTTAGTAAGTTTGTATAATATGTTCTATATGATTGTAGGATTTCCAAGGTGAATGTGTGGATATCTTTCTTGTCAACTCAGAGAAAAAACTCAAAGAAAAGATTACTCTTGTTTTCACATTTGATCGATTATGGAAAAAATGTATGTCTATATTTGAGCTTTCCAAAAGTGTTACATTTACATTCTCACCCAAGAGCCTCAATCAAGTTGATTTTGTTCAGAATAAAATAAAGAATCATGGATCTAATTTTTTAGACCATTGTGTGATCTTGATGAAGGGGAATTCATCGATGTGGTGGACAATATAATCAAAGGATCAATTTGGCTAAGCACATCAGTTGTCAAAATTGTTTGTGCAGAGACTTTATTTCAATATTGCAAGTGGATCTAGTACGAGAGGTTAGCCAAGACTTTGATTTGTGAATATTTCAAAGTTCATGATGTTCATCCTTCTTGTAGGAAGGGACTCACTGTCGATAATGCGATTAAAGTCTATGAAATCACTCCAAGTCATTTCTAGCAACTATGCAATATTTTGTGCTCTGATTACCAAGTTAAAAAGAGAAAGAAAGAGGAAGAGAATAAGTGTTCAAAGTTTCCCAAGGATGCTGAAAAAATATTGAACTCATATATCAATGAAGAGGATATGGGTTTTTACATTGACTCTATCACTGATAGTTCACAATTTACATGTCTATGTTCTTATCCTACACTTTGGTCAACACACTAAGATCCATTGCATTTTTTGGTGATGCAATTAGCTATAAACTTGTTATTGTTGATATATGTAATTGTGTTAGTGGATGGACATGGGAATATATGATTGCATCATTGCACTACTTAGAAGAAAATGAAATGACTTACACTCTTGTTTTTAGTTGATATGGAAAACTCCTATATGGTTTGTAAAGCATTCACTCATTTTTGCAAGAAATCTAAAAAAGAGGTTAAGAAGAATCGTACAAAGGGAGTTTATAGATATTTCTTAAAGGACTTATTTATAGGATTGTTTGTTATACAATTGTGGAGAATTGGATTGGGTGAGGATAATTTATGTACTTTTCAAATGGATATGGATTGGAAGGATGAGAACCTTCCAATGATTGATTTACCTTTGTCTAGGTTTTTGACTGATATTTCGAGAACGAATTTGTTTGCAAAAGAAAGGAAACGAGATTTCTAGGATCACATGGTTTCTAGATTCGTCTCTTCTCGAGGTATATTTCTTTCATTGTAGGGAGGAGGTAGATTTATTCATTCGTTGATCATATTTCATATTTTGGACACAATACAAAAAGTTATATTTATGAACAATTTCTATCATGAATTGATCCATGCATAACAACGTTTTTAGATGTCATATCTCATTGTATGTTACTTTTTTGGTCGGTTATGTTCAATAACTTGTTCAAATTCATTTTCTACCAAAGAATTCAATAAATAGGACACTCATATATCAACCAATAATATTATAATATTTGATGACAACATTGAGTGTGATGGAGAATCCACAAATAACTAACAAACAAGTGGACAAGATGGACAAGATGAACAAAATAGACAATGTGTACAATATGGACAAGATGCACTATATGGACAAGAAGGGTCTCAAAAATAGGAAGGTAATAATTTATTTTTCAAATATCTTGGTTAAATTATCTAAATTTTGAACAAGCATGATGACCTTGAATACATGCAAATGGTTATAAAAAAATCGCATACAATGCTATTCAAAATTCTAGGCCAAGACGATTGGATTGTTTCTAAACATATGGATCATCCACAATGAGACCAGAAATCGACGATGCCCGTGGACATTATCCTACCAAGCACATTGGAGATGGGATAATTGGATACTAATAAACTAGGTGAGGATTCTTCATGGAAAAACATGGTGCTCCATCACTATTACTCAATACCTAAATTTTGGTAGATCATTAACAGGTAAGAGACTTGTTATTTTCTACTTAATTTGGTGAAACAAATTGATTCAAGATTATACTATGACAAGCAATATTTATGTGCAGCTTCCCCTACAAAAATATTTTTGATATTAGAAATGGAAGGTTTTCTATTTCACAAGAAAGACATAGAAAGTGCCTCAAAAAAATAAAAAAATGGAAGTAAAAAAAGTACCGATGGAGACAAAAAAACAAAAGAGGGGAATGAAACTACTGTTAAAGAATTTAAATATATGCACAAAGAAAATTCATATAAATCCCAAACAAATGCGATACAATTTTTAGATCTATGTATTAGAAAATACAATGTTTGGATTTGTTCATTTAAATGTGATGTCAAAGAGGGAATTCATTGTTTGAAATATTTTGGAGTGTAGGTGCTAAAAAAAAATTGAGGACCTATTTTTGTTTTTAGGTTTATAGAGATATGTACCGTAGGTGAAGAAGGAAAGATACAAAAAAATAATGATAAAGTTTGGGAGTAGTTCCAAATTAAATCTTTGAAAACAAATACAATAATGATTGTTCTAAAGGATGATAATCTGAAAGCACATTCATCTGAAAATTGTATTTTGAGTAATACCTTTAGTGCATCACCCATTGTGATAGATACATAATTGATAAGTCAACTCTCTTAGGGTTTGATTAAACGACATGAATTAACTGAAATCAGAACCTTCATTTCTTCCTTCCAAAAGGGAATCCATTAAACGTAACCTACCATTGCCTCTTTCAAGAGAGAAAAACATTAGATGTAACCTATGGAGATTTTAAGTTATTTAACGTGAATCTTTTTTGTTACTTTTAGTGACTTTGGTATTTTCATCTAAATCCAACATAATATTAGTTCAGACTTGTGATTCTCTTATTAAATCATTTGAATCTGAGAAATTTTGGGTGATGTTTGTATTAATATTTGAAATTTAAAATCCCCATTTACAGTGACACATTCATGATCTTGATGAACAAAGCATTGTTGTTATGGTTATATATATAGTCATGGTTTTGGTTTGCAATTTGGATATCATCTCAAAAGAAATTGTTGGTCCTAGAAGTAGAAGGATTGCTCTTTGGAGTTCAAATGTTATCCAACAGAGAAGAATTGTCCAAATAGCCTCATTTTGTCCATAATTGTTATCATTGTTATGCATGGATGTTCTTTCCTTATATTATAAATGTTGGAAGAGAACATTTTGACATTACTCTATGGTTTTTGTCACTCAACAACATTGAAATTAAAAAATTCCTCGATATATTTGAATGGTTGTAGAATGAGTACTTTGTATTTATTTTGAGTAGAGAGCAATGTAAACATAGTGCGATTTATAATTACTCAATGTATGCATATTATAATGTTGGTGAGATACTGCACATATACAAAAATTCGTTCAGGTATGTACTTATCCAATATGGAGATATATATAAAAAAAATATGACATGCTATTTATAGATGAAGGACAATATCATGCAAAAATATAATAGCAAGGAAAACTATCTGAAAAAGCAAACTACTTGGATATTTGACGGTCCACAAGAGAGAGAAATCACTATAAAAACCATGTTGTGTTCTTTGTTGAATCAATAAGGGCCTCGTTGAAAAATTGGGCATTGGTTAAAAACATTCAACTTCAGATGACCGTTGGATAATAAAGAACAATTCATTTAGTGAAATTTTGTATATATTTGACAACTTTGAAAAATTGATGTAAAATTTCATTGTATATTTGTTGGGAAATTCTAATATTATTTATGAACACCATATCATGTATTGGGTGTCGTGTTTCAAAAATTGCATATCTCACAAGCAATATACTTAGAAAAATTGAAACACAATGTTTTATTGATTGTATTGTGTGTGTTGTTTCTTGTTTGCAGATATTACTATAACAAATTCCGTTACTCATAAGTCATTAATTATTTTCAATTTAAATTGAGTTTTGTTACATGCAATCCATAGAAAAAAGAAACTCAAATTGTCATGAACACTAGAAATCGAATCAAGAACAAAGTAATATTTTACACGATGAAGATTTAGAGAATTTTTTGAAATATGATTTAGCATATTTGAAGTGGGTGTATGGACATCCATGCAAAAAAAAATGTGGATGAGTTTTTTCCAAGATTATTATAAATTAGAGGATTTGAAAGTGAACAATTCAAAGTAATATTAACACACGATGATTGTTCTTGCATATCCAGAGAGGGTTATCATGGTGATAGAAATCCTAATGTATTTCGCAAACCTTTAGCCAAAGTTTACAACATTTTGATTTATGGTTACAATGCTACAAATACACTGATTGTAGAAGACTTGAAAGAAAAACATGTTTGTAACAATGAAGAGAAATGTATTGAAAGAAAAAAATATACTTGTCAAGATGTCAATGACATGTTCTTGTTAGATCACTTATGGCCTTTCTTACTACACTTTAAGGGTGTGGATGATGTGAGGCCAGTTGTAAAAAAAATGAACAATTTTTTAAATAATACATTTGAATCTTTGTTTGTACTATGTTCAATAATTGTGTGATTATGATACTTGTAAAGCGTTGTGTTTGGTATTTTTTTCATTTTATTGGAACTTTATGCACTTTTCTAATATGATATATATGATAATGGCACTTTCGGAACCTATTTTTCAATTTGGAAAGGTTGTAGCCATTGACACTTCTAATACTTAAGATTGCGATTTTGAAAAATGATTTTAGCATCTTCAAGTTATAATTTTGCACTTTTGAAAACCAAAATCAACACTTTACAAGTATTGTAGTCACATTGTTGAATATACAAAAACTCATTGAGTTTATTTCTGACAAACAAAATTCAACTGTATTATTTAACAAACAAGTTCCATATCATTTACAATGGGAATCACATCATGCACACCATTTTGGCTCAGCAATCGATGCCATGGAAACATAGGATTCATTGAAAAAATGATCTTATTCTACTAAAAAATTCAAAATGAAGGATTCATTGTCATTTATCTAATAAGTTCTAAGGTCAATTTCTCATAAAATAGAGATTGTATAAATCCTTTTAATATCCATATGTTTGAGCTCATGAACTCAGAGCTTATTTCTCATACACATAAACAAATTCAAAGAAATCCATGATGAATTATAGATATTTATTTCTTTACAACTTCAACCTTCTCACATGGATGTTATTACAGGTAGAGCTATAACAGTATTGGGAAGCTTCCATCCATAAATTTATTCGAGGAAGGATAAATTTCTTAGGAATCTTTGAATCTCCCTCCAATACCTAAACTTTGTGGTGGTTCAGAACAATCGATGAGTTGTTCTTCATAGAACCTAGAAGAACAAGAAGTCGTAAGGGGAGAAAATATCATACAACAATAAGGGAAAAACCATAGGGGTTGGAAATACTGTGGTTCAGAACAATCAATGAGTTGTTCTTCATAGAACCTAGAAGAACAAGAAGTCGTAAGGGGAGAAAATATCATACAACAATAAGGGAAAAACCATAGGGGTTGGAAATACTATCTACATCACCTCTAAAAGGAAACGATGAGTGTGGTGTGTAAGGTTATGAAACTACGAATGGAAAATATGGGCTCATGTCCATATATAGAACTAGAATGATAGTGATATGGCCATCTGAACCTCATGGACTAGACGTGAAATGATGGTTTATACATGTAATATTGGGATTAATTATGTACGAGGTGTCAAATGGATGGGACAACTCAACTGTGAATCTGTTGTAACAATGAATTTGTAGGTTTTTTTAGATTGACACACCAAATGATTTGGGGTGGTTGTAGTTTCATATGAATAATCATCCCTTGTCATATCACTCAAATCAATTATACCGTCACAAGGTGGTAGGAAGTCCATCTTGTGTGGATGGACCAGAAATTTCTATAGATTTTTCTCATTGTTCCTTAAAATTTGTTATGTACACGAAAAACATTATTCCTCATAGCCACATAACCTCTATTTCATCATCTCTATAATATTAGTTCTTCCACATCATCTCACTACCATTTCAGCTCTGCCATGTTGATATCAATGGAAACTCTTCAACAACTTGTCCACCTTTACTTCATACCAATGGCATTGATCATATAATGGGACATGGTGGATCTTACTTATCCTATATTATAGAAATATCATTGAGAGAAATAAGGTTAGGTCGCCCCTTCTTCTACTGTAGATGTATCGAGAATGGTGAACAAAAGAAGGAACAACCAACTTCTATTGTAGATATATCAAAAATGCTGAACATAAGAAGGAACAATTGACCCTTCTTGCAAATATCAAGCATATAGAGAAGAATCAGGATCGTCTACCTTTGTTGTGATCACTATTCTAGTTTTACTATGATACAACATGGAATGGATAGCCCTTCCTTCATTATAAACCTAATAGGTTTTTGTATATTCAATTGCATGATTACAATACTTGTAAAGTGTTGAGTTTGGTTCTAAAAAGTAGAAAATCATAACTTGAAAATGCCAAAATTGGTTTTCAAAATCACAAAGCTAAATACTGGAAATATCAAATGAAAAAGTAGACTTTTAGAACCTAGAATAGGCACTTTTGGAACCAATCTTTTCACTTTAGAAATCTTGATTTGGGGGTTTAGAAGGTTTTGTTTCACTAGTCTTGAAAGTGATTTGGACTAGAATATGTCCAATTTTAATGAAATAGGAATTTTTTGTCGTAAACTTCTGCTACATTATTTTAATTTTAATTAATATTTTATTATTTTACATTTTCATCTCCACTGGGATGAGAAAAGGTATTAACAAGGAGTGGTGAAAAAGGTACTTATTGGGAAAGCAATAGCTAGGGTTAGTGGAGTAGATACACAAACAATTTTGCAATGGAAGCACATGAGGAAATCAAAGACAAGCTAGTGATGTAGTTGACAAGTTAGGTTTCATATGTACAGACGATTTGGGTTTATTTAAGTTTTTTTTAAAGTAAAATATTTTCTTAAATAATTTCTAGGGTAATTGCTTTATTGAAAAATCCATAGTTTTACCACCATTCATCGATAATTCATCTCATCTCTTGTTAGACATGGAAACTATCTGATATATATATATTTTTTATTTCCTTTAATTGTAGGCTATAATGACAAAACAATCACTCCATTCTCCTACACCATGAACATGCCAGACCCCTAGGTTGAAAATCCTCACCCTTCAATTTCAAAGTTCCCCACTCATCCTTAAGCATGAGTGGCATCACCCATATTCTCCTTGCAGAATCCAAGTCCACAAATCCTAGCTTTCCAAAACCCTTAAAACCCTTTGAATCCTAGCCTCAATACCTTATCGGTTTAAACCCAAACTCAAACTTAGTTTCAAACATGATCTCTGTACTAGTAGGAACGACATGAGAATTGTCTGAGATCCATATTGATTGGGGTTTGTGTATTTAAAAACAATGGTTTTAGTTTATTTAAGTTTTTTTAAGTAAAATATATTTTTTAAATAATTTCTAGAGTAATTGCTTTATTCAAAAATCCATAGTTTTACCACCATTCATTGATAATTCATCTCATCTCTTGTTAGACATGGAAACTATCTGATATATAGTTTTTTTTATTTCCTTTAACCGTAGGCTATAATGACAAAACAATCACTCCATTCTCCTACACCATGAACATGCCAGACCCCCAGGTTAAAAATCCTCACCCTTCATTTTCAAAGTTCCCTACTCATCCTTAAGCATGAGTGACATCACCCATATTCTCCTTGCAAAATCCAATTCCACAACTCCCAGCTTTCCAAAACCCTTGGAACCCTTTGAATCCCTACCTTCAATACCTTATCAGTTTAAACCCAAGCTCAAACCTAGTTTTAAACATGATCTATGTACTAGTAGGAATGACATGAGAACTGTCTAAGATCCGTAATGATTGGGATTGGTTTATTTAAAAACAATGGTTTTAGTTTCTTTTTTGGGGTCTATTGGCCATCCAAGAAAATAACCAGGGGAATGATGTCATGCTGGATAAATAACTAATAGAAATATTTGTGACAAGAGACAAATGATGTTCTCTCCTATACAATGATGTTGAGCACACTTACTTAGTTTTCTGCTCAGTATGTTCTACAAGTGATCTATTTTGGTGTGTTTTGTGTTTGGTATGCTCTACAAGTAATTGGATTCCATGAGTGGCCAATGATTTTGAGACCCATTCCCATGTACAAGGATTCTTCAGTTAGTGAAGATTAGTGTAGTGAGTGCAAATAATGATACATAATGTGATGTGTTCTACAAAAAACATGAAACGCATTCACACGAAGAAAAATAAACCACTACTTTAGTTCTCCTTGTTTATAGCTTTTAAAAGACACAAGTATGGAAGTTTAGGATGACTTTCTCTCCCCATTGGTTACATTTTTCTTGTATTTCTCTTTTGTGCAACTTTTTTATTTCCATCTCTATCATCCCAACATATTTTTGTGTTTTATATTTATTAATTTCACTTTTCATAGTCATGGATCTTTGAAATTTAACCAATTTTTCATTTTATGATTGTAAGGTTCTTATCTTTTTTTAAGAGACCCATAAATATAGAAAAACCCATAAATACCAAGTACATTTGGATGGTATTAATTTATTGTAAAAAATATTAGATATTACAGTTACCAAGATCCATCAAAGCTAGGATGAGAGTTTTGGTATACAACTAGGCGAATGGTGAATTAAGAGGTGGGAGGATTGACGGGGGTTTCAAGCTGCAGGGATTATCAGTTTCGAGAAGAGGGGACAAGGGATTTAGCCTGTTTCGAAGACTAGGAGATCTAGTCTGGGGATGATTGAGCCCTCGGATGGTGGGGTAATGCCCCCTATTCATATCTCAACCATGGAAATAGAGATAGATAAGGGTAAAAGGAAAATTTCCTATACCCAATTGGGGAAGGCTGGGGAAGGCACTAGTGGAACTGATAAAGAAATTTCAGCAAAGGAAATGAACAGAAGAATGGGGAAATGTGTGCCAAAATCAAAGACGGTTCCAAATCTTCATATCAAATCGGCCCAAATCAAGGAAGATATCTACTATATGAAGGAACGGGAACTCATAGGGAAGTTTGTATGGATCTGGCCAATGAAGAAAACCTTAATGTGGTGGATAAACACCACCTGGAAACCTCAAGGCCATTATAACCTGCAACTAGGAGAAAAAGGATTCTTTACCGTTATCTTTTTTAATGAGGAAGAACAAAACTAAAATATTTGAAAGCGGGCCTTATTTCTTTGACTCTGATGGTTTTTTCTTGAGACCATGGAAAGAAAGATTCAATGTAGACAAGGAAAATATCACAATAGCCTTGGTATGGATCAGAATGTACTCCCTACTGACGGAATATTGGTTAGAATCAATTCTAATGGAAATTGGGAACATCCTAGGAAATTTTGTAAAAGTCTTCGAGCAAACTCGACAGAGAAGGTACACCTCCTATGCCCGAATTTGCATATATCTTGATATATCAAAGGATATCCCAGATGGAATAGTTCTAACATGGGAGAATGAGAATTGGTTTCAAGAAATCAATTATGAATAAATATCATTCAGATGCAAGCAATGTCATGAACATGGGCACCTGTTCAGAGACTTCCCACAAAACAAAAAAACAAGAGGATTTAAAGAACAAGAAAATCAAGACTCTGGGGGATTTACTCATGTCCAAAATAAGAAAATATCAACTAAGAAGTCCATTGGCTGTGAAATCTTTAAGAAAGTTCAAATGCAAAATAGGTTCAAATTCCTCCAAGAACCTCAAGGACCTAACATACAACATAATGAAATTTTAGACATGGATACATGTATAAAGACCCAACACTAACAGACCCATGATACTACTATAACCCAAAAAAATCCAATAAAGGATCAACCCCAGCAACTCCAAGAAATGGATCCAAGCTCAAAGATATAGATCCATGAAGAACATCAATAAATCAAGGAAGACAATAACAAGAATCAGGAGGCGAAAGAGGAAGAAATGGAGATAGGAGTTTTGGACCTGGTGGGGATGGAAACATCTTGCTCAGTGCAGTTCCCCAAGAATATACTCCTAGAACAAGTTACCTTACCGGAAAAGGCGATAATCAAAGACAAATCAATGAATTTTCGAGGGGCCTCAATGAAATCCCTCAAAGATCCTGAGGGAAGAAGGAAAGTTTAGAAAGAGACTAGAGGCAGACATAGTAACATGCAAAGAATCCAAATGGTTGGAGCTCAACTGGTGGATTTAGGGAATTATTCTACCATAGATGCCGCCCTCTATCCCACCAATAAATAATTTTCTAATGTGTATCGCATCCTGGAATATAAGAGATTGTAGCAGCACCTTGAAGATCCATCTTCTAAGGAGAAAGATTTAATTGGAAAAGCAAGGATAGATTTTTCTGCAAGAAACAAAATGTTCTGAGATCAAACTAAAGAGCATAGGAGGAAAATTTTGGAAAGGATGTGAGGCCATAGCAGTGGATGCTAATAAGGAAGCTGGAGGAATTGGAATTCTATGGAATCCAAAAGAGGTATCTCTCTATAAATTCTCTAGAACTGAGCATTCTATTTCTGCAACCTTCCACATCTTAGGCACCTGTATACAGGGATTCATGATCAATGTGTACAGTCCTCCAAGGGAGGAGAAGAAAATGCATTTTTGGGACTCCCTAAGGATGATTAACGGTATGATGAAAGGAAAACCATGGATCATTAGAGGGAACTTCAACCTGATAAGGAATCTGGAAGAAAATAAAGGTGGGATAAGACACCTAAACCCTATAAATGATTATTTTAATGAATTTATAGATAACCTTTAATTGATAAATGTAAGAACAAATAATGATACCTTTACTTGGAACAATAAAAGGATGGGAGATAAGGGCATATCCTATCGTCTAGATGCTTTTTTGTGTCGGAGTCCATCATGATGAACGGGGGAGAGCTGAAGGCGACGGTCCTTCCATCAACCGGATCAAACCACTGCCCTATCAATATTAAATGGGAAATGTGGGGACTAACCTTCGCAGACTTTTTTGCTTTGAAAAATTTTGCTTGCTCCAGCCCAACTTCCCAGGAAAATTAAAATAATGGTGGAAGGAAATACTAACCCCTTAGGGGAATGAGGATGTACCAATTCCAACAAAAGCTCAAAATCCTTAAGTCAAAAATCAAGAAATGGAATAAAGAATCTTTTGGTAACATATTCCAGGAAAAAGCGGAGTTGGACAACAAAATAAAAGAAGTACAAACCAAAGGAATGTAGTCAGGTTTCATGGAAGATATTCGGGAGCAAGAAAGATCCTTGATCCAAGAATTCATCCAAAGAGAACATTAGGAGGAAATATTTTGGAGCCAGAAATCCAGAGTTAAATGGATCCAAGAAGGAGAATGAAATACTAGTTTCTTCCACAAAGCAGCCATCCACCACCATCAAAGCAATCATCTGACTAGACTGAGAATAGAATAAGGTCACATTGCCAAAACCCAAGAAGATCTAGAACTCACCCTGAACTACTTTTTTTTCCAATCTTCTAGAGGAACCAGATGGGGATAGGGAGGCCTTCCCTGAGGCACATCTCTGAGGTCATTACTGAAGATCATAACCTTTTACTATTGAAACCTATATAGCTAGATGAAGTCGAGGAGGCGGTCAAGCAGATGGAAAAGGAAAAAATCCCTGGGACCTGATGGATTCACCACTATCTGGGATTGGATGAAAGAGGAAGTCTGGGCACTGGTGGAGGACTCTAGGAAAACAAGTAATATTATGAAATCTCTAAATGCAACTTTCCTAAAACTTATCCCTAAAGAGTCAGGAACAAAATACCATGGGAAGCTCATACCGATAGACCTTTGCAATGTCATTTACAAAATTATCTCCAAAATTATTGCTAACAGGATGCGCCCTCTGCTCCCTGTAATAATATCTCCAAAGCAAGAAGGGTTTATTGAAAATACAAAATTTTTGGATGGCATCATCTTAATCCATGAAACCATCCACTCAGTCAAAATCAGGAAAATTCCAGGTGTGCTTATAAAGCTATATTTATATAAAGCTTATGGCAAACTAAGGTGGAAATTCTTAGTCAGGATGCTCAAGTCTTTCGAATTTTCTGATCAATGGATTGGGTGGGTCATGAATTTGGTCTCTTCGATCTTCTTCTCCATTTTAGTTAATGGATCCCCATACTCTCCCTTCTAGAGCTCCCATGGTGTCAGATAGGGTCACCCTCTTTCCCCTTTTTTGTTCATTATAACAGTGGAAGGACTTGGCGGAATGCTCAAGAACCTTCTCTTGGAGAATAAGATCAAAGGGATATCCATTACTGAGGAGCTTGAGCCTCAAAATCATCAACAGTTCGTCGATGATATGATGCTTATGGGGCCATCCATGGTCCAGGAGCCTCGAGGCATCAAAGAGGGGTTGGACACCTTCCTGGAAGCCAGTGGACTAAAAATCAATACGGTAAAATCTGAGGTTTACTTCTTCAACACACCGAAAATCATGAAAAGGAATATTTTAAGAATTCTAGGCTTCTCTAAGGGTGGGGTCCCCTCCAAATAATTAGGATCTCTACTTGCTGAATCAACCATTAGGCTGGTCTTGTGGAAGGATCTTCTAGACAAACTTAAGTAGAAACTCAACCTGTGGATATTCAGAGCCCTTAACTTCCCAAGAAAACTCATCCTGGTTAAGGCTGTCCTCCAGGTGATGCCTCTTTATCTTTTCTCGGTTCTAGCGGCTCCAAAATCTGTGATTAAGCAGATCAGGAATATCCAAAGGAACTGTTTGTGGGGAGGATAAGATAGCCATAGGGAATGTCCATTGGTAGACTGGAAAATGGTTTGCAAACCCAAAAATGTGAGAGGATTAGGACTTTGAGACCTGCTAGATACCAACAAATATATGGGAGCAAAGATATCGTGGAAATGGATAACGTATGAGGAAGAACCCTGGGTGAAGCTCTGGAATGATAAGTATGCTCATCATTAGCCAAAACAAATGTTGATACGATTTGGAGAAGACCTCCCGGGTTCCAGTATCTGGAAATCGGCCCAGGAAAATCGAAACCTCATCCAAAGACACAATTTCTCGGAGGTAAGATATTGCAGCTCAACTCAGTTCATTAGCGAGGCTTTGTACCAAGAACTGTGTATTGAAAATCGGGATGACATTCTGACTCTTAAATCCAATCTTTAGCTCATCTGGGTAAAGATGGTGAAGGAATTATGGGACCACGGGTCCTCTAATAAGTTTTTCAAGACTTGGAAAAGGAAAGTTTGGTGGAAAAATTTGGCACCATCAAAGGACATTAAATACTTCTACAAGGACCTTTGTTCCAGGAAGATCCCCTGGCACCAAGGTCCATACAAAATTTGGCGGGGATACTCCAATATTGGCAAATTCAACATAAAAGAAATTATAGGGGTGTTGAATGAAACTCACGGGCATGAAAAGGAATCCAAATGGAGGAAAATATGGGGAGGGATTTGGTGGCCCAAGATTGCATCTTTTTGTTGGCTCATTCTCAAACAGAGAATCCTCACATGGGATAACATTCAAGTCTGAGGGATATCAGAAACTTCAAGGTGCAGTCTATGTGAAAACAACATTGAAACAAGGTGTAGTCTATCTTCTGGTCGAATGGATATAGAATCCATTACTTCACACTCTTTCTCAATTCTTCAAGATTTGCGCAGGCTTAGAGTGTTTGCATGAAACTAAGCTATTTCTCTCCCTTTCTCTGATACCATGTTAGTGATTGAGAAAAATATGAATATAATTGAACTTTAAAACTTTAATCCATAATAACAGTGCATATAATCATATCAATAATTCAAATATATAAATCAAACCATAGAACATAGGATATACCCTGGGAAAACCCTCTACTAACTTGAAGGATTAAAAACCCAACAAACAATCCTAGAGTATGATTGATTAGTAGCATAGAATGATTACAACACAATAACACATTTATTTCACCGAGATCACCAAAGAGAGGAGTTCAAAATGGAACACTATCTCTAACTTTCCAAGTGCATAACACTTAAATAACAAGTCAAATTAGGTTTTGCAACAAAAATAGAATAGTCGGATGCCACAGTAATTTGTTAACACTTAGAACACTTTTCCATATTCAACCGTGCTCCCCCCATTGATATTGTTTCAACCTAGAACTCCATAGTTATTTCCCATAAGAAGATATAAGCCTTACATTAATTAACTAACTCTAACTGAGTTGTTAACTGAGTGTACTGAGATGAAAAGAATGGAACTACATAGAACTGAATGGAACTGAGCAGAACTGAATGGAACTAAATAGAACTAAATGTAACTTAACAGAACTTAATGTAACTAAAAAGAACTAAATTTAACTGAACAAAACTGAATGTAATTGAACAGAACTGAATGTAACTGAACAAAACTAAATGTCAGTGAACAGAACTGAATGTATCTGAATAGTAACTGAACGAAACTAGTGCTTCCTCATCAATGTTTATTAAGTTCCAATAATCACTTGCATAAATTAAGGAGTTGATTCCTTAATTAACTAAACCATAACTAATACTCAACTGATATCTAATCAATTCGAGTTCACTTGGTAGCAATATGGGAAATTTGAATTCTCTCTCAATGTCATTTCTCATATTAAATATCTTTGCATGGTCCATATGTGATTTCATTAATTAATCATATTACACTCATAAGATAATTTCTAAACCTATGATCATATGTATTTCCCCAGGTCATATGGTCACATGCTAAAGTAAATCACTCCAGGGATAGCTAATCCTTAAAGGAGACTTGTAGCACCTGTTGACCATGGCTAGCCATACATCAAATGGTGTATCTACTTAACATAGTAAAGCATTCCACCTCACAACATGAGGATATTTCTAGAGCTTGATATTACTCACAAGTTTACTATCTTGATATTACTCACAATACTTTACTTGATATTACACATAATTTTTACTAATTTGATATTACTCACGAGTCTATTGTCTTGACATTACTCACAAGACTTAGCTTGATATTACTCACAATCTTTACAACATCACCACCTCAATCATATGAGGATATTTTTAGGAATTGATATTACTCACAAGTTTACTTTCTTAATATTAGTCACGAGACTGGAGAATGACTCATGATGTTGTAATCTCAACACTCCCTCTTAGCGAGGGAGACATTCTCTGCCATACCAAGATTATCTCAGAAGTGTCTAAACTTCGTCATAGATAGAGGCTTTCTCATCACATCTGCAATCTTCCTCTTAGAAGATATATACTGAATTTTTACCATACCTTCCTGGACCATGTCTTGAATGAAGTGATACTTCATTTCTATGTGTTTTGACTTGTCATGAAACACATGATTCTCAAAAATATTTATACAACTTTGATTGTCATACCTAATCAATGTAGGTTCTAGATTTACACTGAGCAATCCTCCAAGTAGCTTTCTCATCCACATTGCTTCTCTACAAGCAGTGCTAGAAGCAATGTACTCTACCTCTGTTGTTCTTTGGGAAACTGAGCCCTGCTTTCTACTAGACCCATAAATCATAGCAGAACCCAAGCTGAAATAGTATCTGAAAGTTCTCTTCTAATCAACAATGTTTCCACCCCAATCATAATCAGTTTATTCAAGCAATAAAACTCCTCCATTGGAGGCATACCTGAATCCATAAGAAACTATAACGCAGAGGTACCTCAATATGTGCTTACCTGTAACCCAATGTCTATGTCTAGGATCAGTCATGAACTGATTCAAGATGCTAAGTGCATAGAAAATGTCTGGCCTTGAATATATTAAGTACATCAATGAGCCAATAAATTGTTTGTATAATGTGGTGTCCACTAGATCTGATCCAGTCTCATTCTCATGGAGTTTACTCAAATTGGAATCCATCGGACTGTTTATGCATTTACAATCCACCATGCCAGATCAACACAAGATGCCCATTGTGTACTTCCCTTGATATACAAATATCTCATCATTCCTCTGCCAAATGTGATATGTCTGGTATTTCACCAGTGAACACTTCTTCAGTTGTTTTCTCATCAAGAACTGCATGTCTACTTCTATTCTAAATGTACAATGTTGTACTAGTATCAGCTACCCATAAACAACAGAAATATCCTGATCATGTAACATGGCTTTTGCATCCTCACAAATAGTTCTATTCTTTCTCTTTGCAACCCCATTCTGTTGTGGGTTGTAAGGAACTGTTAATTGTCTACATATCCCTTCGTCACTACAAAATTCATTAAATGAATTTGATTCAAACTCTCCTCCATTATCAGACCTTAAGGCACAGATATGCCTACTTGTCTATTTTTCTACTAAGTATTTAAATTCCTACAATTTACATAAGGTTTCACTTTTGGTTTCCATGAAGTAAATCCAGGCCTTAAGAGAGAAATCATCAATGAATAAAACATAGTAAAGTTACCCACTGAGGGAAGGGGTACACATGGGTCCACACACATCTGAATGTACTAAGTCAAGGATTCCTTTAGATCTAGTATGGTTTCTAGGAAATTTATTTTAACATTCTTTCCTAAATCACAACCTCAATAGATAGAATCATGAACATAATTGAAACTAGGCATACCTTTCACCATTCATTGTAAACCGAGAATTGCTCTGAAGTGGAGATGTCTGAGTTTCATATGCCAAAGATCACATGAACTAATAGTTTGATATACCATGGATGAAATAATATTTCATCGGACCTTGTAAAGCCCTCCTTCTCTAACTCTAAAAATAACAACAATATCAAGGTTCTGGTTCTTCAGCCATAAGTATGCTTGATTCTCCATGAGGATCACACACACGCATTTATATTCAAGGACACAAACAAAGAGTATATTTTTCTTCAATCCAAGAACATACAAAATGTCATCCTTATGTAGCATGTCTCCTTAATTTAAATGGAAGGATGTGGATCCAACTCCTTAGATTGAATATGTAGAATTGTCTCCCAATTCCACCATGCATGAGAATTGTTTCTCATTTAGATTGGAGAGTGTACCCTTGTACCCTGACATATGCTTGGAAGCACCACTTTCAATCAGCCATGTATCTTCTCCTGTGATGATGGATCCAAACAAAGCAGAGACAATATAATACTCTTTTCTAGTCTCTTTCTCTTCAGGTGAAATCTTATGTGGAGTTTCTTCTACGGTGATGGAGGCATGAACCTGTCCTTCATCCTTCTTATTTTTATTTCACTCTCTTGAAAAGTGACCTTTGTTTCCATAGTAGAAGAATTTAAACTTTGATTTTTCAAAGTTCTTTGTACTATTTTTCTCCTTTGTACGAAAGTATTTATTGGGAGCGAAAGGATTCCTCCCTTTCTTAGTCCTAGCCGTGAGACCTAGATTCTCTTCTTTAGTGTGCACTTCTTTGTTCTAGATGCGCCATTCTTCTTGAATGCATTCAAGCCAGAGTATTTCAAAGTTAGGATACTCTTTTCTTCCATTTACCGCAGCAAGAAAGGTCTCCCATAGGGTAGGGATTCCATCAATGGCGGTTTGAAGAAGATAATCCTCATTCATCTCCACACTAATGCTTGCTAGTTGATCCTTCACTTGTGAAATATTTGTGAAGAATGGTGCCATGGTCTCATCCTTATCCATATTCATATTGTGCAAATTGTTCTTCAAAGCCCTCTTTTGAGTAGGATCCTTCTTCTCATAGCGATTCATGAGTGTGTCAAAACACTCCTTTCTTGTCTTCAATGGAGTGATCACCGACATGAGGTTGTCCTTCATGGAGTCATATATGATCCTCTTTTTCATTTTCTTGATTATTTTTGTAATTTTTCCTTCCTGCATTTGTAGTGGGCTCCTCGATCACAAAGGTCACACAAGAGTGTAGATCATGATCTTCTAGAATATTGAACACTCTCTCCTTCCATGTATTGAAGTTGGATGTTCCTTTGAGTCTATCTTCTGGTCGGATGGATATATAAGCCATTGTTTCACACTCTTGCTCAATTATTCAAGATCTGCGGAGGCTTAGAGTGTTTGCACAAAACTAAGATATTTATCTCCCTTGCTCCGATACCATGTTAGAGATTGAGAAAAATATGAAGATAATTGAACTTTAAAACTTTAATCCATAATAACAATGCATATAAATCATATCAATGATTCAAATATATAAACCAAATCATAGAACACAGAATATACCCTGGGAAAACCCTCAACTAATTCAAAGGATGAAAAACCCAACAAACGATCTTAGATTATGATTGATTAGTAGCAGAGAATGATTACAACACAATAGCATATTTCTTCCATTGAGAGTACCAGAGGGAGGAGTACAAAATGGAACATTGTCTCTAACTTTCCAAGTGCATAGCACTTAAATAACAAGTCAGATTAGGTTTTACAAGAAAAATAGAATAGTTGCATGCATTGGTAATTTTTTAACACTTAGAAAACTGATCCATCTTAAATCATGCACCTTCCATTAATTAAATAACTTTAATTGAGTGTATTGAGATGAACTGAATGGAACTACATGCAACTAAATGGAACTGAGCATAAATGAATGTAACTTAACAAAACTAAATGTAATTGAACAAAACTGAATGTAACTAAACATAACTTAATGTAATTGAACAGAAATGAATGTAACTGAACAGTAACAGAACGTAACTGAACAAAACTGAATGTAACTAAAAGGAACTAAATGTAACTAAACAAAACTAGTGCCTCCATCTATGTTTATTTCCCCCAATCACTTGCATAATTTAAGGATTTGATTCCTTAATTGAATTAACCATAACTGATACTCAACTGATATCTAATAAATTGAGTTCACTTGGTAGCAACATGGGAAATTCAAATTCTCTCTCTAACTATGTGCTCATATTAAATACCTATGCATGGTCCATATTTATTTCCATTAATTAATCATATCATACTCATAAGATCGTTTCTGAACCTATGATCATATGTACTTCCCAGGGTCATATGGTCACATGCTAAAGTAAATCACTCTAGGGGTAGGCAATCCCTAAAGGAGACTTGTAGCACATGTTGACCATGACTAGCCATACATCACATAATGTATCTACTTCACACAGTAAAGTATTCCACCTCACAACATGAGGATATTTGTAGAACTTGATATTACTTGCAAGTCTACTATCTTGATATTACTCACAAGACTTTACTTGATATTACACACAAGTTTTACTAACTTGATATTAATCACAAGTCTATTGTCTTGATATTACTCACAAGCTTTACAACATCACCACCTCAATCATATGAGGAAATTTTTAGGACTTGATATTACTCACAAGTCTATTGTCTTAATATTACTCATAAGACTGGAGAATGACTCCTGATGATGTAATCTCAACACATGATTCAAACTTGAGTTTCCATGTAGAATAAGGCTCATCCAAACCAACAATGATAACATGATTTCACGAAGTTTCTAGTTTTATTTAAATTGTTTAAGTATTAATGTACTTTTAATAATAAAGTAAAAGTCAGTGAAAGTAAAATTGTAATTTTGAATTGCTATATTAACTATAATTGATATAGTAAAGCGTTAATTATATGAATTAATTGATTGTTCATATCGTTATCTAGTAAGTATTATAGGCATGAATAATGCAATTTTTTCCCAAAAGATAGAGATAATTTTTAAAAAGGGGATATACATGTTTGGGTACATAGGGTACTCCCAAAATACCGAACACCTAGAGCAACCACTTCACACAAATAGATCACAGATCAATACATCGATGTTTGTCACGTGGTTAAAACCCTCGAGAGGGAAACAATCCACGATCCTAGCCAAATAGCTACTTGGAGCAATTTGTTATGCAAAAGAAGAAATTTAAAAATGAGCTTCTGATAATATATCAACTAGAGAAGGTCCCTCCATGCTCTTTAAATAGAGATCATGGACCAATTGGGCGTCAAACCACGGATCAATGGTAGGTATGATCTAAGAGAAATTGAAACGTCGGATCACTTTATGTCTAGAACATATCGTGACCGTCAGATTAGAATATTTACAAATGCATACTAATGCATACTAAAGAAACACACTTTACCTAATGGATATATTACACAAGTTGATATTAACCAACTCCTAAGTTTCTAAATATCCTAACATCCCCCCTTAAGAACAACTTGGGATAGGATTGAAGGATTTGCAAAAGTGACACTATTAGGAGAAGGAGGGAGGCATTAGAGCCTATGCCCCCTTAATGACACATTGCTAAACTGCTAACATAGATCGAAGTTTAGAAAATTTGATTTTGTAAGAGACTTGGTGAATATGTCTACAACTTTATCATCTGTAGGACAATAGAGTATTTCAAGAACATGATCATGAACAAGGTTTTTGATGAAGTGCATGTGTAGCTCAATGTGTTGGCTGCGTTGATGTAAAAATGGCTCTTTGGCAAGCTTGATGGAACTTTGATTGTCGCACCAAAGTGGCATTAGAGGAATTTTAAGGTCTAAAATGGGCTTCCTAAGGAAAATAATAAAATAATAGTTAAAATAACAAAATAATATTTATTAATTTTAGAGAAAGAAAGAAAAAAACTGCTTTTTGTGTTTGTATTCTTGACATATCTCCCTGTGTTTTTACTCAAATTTCGATTGGGAGAGCTCATTGGATGCAGAATCAAAATTCTGCATCCAACGACTACCCACACTGCATACTTTTGATGAACCCCGCTACCCCAAAAACAAGAAATACCTGAAAAATGTGATGATCACATCATCATCACATTTTTCAGGTATTTCTTGTTTTGGGGGTAGCGGGGTCCGTCAAAAGTATGCAGTGTGGGTACTCGTTGGATGCAAAATCAAATTCCACATCCAACGAGCTCTCCTGATCAAAATTTGAGTAAAAACATAGGGAGATATGTTGAAATACAAACACAAAAAGTAGTTTTTTTATGACAAATATGTCAATTCAACCATTATGGTTAACTCATTTTATTGAAATTCTATTGGTTCTTGAATTCCAACTCACAAGAACTTATTTTTGGCATGTTTTCTTTGAAGGCCCATTTTAGAACCCAAATTTCCTCTAATGAGTAGGCTACTTCTGCTTGAATCCAAACTCCGAAAGGATCTGTTGAAGCCATAAAGCTTCCTGACTAGCATTAATTGCATCTCAATATTATCCTTCTGCTAAAGAAAGAGCAAGAGCTTGTTGTTTCTTACAAGCCCAAGTGACAGGTCTAGATCCCATACTGAAAGCATAACCTACAGTAGACTTTCGATCATCAGGATCCTTGACCCAATCTGAATCAGTGAAACCAACCAACAAAGGTATCCCCCCTATACTGTAATTAATCCCAAACTGAATTGTACCTCAAATATGTCGAAGTATTCTTTTTTCTTATTTCCAGTGACTTTCATGAGGCGTTTGCATATAACAAGGAACATGACCAACAACAAAGGAAAGGTCAAGATGGGAATGATTCAAGTATAAGAGACTAACAACAAGCTGACGATAAAAGGTCGCATCTACTTCAGGGGAAGTACAAGTGGAAGAAATTTTGACTCCAGACTGGAAGGGAGAAGGGGCTGCTTTACAATCTTCTATGTGAAAGTGACGAAGAAAGTCACAAGCATACTTAGACTGGGAAATATAGATTCCTTCTTTGGTTTTCAAGACTTGGATACTAAGAAAATAATGCAAATTTTCTAAGTCTGACATTTCAAAATTTTGCTTAAGACTAGATTTCACATGGGTTAAAAGTTTAGGGTCACTACCAGTAAGGATAAGATCATCAACATAAAGAATAAGTATGATGAGATGGTTTTCTACTTTCTTGGTATAGACATTGGGGTCAGAATGGCATCTAGAAAAACCAGTGTCAAGGAGAAAGCTATCCATTTTGGCATACCAAGCTCTAGGAGCTTCCTTAAGGCCATATAAGGATTTCTTAAGGAAACAAACAAGGCTAGATTTATCCTAAATATATCCAGGAGGTTGTTCCATGTGAATTTCCTCCTGTAAATAACTATGTAAAAAGGAAGAATTGACATCCATTTCATGGAATTCCCAGTTATGTAAGGCTGCAAGGGAAAGAACAAGGTAGATGGAGTTCAATTTTGCGACAGGAGCAAAGGTTTCATTGTAGTCAATCCCTTCAACTTGGGAAAAACCTTTGGCAACTAACCTTGCCTTAAGTCTTTCAACACTTCCATCTGATGCATACTTAGTTCTGTAGACCCATTTACATCTGACAAGTTTTCTTCTTTTTGGAAGAGGAACAAGATCCCAAGTAACATTCGCCATTAAGGAACGATATTCTTCATCCATAGTTACATCCCAATCTGGATTTCCTGAAGCTTCTGTAAAAGTTTCTAGATCATGATTCTCAGAAACTTGAGCCAAAAGAGAAGAGGCTCGCTGAAACTGAGAACATGTTTGACATTGATCTCTAGGATCATTGACAAGATCACTAGCTACTTCACATGTTGAATGGACCCATCGAGGAAGCATTGGTGCTGGTGCAACTGGAGGAACATTAGCAGGCGGAGGTGGATTTTCATCCTCACTGTCATCATCAAAAACTGGAGTTCTAAACCTGTCAAGGAAGTTCGAAGAAGAAGAAGAAGGCATAATCATCAAATCATGCTCGTAGGCCAAAGATGGCACACTCGCCAAGTTAGGCTCGTAGGCCAAGATATTTTCATCAAATTTAACATCTCTTCTAATGATTACATCATGAGAATGTGGCTAAAGAAGTATATAACCTTTTACATCTTTGGAATATCCAACAAATATAACTTTTCACTTTTAGGCTGCAATGCTTTCCATTCTTCATCCAGAATGTGATCCCATGCTTCACAACCAGACACATGGAAGTGGCTTACATCTGGTTTAATTTTAGTCCATGCATCTTTCGGTGTTATACCTTGTAAAACTTTAGTTGGTGTGCGATTAACTATGTAATTTGCACAATTTATGGCCTCATCCAAATATTGAAGACTTAATCCCTTAGATTGGATCATACAATTAGCCATTTCTTTTAAAGTGCGGTTCTTCCATTCAGCTACACCATTTTGTTGTGGTGTATATGGAACTGTGTGTTGTTTTTGGATTCCGTGTTTAGTTTATAAAGTAGTGAAATTTTTGTTAACATATTCTCCTCCATTTTCAAATCTTAACTTAATAATTTGATGACCATATTGTTTTTCAACAAGGACCTTGTATGCCAAGAACATGTTAAATACTTTTCTCTTAAGTTTTAGGAAGTAAACCCAAGTGCATCTAGAGTAGTCATCAATGAAAGATAAGAAATATTTGAAACCAGAAAAGGAAGCAGATGGAAGAGGACAACACAAGTCATTATGCACAAGCTCCAAGGGAACCAAGGCATGCCAATAGGCATGTTTTTCAAAACTGTCCCGATAATGTTTTTCGAGTACACAACCGGAACAGACACCATCCTTTCAAGATACCATCAGAAGACCAATCACCATATTATCTTTACATAGTTGTTGCAATGAGCGATAATTTAAGTGACCAAATTGCTCATGCCAAAGTTTGCTCAAGTTATCACTATGAGCAACAAAAACTAAAGGAAAAAGTGATGACCCAAAGTTGTTAAATTTGTACAACTTGGGAATATCATCAACAGTTCCAGTAGCAAGGACATTTTGAGGATTTTTAAAATCCTCAATTACAACTTGGTGAGGTATAAACGTCACATTTTTACCTTCACCCAAATGAGTAATTTGATATACTTATAACAAATTGCAGGAAATTTTTGGAACACATAGTACATCACTGAAATGACCAATTTCTACTGGATCTGTTCCAGATCCTACAACATTGAGAGATCTATCATCACCAACAAATATTTTTTTGGTGTTACATTTATGCATAGTAGAAAAGATGGTTTGATCCTTAGCCATATGATAAGATGCTCCAGAATCAATGAGCCATTCATTTGACGTAGAAGAAGAAGATGCAGTATAAGAGTAACCAGAAGCACAAAGTACATGTCCATGAGAGGTAGATTCTGAAGATGAGTCTAAGCTAATGTGGTGCTTCTTCATTGCTTCTTCCAAGGATTCCATCTTCTTGAAACACTTAGATTCATCATGATTATCATTCCCACAAAAATTGTAATGACGCTCAGTATTCTTTCCTTTTGGATTGGATCCTTTGTCATTTTTTAAAGGAGGAGTTAACTAAGAGGGTTTGGAACCCTTGTTTGGCTTATTATTGCAAAAATTATATTTCTTTGGAGGCTTGGACTTTTCTTTTTGTTGGGACAATAAGGCTTTCCTAGATGTATCTGCATTGTTAATTATTCCAAGATGAATGAGCTTATCTTGCTCTCTAATTAAGGAATCACAAAAGGATTCAATACTAGGCTCTTGATAGTTAGTTGCAATCAAGTATTCTTTCATGGAGCAAAATGTAGATACAAAAGAAGAATATGTAGGGCAAGGTTTGGAAAGAATATGATAAATACATTGTTTGTATTTTTTCTTAATATTGCATTCTTCACATAAGAGTATAAGAGTTTTATACTTAGATAAATAGTCTTGAATGCATGAAAAATCACTTGGATTCAAAGAAATCAACCCATTATCAAGTTGATGACCTCGAATTTCATTGTGTTTACCATACACAAATTCCAACTTTTCCCAAGCTTTATCAGGTTCATCAATTCCAGATATGTGGAATCGCAAATCAGTAGAGATTGACATCCCAATCAATCCATGAGATTCATCACATCTATTTTTCCATTTTATTTTCTTATTGTCATCAGTGGGTTCTATTTATTTCCTTGAGGTAATTCTGAAAAGTCCCCTACTTCATAGAACATCCTCCATACAAGATTTCCATGAGAAATAGTTGGAACTAGTAAGTATAATAACACAATGGGAGACCATACTATAAAATAATGGCTGAAATAATAGAAACTAACTATTTGGATACAAAGAGATTGAAAAATTAAGTTGTTTAAAAAACAACAGCATTGAAAACTGATTCTAGATGATCAAGTTATGCTCGATCAAAGAAAATGTTGAAGATGTCCCCAATTGTGATGTGACAGATATTAACTTGGCCAACTAAAAAAAAGAACCCCCTTCTTCCGAAGACAAACCTTTGACAATCACTTACAAGAAAGTTTCTTTTAAGTGAATCACTTTTGTAAAATAAGTGATGTTCACTTTACAATAATGTTACTTTTAAATAGTGTCGCAATAAATTAAATACTTAAGTGACTCACTTTTTATTTTATTTTATTTAAGTGAAATGCACTTTTACAATAAATTAACTTGAAAATAGAAATTGCATGCACTAAAAAGTAACTTAATAAGACTTGAACTCAAGACCTATTAAGGAATAAAGCAACTTGGAACCAAGTGAGCTAAGTTTAAAAGGTACGTAAAAGAATGGAAAGAAGAAGGGGTTTTTGTTTTTTTACTCTTCTCTCTCGTTCTTCGTGCTTGCCTTTTTTTAATGCAAATCACAAAAAAAATGAAAAAAAAAAAACAAAAAAAAAAAATTCGCACTATGGGGTTAGATCTTGGTTAGCTTACCTATAAATTCTACATTTTCATGTTTTCTCACTGCTTCTGATTCGCCGTGATCGTACAAGGTGCATGACAAAGAGCATACATAGCCGAGAAGACAAGAAATAAAAAAAAAAATCCCTTTTTGTTTCTGATTCGCTGCGATTGAGCAAGGTGTAGGGAAAAGAGCATATGCAGCCGGGGAAGGCAACAGTCCGAGACTAAAACAATAAAGATATAATAATAAAAGTGATAAAATATGAGAGATTTAAAAAAAAAAAAAACAAATCCATCATTGTAACATTATACCTTCAAATTTGCCGAAATGGGTGTTTCTAGATTAAATGAAAACTACTTCTCAATGGAAATGGTGCTCCAGGCGCAATGGAACAGCTCCCACAACCCATAAATGCACAAAAAATCCAGAACCAGAAACCATTTCAAAGTTTTGACAACACTGGTTCTAGATCTTGATCAAAACTGGAAGCGAATCTTCATAAACGCTCTGATACCATGTTTGGGTACACATGGTACTCCCAAAAGACCGAACACCTAGAGAAACCACTTCACACAAATAGATCACAGATTAATACATCGATGTTTGTCACGTGGTTAAAACCCTCGAGAGGGAAATAGTCCACGGCCCCAGCCAAATAACTACTTGGAGTAATTTATTATGCAAAAGAAGAAAGTTACAAATGAGCTTCTCATAATCGAGCAACTAGCCAAGAACCCTCCATGCTCTTTTAATAGATATCATGGACCAATCGGGTGTTAAGCCACGGATCAATGGTAGGTATGATCTAAGATAAGTTGAACCGTTAGATCACTTTATGTCTAGAACATATCATGACCATTAGATTAGAATATTTACAAATGCATACTAAAGAAACACACATTACTTAATGGATATATTACACAAGTTGATCTTACTAACTCCTAAGTGTCTAAATATCCTCATGGACCAATTAGGTGTTAAGCCATGGATCAAAGGTAGGTATGATCTAAGAGAAGTTGAATTGTCAAATCACTTTATGTCTAGAACATATCATGACCATCAAATCAGAATATTTACAAATGCATACTAAAGAAACACACTTTACCTAACGGATATATTACACAAGTTGATCTTAACTAACTCCTAAGTGTCTAAATATCCTAACAATACAAAGTATGTATATATGTATTTGATAACAAGGAATATATGCATTGGAAATAATGATTAATGAATGATTTTACATAGTGAATATTGTTGAAAATAAAACACATTACATTTTAGACTTGTCATTCATGTTTGAAGGATAAATTTAAGATAGAAGAACATTTAGTGGAGCTAAAAAAATTTATTATATTTGAGGAAAAAACACTATATGCTTAATGGAAAATCACATGTAGTGCTCCTCTTTCAAGAGGAGGCACTAACTCAATCTATTCCTAAGCGTTTTTATGTAATCTGGACCGATTAGAGACTATTGAATAAAATAGAGGTTTTTGAGGCATGTGTGTGTGTGTGTGTGTGTTTCTATTGCACTATCTAGAAGTTAATACATTACAACAACATAAACATGCATATAAACTTATAATTTTCATTTTGATTGCTAGTAATTCAAACATTTAAATATTGCATAAAATTATAAAATAACAATAGTAAACTTGACTAAAACATGTTATACAACTTGACGAGAACTTTATACTAAAAACAAGAACTCTTGCCATAAAAACTCCTATTTTGTGAAAAAAACACCAAAAAGCACTTCCAAATCAAAAAGCGGTGCTACCGTTAGCACCACTTTTGGGGGGACTAAAAATGTGTACATGGACGAAAACAGTCATTATTGTTATTTATAATAACTTTAAAATCAATCCCTGAATTGAAAAGTAATGCTACCAGTAACACGCTTTTTCAAAAAATTCCATTATTATGTCATTGTATCATAATTTAAAATTGTATGTATTACATATCTTAGTAACACTATATATAACTAGCACTTAATTAAACACAAATTATTCAAGAAATTATTTCACCACTCTTTCCATATAAAATAAAAGAGATTTTGATATAATTCAACATAAAACCCTATATTAAACCATAAAATGTAGAAGTTATGATATTAAGGTGCAAAAGGGACGAAACACGGTATTAAAAATTCATATTTTTGCTTTAAAAACACAAAAAAACAACCCGAAAATGAACCATGGATAGTATCAATGCAATCAAAACCCTAAATTGCCCCATGAATTTAAAACTGAACCTCCTAAAATAACTGTCATTTTTATTCAAGGTTAAAATTTTAAAAAACTATAACTAAAAAAAATATTCAAAAAGTGAAAATTGTAAGAAAATGTTCTAAGAAAATTGATCAATAAAAAAAATAAAAGATAAATCCAAAAAAATTGTATAAAAAGAAATTATAACAACAAAAAAAATCAAATAAAACATAAATTCCAAAAAAATACAAATTATATATATATATATATATATATATATATTCAGTCGAAAAAAAAAGTTCCTTGATATTATATTGAATCAAAGGTAACCTTTACATCTGCATTCCAATATTCAAACCCCTAATGGGTCAATACAAATCAAAATTATAACAAATCCATAATCAATACAAAACAGAAAAAAGAATACCCAAGTTGTGTGATCAAGTATACACCAAGCACCTGGGTGTCAATACAAAAGAGTCCTCTGATCGTAAGTGAGCAATGCATAATATCAGTCAAATATGTCCGTAGAGAAAATAACAAGAGCTTAGATATCTTATCCAAGCAAGTGGTGACTCTCAAAATCATGTAACAGCTGCTCAGCAGTACCAAAGATAGCTCAAAGAATCCATGAGATAATGAACTGAAATAGAATGAGCATATTCTAAAAAAGATGAAATGAGTCTTCCCCAATAATCTCATCATCATAATATTATGTAAGTGAGAGATGACCAGAAGCCAAAAACAATCCCTCCTTGGATAAGATACCTGCCCTCTTGTTATGTTCCCTATAGACATGACTAAAATCCACCCAGGTGAATGAGGACATGAGAAGTCTGGTGTTGTAGCACCAAGCCTCAATGTTCACCATATCAAGGGTTGATTCCCTTTTTTCTGAATTTATAATCACAGAGGAGTCACCAAAGATATGTAGGTAAGGTAACCCCGTATCCTTGGCAACCTGTAATGATGCCCAGAGTGCTAAAAGTTCTGCTCTAGTATTAGTGCTGCACCCACATCTAAGTTTAAAAGCAAACTGATGGTGATCATTTAACCAAATACATAAACCTACTCCACCAATATTTTTTGTTGTAGCTCCATCAAAGAAAACCATAGGAAAATTAGGGGTAGGGGGCTTCCCTATGTTCTGGATTTTATTCATATGATTCTGAGGTGGTTTATGAGTATTAACCTCATCATAAGTGATATGTAATAGGCCTGCCAAAATAGGAGACAGATCTTCAAATAACTTTTGGTTCCTAACCTTCCAGATGTTCCAGATAAGAAAAAGAGGCAAGTAATGTAAGGATCCTCCCCTAGTAACCCAGAAGGTGAGATTTTCCATAAGGGTAGGAGCATTCCAATGTAAGTTCACATCATACAGATTATTGAGTTCTGAAATAATCTCTTTCACATATAGGAAGCCTACAAAAAGATGATCCATAGATTCAGCTTCCTCATTGCATAAACAGCACCTATTGGGACCGTGCCAACATTTCTTGCACAGAGTATCCCAAGTATTGATTTTCTTATTACAGGTGAGCCATATAAAACACTTCATCTTGTGGGGAATATTAAAGTGCCAAATCTACAAAATGATATCATTATCCATGATAGTCTTATGATTAGAGATAATAAGATCGTAATTTTTTTTAGCAGTCACCGTACCCATCTGATTATCATACATCCAAAGAAGTTTATCCTCAGCAGTCCCAATCCTTATGCCCCCATGAGTTAGGCCCTTAACATATAAACATCATTGTACAGCCCAATCTCCACCCAAATACAGATCAAATGCAGAGTACCAATTAGAACCTTTTGAACCACACACATCCATATTTTGTGCCTGAGCAAGGTATGTTATCCCCAGATCATTGAGGTACTCTCTGAGCTCCTTAGATAAAAGGTACTGTGAGTTGCGCCCAACAATAGGATCCACCCCTGCCTTAACCTTTAAACCATTCCCCACCTTTCAACCTAACTGACAGGTAATCCACTCCAAAATCCTTATGAACCCATTCCAAAAGTAAGAAGTGCCAGTGACAATGAATTTTCAAGTTCGAATCCAATATTCTAAAGGTCTGCTCTTTAAGTATTTATGAGCTATTATTATGCTCCAAATACCAGAACCAGTAAGGATATGCCACATACTTTTCAATCTCAACGATATATGAACCATTCAAGGTTCTTTATATCCCAGCCACCACATTCAATAGGTAAGGACAGAGTTTCTCAACTAACCAAATGTGGCTTCTGATAGCCAGCAGAAGACCCCCAAAGAAAGGAGAAAATAGTTTTACGTAGTACATTCAGAATAGATTTAGGGCATATAGCCAAAGAAAACCAGTAGATAGCCAACCCAATGAGAGTAACTTTAATAAGCACCACCCTACCACCAAGAGAGAGAAACCTGTAGGTCCAATTTTGAATCTTCTTTTCAAATAATTCAATCATCCATCTCCAATCCGAGGTATGATACCCCAATGGTTTCAGACGATAACCCAAATACTTAAAACCATTAGAGAGCAGGGTCATCCTAAAAGGAGGCAGCTCATCAATTTTATCCCTGATATCAGCATCTGCATTCTAATAGAGAAAAGATGATTTTTCCATGCTAACAGTCATCCCCGAAGCTAAACAAAATAAATCCAGTGCATCTTTATAAGCACTCGATTCATGAACAGTACCAACACCAATTAAGATAACATCATCAACAAATAACAAGTGTGTTATCGACAAATCAGGAGAGTACTGGAAGCCCTTGATAACACCTTTTTGCTGAGCATCCAAAATAATATGGCTGAGGCTCTCAATAATCAAAAGGAATAACAAGGGAGACAAAGGACAACCTTGCCATAAGCCCTTGAAAGTAGGAAAAAAGTCCAAGGGAGAGCCATTAACTAAAACAGCAAAGCATGAGCTTGAAACACAGCCCATAATCCAATTGACACCCAGTAGGGGAATTTCTATTTGAATAAGCAAAAGGCTAATGAATTTCCAATTGACTCTATCAAAAGCTTTAACCAGGTCTAGTTTAAGAACCAAGACATTGGAATTGTTAGTCTTAATGGAGTGTAATAATTCCTAGGTAATTCCCACAGGTTCAGTTATTTTTCTATCCTTGAGAAAGCCAAATTGTTGGGCAGATAAGGATCTGTTAAGGATAGGCTTCAGTCTAAGAGCAACAATCTTGGTGATGACCATGTAAACCAGGTTACATAAGGATATGGGCCGAAAGTCAGCAAAAGACACAGGTTTCTCACACTTGGGTATCATGGTCAAGAAAGTAGAGTTCAGGGATCCAGAAATTTTTCCATCTAATCTAGCCTGCTCCACCTTTGGTACCAAGTCCTCCCCCACCAGGTCAAAAAAATCCAGGAAAAACTCAACAGGCCACCCATCGGGTCTCGAGCTCTTATCCTTCTTAAAACCTTTAAGTACATCTTCAACCTTTATATATATATATAATAATAATAAAATTACTTTTTTTTAACAAATTTGAACTAAAAATGAAAAAAAAATTTAAAATAATAATAATCATTTTTTATAAAAAAAATCAAAATAAACTTAACTATTTAAAATTAAAAATTAAAAACGAAAAAAATAATTAAAATATGAAAATGTATAACTTAAAAAAGTAACCAAGTTTATATAAAAAAATTAAACCAATTTTTTAAAATTAAAAAAAAAACAAAACAAATCAAAACAAAATTAAAAAAGAGAAAGCAAAAAAACCCACCCCTCATGTCCCCCTCCCCTCTGCTACCCATCCCTTTCCACTACCTCATGCCCCCCTTGTCCCCTCCCTCCCCTTTTCCACATGACCTCCTTCCGACTGGTCATGATTCTCATAATTGTGTTGTCGCTAATCTCCCCTCTCCTCTACCTTTGCACCGCACCTCGTCCCCATTCTACCCTCTCCCCCTCCCTCTCCCCTCTCAGTGCCCTCTTCCCTCTCCACCCTCTCTCTTCGTTAGTAGACTAGAAGGGCAGCGTGGGAAAGGGACGACGCATTGGGCAGGTCGGACGAGGGCAAAGGGAAGGGAGGGGGGCAACAAAGGGGAGAAGAGAGAGGGGGTGGTTAAGGGGAGGAGAGGGATGGGGATGGGGTATAGGAGGGATGGGGAGTGGTGCAGAGAGGGAGGAGAGGGCGGTCTTAGTGGCAATCAGAATGGGGTTGTGTGGTGAAGGGTCATGGGCTGATGAGGGTTAAGAGAGTGGAGTGGGGTGGATATGGGAGGGGGAGGGGGACGGAGATGGGGAGAGGGAGGGGGATGGGTCGGGGTGTGTTTTGTTTTTATTTTCTTGTTTTTTTTTAAATATTTTTTAAATTGAAATGTGTTTAATTTTTGTTTTGTTTTTTATATTTTTCTTTTAATTTTTAATTTGTGTTTATTTATTTATTTTTAAATTAAAAATTTATGTTTTAAAATTTAAAATTAGTTATAAAATTTTATTTTATTTTTTTAATTTTGTTTTCTAATTTTGTTTTAAAGATTTTTTTGTTATTTTTGTTATTTTTGTTATTTTAAGCTTTGCTTGTTTTTTTTTAAATATTAAAAAGAAATCAACTCCATATATAAAATAATAGAAAATGAGTTAAGAAAATGTATGAAATGCCTTTTCTTGTTTTGGTTTACAAATTTACCTATAAAAACGATTAATTTAAGATTATAATTTAAAAAAAAACTTTACATATATAATTGTAACTAGCTTGTAAAAGTTGATAAAATAATTGAAATGTATACATTTTTTCATTATATCTAGCTCCTAAATGTATATATTTTTAGTAAAATTTGAAAACACGCATTTGTAAATAAAAATTTTAGTTTTCTTATGACCTATAAATTTTAAAATTGCAAACATAGGGTTAAAAATGAAAAATTATAGCTTCCTTATGACCAAGAAATTTCAAAATGACAAAAAAGTGCTCAAAATGAAAAATGGTACTATTAGTATACACACTTTCTAAAATGGAGGTAAAAACAAAAATTAAAATTGACCCCTAAAAAAATGAGAACAATGCCAAGTTCTCGTCAAGTTGTATAACTTGTTATAAATGGAATACATGTATGTTGAAGGGTGTAGTAGATCCCTTAGTTCTCACAGGTCCCACAGGTTTCCTTAGGTCCCCTTAGCAACTAGAAAAGGATTAGTCCACCCTGTTGACTAGCTAATATCTTTTATCCCTAGGAAATCAATGGATTTCCTATCCCCCAAACCCACATCTGATAAGCCCAATAACAATTTCTTTATTTCAATAACACTGATCTCTCATGAATTTCCAACCTCCACCTTGGATTTGTTCCCCTCCTTCAAGCCTCGAGTTGTACCCCTTCTCGAAATAATTCACTTCAAAACAATTTCAAATTCCCTCACATAACACTCCAAAAGAATCAACCCCTTCTAATCCCATAAGTTCTTACCTATATATATTTTCCTCCTCAAGCCTTCAGTTTTACTCCATCGCCCCCAACAAATCCCTCAAAACCCTAAAACATTAATTTTCTTTCTTAATAGATCAATGGCATTAAGGTCAATTCATTTAATTAAATAAGTTGGCATCATATTCATTATTAGTTTCTTGATAGGTTCAAAATGGGGTCTTTACTCAACGGTGTGTTAATTACACATCCACTAACCGTTTCCAATATCAATTAAATGGAATAAAATATGAATTTAAGATTTATGATTGTTGACCTTTCAAGATTGGAAGTGGTTGTTATCTTTATTTTTTATTCAATTTTAGATTTAAAAATAAAAATATAATATTTAGTTAATATATTTAAATGAAAAGAAGGAAATATTATTGAAAATCTATTTAATATGATGTTGTAAAATAGTAATAGAGTGTAGTATGATTTGACAGTGTTTTTAATGTTTGTTCTTAGGGTTAAAGTCATATTACTAAATATATGCAATCTTTTTTTCAAATAATTATGATATAAACATAATAAAATTAAACTATTATATTTATTAGGTTTCTTTAGTATTAAATTTTTCTAATAATTTTTTTTATAAAAGTAAAATATAGGAACTACTTTTCTACAAAACCTTTTTTATAAAACTAAAATATACAAACAACTTTTCTACAAAACTAATAAATTTTCTATTAATACTTAGAGTCTGTTTTATTAAAATTATTTATTTTTATTTTAAAAATACGTTTAAATAGTTTGTGGGCATTAAGTGATTTCAAATCCACGTATATCTTGTACAATAAGAAGGTCCAATATTCAATGATTTTCTTTATAAGTAACTGTTAATGATCTTAGGTTTCAGAAGTGTAGTATAGTGTGGATCCACTATCATTAATCTGCATTGTCCATGTTAATGATCTTAGGTTTCAGAAGTGTAGTATAGTGTGGATCCACTATCATTAATTTGCATCGTCCATGTTGCCCTATTGAATGCATGTTTTACATATAATTTTGTAAGAGGAGATGCATAAACAATGTTAGAAGATAGAACATCAAAAAACTAATTGTGGTGGGGTACAATATGAATGTTAGAAGATAGAACATGAAGTAAGTATTGAATATTGTGGTGTACAATTACATGTAAATTTGACATTTAATAAAATGTAAATGTCACTTGTTTATTTTATTTTTACTTACATTTCAAGGTCTAATAAAATGTAAGTGTAACTCTTGTTTTTTTTTTTTTAATTTACATTTCAATGTCTTTTGCTGCATCCATAAATCTTTCATTTTCATTGATATGGATATTTTATTGAAACATAGACGATGCAATTTACAATCATCATATGGACATGAGAAGCTTTCTTTTGATTTCCCAATCTTCGAATGCAGAATGATTAATTTTGAAAAGTGTCTCAAAGTGTAAATTAATACATGTTTTGTATGTAGCAGTGCAGAGAAACCTAGAGAACCTATGGAAAGAAAACGTTATATTTATTTTATAGATAGCGATGAAGAAACATTGTGAGTGGATATTAGAATGCTTATTTAAAGATGGGTGTAGTTTAAAGATGCAAACTTCTACTTAATAATTTAGACATGGTATCTTAAGTATTGACATTGTCTGCTATGTACTTAGTTGAATTTTCAATGAAAGTATGATCGAATGGACCGATATTTGTAATGCGATGTTTTTCTCTTTATGATGAAATGTTTTCTATAAATTTGGGAATTTGAAAGTCCTTAAAGGATATATATATATATTAATTTTAATTTCAACAATGAAGTGGAATCTGTGGAAATATTAATTAATACGGCATTGCAAGGTTTGAAAATAATAATTTATAGGAAAAACATTTTTATCTAACTTGTTTAGATTTGACATATGCTTGGTTCCTTTTAATACAGAACTACAGTGCACTACTTCATTACAATGATGGAACAATTTGATTACATTTGATATTTATGTATTCAAATCCACCATACTTATTATCAATTTATTATTTATGAGCATTCATCTACTATTTTAAGAATATATTGAATTCCACTCAGTGTAAATCAATATTTCAATTAGATTGGGAAGCTCCTCCAAGATAGTCTCTTTCATCAAATGAGGGTGAATCTTGTAAGTAGGTTTATCATTTTTTTGTGAATAATAAATCTTATAAGTAGGTTTATCAAATTTTTGCAAACAATATTGAGTGGAAATTAATTTCTTTATGTGAAAAAACTTTAGATTATATCATTCTCTTTAAGTACAAACTTTAGGACAATATGAAGATTCATGAATATTTGTAACATTTACTCTATGGAGGTATCCAACTAGAGGATATCCTAATTCTTTCTTATTATAATATTTTTAAGGACTCTATCTTGTATTTTGTCTTGTGATTACGTGGAGGAAGTAGGTTATGGGTTACCTACATCCCCCACCAGGGTTTCATATAACCGTGTAACTTGATCTAAGAAACCTGATTCAACAAATGAACTACTTATTTTTTCAAATATGTATATTGATAATAAACTAGGCTAGCTTCCAACTTTGTAGGTCAAGCAATTAGAAATAAATGTGTTTTTCTTATCACTTAAATATGAGGAAATAATATGTAGATTTAATGGGTTTTTACCATGATCATAAGATATGCACAAGTTGATGTATACTAAATGGACAAATATTGTTAGATCCTTTTGTGCTCTAAAGGTTTTTTTTAGTGTGTATCTATTCCCACGAAGATTACAAGAAACCTTTTTATGAGAATCCTTGGTTCTGGAGAAGAGAAAGGCTCTTTATTACTCCATGATTTCAAGATTTTAATCTCAGTGCTATTGTAGTATTCAAAATGTTGGTATGGGTTCATCTTACAAATATAACTTTTCCTTTTAGCACCATTTAGTGTTAAACAAGATATCGTAAATACTCAAGGTAGATATTTAAAGGATAATGGTGAAAGAAACAAGCAAGTTTTGTTTACATATGCCCATATTTGTGTGGAAATCAACCTCAGTAAACATATTTTAGACATAATTTATTTGAAATATGGAAATTACAAATTCACTCAAATCTTGGATTATGAAAATACGAACTTTAGGTTTTGGCATTATCATCAAATAGAAATACTTCAAGAAACTTGTCTAGAACTAAGAAATCAAGCTAAAGAGAAAAAAGGGTTGGAATATTTCCCCACTACCAAGGTTGAGAAAGTAAATGAAGATGAATCCCAAATAAAGAATGATGATATCTAACATGCAAAATAGATATTTTACAATGTTCAAGGGTTGTGGTAACTATGGATACTTTGTTAAGAAAAATGAAATGAGCATATGTAAATGAGAGTTCTAATTTGGATAAGGAGTAGGTTCATTTGACGAATAACGGGTCTTTGGAATCTAACTTACATATGGTTGTTATAACTCATCACTAGTGGGATTAATATAGGTAAATAAAAGGAAACGAAATAAACACAAGATTGAGGATTTCTTCAAATCATAACTTCTTATAAAAAAAACTTTGACCTTTTAGGGACACATTTATCTGGATGTATTTTTAATTCTTTAAGAGCATGTATATCTAATGTGATATACACCCAATGTGATTTCCAATCTTATTTATGAATATAAATTGCTATTTGTTTCGAAAAAAATGAATTTTGGACAATAGTGTTTAACATTATTTATCATTTCATAATATCAATATCAACGCCAATATATATGATACCATATAAATAAAAAT